>JASPKZ010000442.1:372500-808638 GCA_030220185.1 Diploptera punctata | reverse complement strand
CTCTCTCTCTCTCATGGTAATGGCTTAAAGGATACAATAATTTCAGGCCTGAAGCTTATGAGATGGAGAAAAGGATGAAATCAAGAATTATAATGCATAATATCGTGAAGTGAAAAGAATGTAGCCTATATATTATAAAAGTAAGTTTATTAAAAAATTACGTTTCATTAGGTCCAAATAAATAAATAAATCCTAAATACAGGGTCACACCCATAATACACTTAAATACGTCATTTGTTTGACATTTGATACTAAAAGTTGAAATTGAACGTTAAAAAGATCACATGGTTGATCTCATTTTCCAGAGGTTTGAAGGAATTATTTTCACAAAAATATTAATATATTATTTATATGTATTATTAATAGCCTATCTATAATGTATTATTAATGTGTATTATTTCAAATTATGGGTGTGGCATAAATTTAAGCAATGTATTTAAGAATTCTGTTTAAAAACTATATTTGCTTTTGTAGTAAAAACTGATGTTTGTTGAAAAAAAAGTTCCTACCCGTACTTCCATGTGATATCAATAGGAATTGATTTTGTTCAAAAAATGGGAAATAAACATTTTATGTGAACAAGAAAATGTTATTGTTATTATTAAAAAACACCAGTTTTATTTCCGTATTGATTTAGCTTACTTACTTACTTACTTACTCACTGGCACTATCGGACCCGTAGGTTCATGGCCGCGCGGACATAAGCTCTCCATACATCCCTATCCTGAGCTAATGCTATCCAATCATTCTTGTATAATCTACTTCCCTCAAATCATAGTTAATGTTGTTTTCCCATCTCATTCTTGGTCTACCAACTGGGCGCTTTCCCTCTGGCTTCCCTACAAGAAGTTTCCATGCACGTCTTACATTCCCCATACGTGCAACATGTCCTGCCCATCGCAGTCTACGAGACTTAACTGTTATTATTATATCTGGCTTCCTATAAAGACCATGTAGTTCATTGTTATGTAGTCTTCTCCATTCACCTGTCTGTTCATCTCTCTTTGTCCAAAAATTTTCCTAAGAACTTTATTCTCAAATACTCGTAATCTCCTTCCTCCCTTAAAGTAAGAGTCCATGTTTCGCACCCATATAATATAACTGGTAGAATAATAGTTTTATATATTTTCAGCTTAACGTTTTTTGAAAGGAGTTGGGACATCAAAAGTCTCTGCAATGCATAATAGCATGCATTTCCAGAATTGAGCCTATGTTTAATTTCTTTGTGCGTCTCATTCCTATTTGTGATTATTGTTCCTAGGTATTGAATTCAGCCACTTCCTCAAAATTTCCCTCATTGTCATTAGCTGTCATTTCCATTATATACTGAATTTCTACCTGTGACCACATATTTAGTTTACTGATATTTACTTCCAGTCCTAATTTCTTAGTGTTACTCAATAGTTGTGTGCGTGTTGGCCTTTAGTATCTCCTCGCTATCGGCCAGTAGTACTACATCATCAGCATAAACTAACAGCTTATAATACCATTCAGTTGTAAGCCTCCTCATTCTCTAAAGATTTAATGGCATGCTCTAGTACAAAATTAAATAGTAGAGGAGATAGTGCATCTCCTGCTTCAAACCCATTCTGGATTTCAAAAGTGTCCGAAAACTGTTTGCCTACACGCACCCTACTATTTGAGCCATTTAGACACATTCGTATAAGTCTAACTTTTTAGGAATTCCGAACTCCAGCAGGATACTATATAACTTCTCCCTCTTAATTGAATCATATGCTTTTTTGAAGTCTACATATAGTTGATGTACAGTGCCATTATATTCCCATTTCTTTTCTAAAATCTGTCTTATACTAAAAATCTGATCTGTTGTAGACCTGTTTCTTCTAAATGCACATTGATGATCTCCTAGAATTCCAGTAAAATATAACACACAATAGTAATTGAGTAATTTAAAACAATTCTGTGCGGTCATTTGATATGGAATGACCCTAGTAAATCTGCAAAGCATAGCATGCTTTCTTTTCACGTCATATATGTAGAATGAAAATGTTACCTGGATAACTGTATTGTCTTTTTATGTGTACACTTAGCGACAAAAAGAATGGGCCGACTCTTGATCTCGAATATTTCAAGTTTTAACGCGCGATTCACACGAGTAAACTAATTGCACAGTAGAGCTACAATAAGTTTCCCTTCTTCCTTTGAAGAGCATTCTTTCTAAACACGACAAGGCAGCGAAAACTTAGCACAGTGCTTAGTGGCTTGATTCGTATGCAAGAGGTCACAGGTTCGGTTCCCGGTGAGGTTATTTTTTAATTGTTAAAATGCTTTCTATTTTATTCTGTATGTACATTAAGAGGGAGAAGTTATATAGTACCCTGCTGGAGTTTGGAATTCCTAAAAAGTTAGTTAGACTTATACGAATGTGTCTAAATGGCACAAAGAGTAGGGTGCGTGTAGGCAAACAGTTTTCTCACACATTTGACATCCAGAATGGGCTGAAGCAAGGAGATGCACTATCTCCTCTACTATTTAATTTTGTACTAGAGCATGCCATTAAATCTTTAGAGAATGAGGAAGGCTTACAACTCAATGGTATTAATAAGCTGTTAGTTTATGGCTGATGATGTATTATTGTTGGCCGATAGCGAGGAGATACCAAAAGACAACACGCACACACTATTGAATAACACTAAAAAATTAGGACTGGAAGTAAATATCAATAAAACTAAATATATGATCACAAGTAGGGGTGCATGGAAATGGACAGCTAATGACAAATGAGGGAAATTTTGAGGAGGTGGCTGAATTCAAATACCTAGGAACAATAATCACAAGTAGGAATGAGATGAACAAAGAAATTAAACATAGGCTCAATTCTGGAAATGCATGTTATTATGCATTGCAGAGACTCTTGATGTCCCAACTCCTTTCAAAAAACGTTAAACTGAAAATATATAAAACTATTATTCTACCAGTTATATTATATGGGTGCGAAAGATGGACTCTTACTTCAAGAGAGGAAAGAAAATTACAAGTATTTGAGAATAAAGTACTTAGGAAAATTTTCGGACCAAAGAGAGATGAACAGACAGGTGAATGGAGAAGACTACATAACAATGAACTGCATGGTCTATAAAGGAAGCCAGATATAATAAGAACAGTTAAGTCCCGTAGACTGCGATGGGCAGGACATGTTGCACGTATGGGGAATGGGAGACTTGCATGGAAGCTTCTTGTAGGAAAGCCAGAGGGAAAACGCCCAGTTGGTAGACCAATAATGAGGTGGGAGAATAACATTAACTATGATTTGAAGGAAGTAGATTATACAGGGAATGATTGGAATGCATTAGTTCAGGATTTGGATGTATGGAGAGCTTTTGTCCGTGCGGCCATGAACCTACGGGTTCGATAGTGCCAGTGAGTAAGTAAGTAAGCATGTACATTCTTAAAGAAAAAGAACGTACTATTTGGAAGTATTATTATTATTTATTTATTTATAAACAGGTTTACAGTGTAATAAAACATCTTCCTATGCCCAAAGCTTTTTTAATTTGTATCTTCTTTCTCCATTCTTCTCTATCTTCTCATTCCAATTCTTCCAGACATAGCTCCCTCATACCTTTTCTTACATCATCCATCCATTTAAATCTAGGCCGACCTCTCTTTCCTTTTCCAGGTGGAATCCATTCCAAAGCTTGTCTGGGCAATCTTTTCTCTGGCATCCTACGTATACGTATGATCATACCATTCTAGTTGTCTGTATCCATACAAAATGTAATAATGAATTTTAGACTTTCATTTGTTGTGTGACGATTTTTTGTTTTTTGTTTTGTTCCAATTTAGAGTGTCTAGTTGAATGTCTGAAACAATTCATTTCTGTAGACATAAGCTTTAAACTCAAAATTTTATTCAACTGCCAAGTTTCTGCACCGTACGAGTATGTTAGCGTGCTTCGAATTATGGATTTATAAATTACTAATTTGGTATCTATTCTTATCCCACAAAACTCCGTTTAACATTGTTATTACCGATCTGCCGTTTTGAATTCTATATTTTATGTAATTTTCTTGGGTACATTTTTAGTTATTTTTGATCCCCAGATAATTACATTCTTCACATCATTTGATACATCCCATTATTGTTGTTGTTGTTATTATTATTATTTATTATTATTATAGATTATGAATAATAATACTAATAATAATAGTAATTATTATTATTATTGCCTATCATCTATGAACTATTATTATGCTGGACTTGAAATATATGAACTAAATATTTTAATTGGACAGTGAAACTTTTTCTTCACTAATATGTAATAAATAAATAAATAAATAAACTCATAAATATATGAAGCTATATTATATTTTATTGCATACATTTATAGCATTATTATTAAAACGTGGTACTGCACACACAATTTATACCGGTAGCTACATAGTGTTACAGAGTTTACGAAGGCAGGAATATTACCTAAGATAGTGTAAAGTGCACGTAGATTACGTGGCAGGAATTAAATGTTATAGGATGTATTTTGCAAAAATACAAAAGAATAAAAAAATCGGAGAAGGATTCGAACCCTGTCTTTGACATAAATTTCATCTTGTAAGTAGTTAACGATCTATGCAACTCGAACGTCAGATACCATTTGTCTTGTTTACTTTTACACTATGAACGAGAGTTGAACTTTATTTAAAATATCGCAATTTGAGTAATACTGCATTTGTCGAACACTAGTAAATATCTAGAAACATGTCTCCTTCATTGTTCTTTAACTATTTAAGACGATTAAAACCAAATACAGCGTATTTAGAACATTTAACATTGCGTTACCTCGTGAACCACAGCTATGGATTTTCGAGCATGCCAAATGGGCCATAACAGGAACTCTACTTTTTGAAGCTGCTCATTCTTTTTTGTCGCTAAGTGTACATAACATTTAATCTAATATGCAAATTGTAAGTCCGATTGCGATTGAGGGTCTTTCCACTTTTCAGCGGTTGCCCTTTTACCAGCCGGCTGCTGGCCCTTCACATCCACAGTGTCAATCACAGAGGTAGATGATCAACAGCCAGTGTAGGGGTGACATGTGGTTAGCATGTCGAGTCTCCCAGCCGTTATAGCTGGTTCCTCAACCTGGAGCCGCTACTTATTGTAGCTACCCAATTGCCTCACGATGCTGGGTGGGCACCGGTCCCATATGGCCGAAATACCATGAGAAAATTTCTTCTCCCATGGAGACTCGAACCAGCGCAAGTCCCGTAGCTCTGCGCCAAGGCTTCCTACCTTAACCGCTCGGCTACGGCGTGGGACAAAAAAAAATTGTAAGTTGCATATCTTAATTTTTTAAAATAGCTTCCTTTATTTTTTAGTATTAATAGGCATATTAGTCTAGAATCTAGATGAACAATAAACAAAATCCGAATATCAGAAGTGGAAGTCACCTGAGACTCGAAATTAAAAAATCGCTCTAGCAGACGCCATTTTGCTTCGTTGCTCTGTGTCAGTAATACAATTTAATAAAACTCCTTAAATTGGAAATTTATCATAATAAGATACAATGGTTTAATTTATCTATTTTTAAATGAATGGATAACTAATCAGTGGAAATTATTTAAATTTGTGTCAAACTATACAACAGTATGCAATATGAACTTACGAATATACATGGTTTGTTTTCTCTGCAGTCCAACACATTTAAGTAAGTTTGCATAATACATTTATTGTATCCAGTTTTAAGTGTTAACAGAAGAAAAATATATTCCATTAACCAGGAAAATCAAACCAACCCTTGGACTTTCTGAAGAATTCGTTTAGTTTACGCATATCTTGCGTGACAGACTTTTCTTTAAATTATATTAGGTATTGTTATTACGTCAGTATATTTATCATGCGGGAATAAGTTTATTAGGCACTTTCTTTGATATCCGCTTGAAATCGATTAATAGAGAAAGCTATGTATGTGATGTGAACCAGAATTAATTGTAGTTCCAGGAATAGCGCCAACAGGGAAAGTGTATTACATGATCATGTTCCAAGTATCACGTACCATGCCAATCCTTCCATCTCGACATGTACAATAAGATTAAAAAAGAAAGGAGCAACTTTTGTCCGTTAGACATTTAAAAATAAAGATCTAGTGGATATGTGAATATAATTCAGTTTAAAGCCATTGCTAGACCGAGTTATTTTTTATAAAATACAAGTAGAGATGTGACAATTCCTTCATAAAGACTATCAGCCAAGTTATGCCAAGAATATAATTTTAAAATATCAAAAGAAAAAACAAAAGTAATGGTATTTTGGGGAAGTGAACATATAAGATCAAAAAATCATAATAGACAACAAACCTCTGGAACAAGTAACAAATTTTAATTATTTGGGTTGTAATTTTACCATAAACACAAAAACTGAAAGAGACGTAGAAATGAAACTATCAAGATTCCAAATGATATGTGGAACTATACATAGAACATTAAAGAACAAAACAAGAAGAGATACTAGATTGAAGTTTTATAAAACATTGATAGTTCATACATTACTTTATGGGAATGAAACTTGGGTAATGACCAAAAAATTACAAAGTAGAATACAAAGCGTAGAAATGAACTTCCTTAGAAGAACAAAAGGTGCACAAGAATAGATCGGATAAATAATTAAGATGTAAGAATAGAGTTAAATATATATCCATTGAATCATAAGATCAAAGAATATAGAGAAAAATGGTTTAGACATGTAGAAAGAATGAATGTAACAAAATTACCAAAATCAGCATTTAACTACAAGTCAAGAGGTCCAAGGAATGTAGGAAGGCCAGTGAAAAGACGGGCAGAACAACTGTGAGGCGGAACAGGCACTTTGCCTAACCCTTGAAATGAAGAAGAAGAAGACTATCAGCGTATGGTTGATGCGACCATTGTACGTGACGTCAGAGAGAAGGGGCTTATAGTAGTTTTCTGTACCATCTGGTTACAGTTTACAATAACTATTTTACGTTAGTTATATTACACTTAAAATGTTCCGAAAAATCAGTGCGCAACTTTTATATTCCACCGAAGAATACTTCGTCTGTAAATCTGAATCCTGCTCTTGTTTACATCTGATCGCTGTTCAGAGTGACCTCTGCTGTAGTTTAAGTTTAGTCAACCTCTTGTTATTGGAAGGAGAGGTTTCATCTCTTGTTATAAGACAATCAAACAGCACTTAGAATTATTTTAATAGTAATTTTGTGTTTTAATCCATTCGCCAAGGAAGACTAGTTCTGTCCCATTCTGTTTTGTGGTTGTCGATTCAGACATATTTTTGTATAGCTCCATAAATATAAATGCATTTCTACAATTTTTTGTATATTCTTGAGAGGGCAAAATCCTGATTATGAAGAACAACTCTTTTTAGTTCCGCATCTTAGATTTAAAACATATAAAAGAACCTCTAGCCTGAAACAACAGCTTCGGAACAAAATGTGTCGGCCTTTTCACGCCCAGATTAGAATTGAGACGCTAATGACACGAAATGTTAAAGAGCGTCGTTAAATAAACTGATTTAAATTAGCATTTATAATTAGTACAAAATTTGTGTTACTTTTCAGCTTATTTTGTTCAACTGTCAGTCTTACTAATAAAAATCACTTTTACAGGCTTTTATCAGTTGTTTAGTTAATATATTGTATGACGATTCCCATGTAAAGTTGTACACCTCTCTATACATATACACTGCATAGCTTATACAGTGTTTATTAGTAAGAATTTTCAACTGAGATGTGTACAAACCTTTTATAAAAGTTATATATGGATTATTAGTAAGAGGGTTTATATATAAAAGATATATAAAAGTAATTTTCATGTTTGAAAATTGGTAAATTGTTGGACAATTAAATCTGTAGTAAATGGGTTAACTGTTTTTTTTTAGTCCACCGCTGTTGTCTCAGGGTAAAGTCGTTTGGCATGTAAAGTTGTACACCTCTTTATAAACTGTGTTTATTAGTAAGAATTTTCAACTGAAATACGTACAAACATTTTATAAAAGTTATATATGGATTATTAGTAAGGGGATTTATGTAAAAAAATATATAAAACTAATTTTCCGGTTTGAAAATTGGTAGATTGTTGGACAATTAAATCTGTAGTAAATGGGTTAACTGTTTTTTTTTAGTCCACCGCTGTTGTCTCAGGGTAAAGTCGTTTGGCATGTAAAGTTGTACACCTCTTTATAAACTGTGTTTATTAGTAAGAATTTTCAACTGAAATACGTACAAACATTTTATAAAAGTTATGTATGGATTATTAGTAGGGGGGTTTATGTATTAAAGATATATAAAACTAGTTTTCAGATTTGAAAATTAGTAGATTGTTGGACAATTAAATCTGTGGCGAATGGGTTAAATGTCTATTTTAGTCCACCGCTGTTGTCTCAGGCCAAAGTCATTTGCCATGTGAAGTTGTACACCTCTTTATACATTGTGTTTATTAGTAAGAATTTTCAACTGAAATACGTACACCTTTTATTAAAGTTGTATATGGATTATTAGTAAGGGGTTTATGTATAAAATATATATAAAACTAATTTTCAGATATGAACATTGGTAGATTGGTGGACAGTTAAATCTGTCTATTTTAGTCCACCGCTGTTGTCTCAGGATAAAGTCGTTTCTCATGTAAAGTTGTGCACCTCTTTATACACTGTGTTTATTAGTAAGAATTTTCAACTGAAATACGTACAAACCTTTTATTAAAGTTATATATGGATTATTAAGTATATATAAAATATATATAAAACTAATTTTCAGGTTTGAAAATTGGTAGATTGTTGTACAATTAAATCTGTGGCGAATGGGTTAAATGTCTATTTTAGTCCACCGCTGTTGTTTCAGGGTAAAGTCGTTTGCAGAGGCCCGGTATACTGGATGAGGTTTATTTTCGTTTTTTTTCCCCTCACCTACAAGACAAATATCAGGATAAATTTCCCTTGAGACTGTGTGGAGAATCAAGAAAATCTTCCGGGGTGTGAATCTGGGTGCTTCCGAATATGGGTTTCAAACAATATCGATTATGCCAACTCGCTTGGTACAAGGGTATTGTATTTATCTTTTTAGGAACATGTTATTTCTGATGTTTATATTGTCATTCTGTCACGAGCTTTTGTTCTGTCTTAGTTTTTTTTTTTTTTTGTTTTATCGTTATCTGAAGATATTTCTTCATGTTGAACCTTTTTTTCCCGCTTCTATTGAAACTTGCAATACATTTTCATAGATCGTTCTCCATACTGCATTTTATTTGTTGAAGAGAACTTCGGAACTAAGTTTGTATGGAAATCTGATAACATACACCAGCATTTTCATTTCGTTTTCTTCTTTTTTATGACGTATAATCTAGTTTCGGAGGTGAAAAAATTACACCATACTGCAAACTTGCAAATTGCTATTTCCAACGCTCCATTTCCTTTCAAACGAGTTTTAAATAGAAATGAAGATACCATCCATTAACTATTTTAACGTGGATTTTATTCCGAAAAAAAGTAAATATTTTAATCACTGTCGTCTAGTAGTAACGTCCTTGCCTCAGACACAGCAGGCCTAAGTTCGATCGGATGAAATTTCCTGGGCGAGTTTTTTTTTTAGTAAGAAAATGTCAGGAAACGTGAAGTCCCAACTAATCCCTGAAAACCATCTAGTCATCACAATTATCCATATCATATTCGCAAAGTAGAATACAAAGCGCAGAAATGAACTTCCTTAGAAGAACAAAAGGCTGCACAAGATTGGATCGGATAAGGAATGAATATATAAGAACAGAGTTAAATTTATATCTATTGAATGAGAAAATCAGAGAATATAGAGATAAATAGTTTACACATGTGGAAAGAATGAATGTAACAAGATTACCAAGAGCAGCATTCAACTACAAGCCAAGAGGTTCAAGGAATGTAGGAAGGCCAGTGAAAAGATGGACAGAACAACTGTGAGGCGGAACAGGCAATTTATGCCTAGCCCGTGAAGTGAAGAATAGAAGAGAAAGAAGAAGAAAAGAAGAAGAAGAAGAAGAAGAAGAGAAGAAGAAGAAGAAGATATTCACCTTGTTTTGTATGAATATATGATGAATTGTGTATATTGTCTTAACAGTTTATACTGTCCCGGAGGTGGCCCTGCCATTGAGTCGTTCATTCATCCATAGAGTTTCCATCTCTTCATCTCTTTGTATGGTCAAAAATTGTGAGTTCAAAAAAGTAAAGTGTGATCCTGACTTTAAAATATTTTTCGATACATCCTGTCAATATAGGGCCCGCGGGGCGTGGACCATGTAAAAGTAACTGCGAAGGGAGAAGTTAAATTGAGTTCTTCTTCTTTGACTTCAAGGTTAGGCTATAAGCCTGCGCCGACTCAAAGCATATCCCTCCATCTGGTCATGGGGCGTCCAACGGAGCATTTACCTCTGGAATATATTGTAAAGCCTGTTTTGATAGACGAGATGTCTCCATTCTATTTATATGTTGAAACCATTTTAATTTGTCTGTCAGTTTGTTTATTAATTCATATGTTTGTAATTGTTCTGAGTTAATTGTTAAACTGAGTTAAAAAAAGAAAAAAAATATTTATATTATCTTTATATATAAACATTCAGTCTGCGTATGTTTTTGCTCGCAAAACTCCGAAAGTTCTTCACTACTTGCTTTGAAAGTTGGCGCATGCAGGCATTTTTTCATGGGGGTTTTATGCCATCTATTATGTTCCAAAGTCATTAGGTGTAGGAATTCACCTGAAATGAAAATTTAAAAATAGCTCTAGAAGTCACAATTTTCGATGTTTCACAACGAAACTCAATAATACCCTATTGAAATAAACCGAGGTAGATATTATCCAAAACTCAGCGAAATCGACCGTTAGAAAAGGGAGTTTACCTAAAATTCTAAATTAAAAATTGACCTAGCAACCGCTTGTTTGGTTCGTTGCAATGTATAGATTTGTACATACCTACAGAGTTTCGTGTACGGCGAGTGTTTAGTCGCTAATATACTATAAAACATTAGGTGTAGGAGTTCACCCGAAAAGAAAATTTAAAAATGCATATTCAATTTATTTAGGCGTAGCAGCGCACGCCGAGTATTAGCCTAGTATAAAATTATATATATATATATAATATATATATATATTAGTCAACAACACAACTATTGGGGTTAACATTTCTGTGTTTTATAACACGAACGGTCCACCGCTGTGATCTCTAGGTAGCGCGCTGCCTTGTCACGCAGAGGGCCCGGGTTCGATTCCCATTCGGGACAGGCTTCCTGACTGACGTTTTATTCGGGGTTTTTCCTCACCTGTAAGACAAATGTCAGGTAGCTTAGGGTTCAATATGTCCCCGAATATCATCCGGCCATGATCATTACCATCCTTCACCGGTGTGGAAAGCAACGGGAAGCTACCACAACTATAATATCCTACTAAAGCTGCAAAGCATAGCATGAGAATGCTATGATTGCAGGAAAGACCTGCCTTCGGGCAGAACACTATAGATAGATAACACGAACATAAATTAAAACATTTTTCAAATTCGTGCGTTGTGAGATTGTTTAGTAAGTGGCGACAAACTGTTTCAGTGTTTAGTAAAATGAAACTGTGCCCCAAGAGACTCCTCACTGGTATTTGTCCTAGAATATCCAACCGGCACGGCGTCTAGGAAGCTGTATGTCGCAATATTCCGTGATTAAGAACACTTAGAATTTGAATTTTATCCATACAACATTTGTCGTTTATATATCACGTTCTGTTGATTTTAAAAAATACGTAATTTTCATGTTCAATTTTTTCATATTCTAATGTTTATCGTAATAATCCAGACACTTTGGACGAATTAAAGGCAGCATTTACACGAGAAATCCACGGAAATGTCAGGAAATTCTCCAGAAAGTGTTCATGGAAATTATTAATTCACGTCAGAAATGCGTACGTTGAATATGTATTGGCGCCTTCTAGGCATCTCTCTATCTCTGCCTGTCTGTCTGTCTCTGTCTGTCTCTCTCTCTCTCTCTCTCTCTCTCTCTCTCTCTCTCTCTCTATATATATATATATATATATATATATATATGTGTGTGTGTGTGTGTGTGTGATTTAACTAGCCACAGAAGGCCTATTTGTTTTGCCAAAACCAAACTTAACATACATCCATAGTAATTCTGCCCGAGGGCAGGTCTTTTCACTGCAATCATAACATTTTCATGATATGCTTTGCAGCTTTGCTAGGGAATTATAGGTGTGGTAGCTTTCCCGTTGTTTTCCATACCGGTGAAAGATGATGGTGATAATGATAAGGATGATGGTGATGACCGGATGATTTTCAGGGAACGTTGGGCCTAAGCTTCCTGACATTTGTCTTACATGTGAGGAAAAACCCCGAAAAAACCTTACCCTGGAGCCTGTCCCGACCGGGAAACTTGACATATAACAACCAACTAAAAAAGTAAGGTCAAGTTCTTTAAACAGAAAAATCGGACCATTAGGCGTAGCAGTTCATTTGAAAAAGAAAAATTAATCGTTCTAGCTGTCGCAAAGTTCTATGTTAGGCAACGAAACCCAGTATATGCTATTAAAATAAATCGAGAAAGGTAACGGTGTTTAGAAAACCAACGAATTCTGGCCATTAGAAGTGCAGGTTAATTGAAATCCGAAATTAAAAATTGACTCTGGCAACCGCCATGTTTGCTTCGTCGCATTGTATATCATATAATTTAATTAACCTTTAAATTGGCAATGTATCCTATAAGATGCATTAGTTTAATTTATGTAATGCATTTAATAAAGTAGTAAAAAAATAAATTGGTAGAAATCATTTAAATTTGTCAGATTATACAAAAATATTTATTTATTTATTTAATGCAGGGCACTTGAAATACAGATCATTCACCCAAATGACAGATCTTATTAACATATTTATAATAAATATACACAATAGAAACAATAACAAACACTATAAAATATAAACAGAATAATCTTAAGTAATTTAAGGGGGTTTGCAGTGAGAGCAATTTCCCTCTTGTCTCCCAGTAACGTTGATGGAGTGTAGCAGTTGTTAGTGCAGAACAGTGGAGTAGGTGAGCAGATTCCATATTGACACCAGTCCTACACAGCATGCAGAGAGGATTTTTCAATATTCCCAGACGATGAAGGTGGGTAGCGAGGCAGTCATGTCCTGTTGTAATCCGAAATTTTGCAACAGCTTCTTTTCGTGGCCAATCTGGTACTTCAGAAACAATTTTATTTCTCCATTGGCTTTCTTTGGTCCTTTCTAACA
This sequence comes from Diploptera punctata, assembly GCA_030220185.1. NCBI lineage: Eukaryota > Metazoa > Arthropoda > Insecta > Blattodea > Blaberidae > Diploptera > Diploptera punctata. The sequence goes on along the minus strand of JASPKZ010000442.1, from coordinate 795,391 downwards.
ATGCCAGGTGGTATTCAGATTTTATCTTGGAGTGGATAACAGTGGTAAGGAATTTATTTCATGGGTGCTTGTAGAATTTGAATGCCTCGTTTTTGCAAGAAGATTTGCAGTTTCATTTCCTGCGATCCCACAGTGTGATGGCTGTGTTGTCCAATTGTAGTGCAAATTCAACTTTTGGGAGCAAATAAGGATGTGTTGTTGATAAATTTCCTGCACTCTACAACTTCTTTGTTACAAGCCGCTGTTAAATAGTTTCCAATTGCACTAATTGCTGCTTGTGAATCTAATAGGATAACAACATTAAAGAAGATTCTGGTCTACATGTGAGGTGGAAAAGTGCTGTTCGAATGGCTTCTACCACTCCATCAAAGTGACACAATCTTTGCCAAGTGAAATATACGTTGCGAACAGATCATTGTAGATTCCAGATCCTGTATTTTCATTTGAACTGATTTTGGATCCATCAGTACAGACATGTAACCAACTCTCTGCTGGGTATCGGGTTGAGATGGTTTCTAGCGCAATGCAGCATATGATTTCAGGTGATGTTTCTGACTTGTTAATAACTTGAGTTAAGTTGAGATCAAATTCTATTTTTAAAAAATTAAGTGGGGTTTCTATTGAAGATAATTGTCCAGACTTAGCTTGGATGTCCTTTTTCCTTGTTGCGTGTTGCATACTGCCTTCTTGTGTTTTTAATCTTCTGGGGGTGTGTTGATCTTGAGGGCAGTAAGGTATGTTAGGTAGCCGTACCACTTTTTCATGCACTTTCAGTGATTTTGGCTTCTATTTCAACGTTGTTAGTAAATAGTATGCGTCTATGGTAATAGTTCTAAGAGCACCAGTTATTAATCGTAGGGCTTGATTTTGAACAATATGTAATACCGTGTCTAATAACTTACGTTATGCATGGATTGTTTTCACTGCATCAAACACGTTTGAATAATCCGCCATAAAAAATGGAGTTTTTGTTTTTTCAATTTAACTTAAGAAATATAGATTCCGTAAACGAGGAAAATCATACCATAAATTTTATTTGCCGTGGAATTCGCTCAATTTACGAAGTTACTGCGTGATGGACTACAAAAAAATTAATGGGCATCCTTGATGTAAGAGGACAAGGAATTCCTGAGACTTGTCACCTAAACAAGGAAGAATGAGATACAGTAGAGCCGCGGTTATCCGAGCCCCGACTAACCGAGGAAGTTCCCCCAGAAAAAAACTTGTTTTACGCAGTAGACGCGTTTGGATAAAGTGCCGCGAAAAGTAGTGTAATAGTATATTACAATGCGAGGTTGGGAAGTGGTTTTTACAGAAGTGAGGACATGATTAAAAACCGAGTGATAGCTCGTTTTTTAATTTCCGAGATTCTGTAAAACATTTCACAAACGTGCGCTGTACATCATTTTTTTGCACGATGGTGTTTTTAAATTAATAAATTAATAACAGTAAAATAATGCTATCTTTGTTGGAAATATTTGCGTTCGTTATAAACAATTGACTAACGTTGAGTGTGGCCAATGTTTATACGATAAATGCCTAAAATAATTTAGTTGAGACTACAGCATGCCGTGACACTAACTAGTCATAAAATGGCGGCAAATACGAATTTATTGTTTTATATTGTATTATATTGTTTCAAATAAAGTACATTTAAAATGCAGCGATTTGTTTCGTATAATGTAAAAGTAAAAGTAAAGTGATCCCACAACAGGCCTCAGGAGACCCTTGGGGTAGTAGGAGGTTAAGGCTCCCACTTTTTCTAGACAATCGGCACTTTGTCAGCCGGGTTGTCAGCCCTGCGTGACGGCCGTCTTTACCCCCAGAACAAGCGTCTGGTACTCATTTCAGTTAGAGGCTGAGTCGACCCCAGGGCCATAGTGCCGCCAGAGGGTTTGGGTCAGTTTAAAAATCCTGACCCCAACGGGACTTGAACCCTCGACCCTCCGGCTTGTAGCTCAGTGCCTTAACCACTGCGCTACGGCGTGCCCCTTCGTATAATGTATATTAACACTATCTTTTGGATATATTTTTGCATATATACATTGTACGAAGTATACATGAAGAGGTTTACTTCCCGCACGAGGTAGGTATAATGTAATATTACAGTGTAGTTATTTATATGTTAGCAACCCCGAAATTTAGGAAATTGAACTTTCAATCATGGTCGCCATTGCTGTAAGTACGACAGAATGCACTATCGTGCAAAAAAAAAAATAGAAACGAGTACGTAGAGTAACAGTCAGAGACAACTTCAACATATCTTCTACTGCTCGGCGATTGTGTGAAACGGCGACAAAGAAGCGAGCGGGGTTCTGTTAAACAGAAAACACTTATGGACTTGTTGAATAAATAACGTTTTTAACTGGAACATGTATTGTATATAGGCTCCTACTGTAAGCTTTTTTTTTTGTTTCATAATACAGTAGATAACTTTCTTCACATCTTTGATCACGTTTTCATTAATTTCACCAGTTTACCATACGTTTCCCTCTCGATTTTTGACACAGTCCGCGTTATCCGAGTTATCGATTATCCGAGGCACCCTCGTTCCACATTATCTCGGATAATCGAGGCTCTACTGGATAATATGTCCACCGTTGTAGTCTCTAGGTAGCGTGCTGCCTTGTCACGCAGCGGGCCCGGGTTCGATCCCCAGTCGGGGCAGTTTTTTCTGGGTAAGGTTTTTATCGGGGGTTTTCCTCACCTGTAAGACAAATGTCAGAAAAAAAACTTTAAGGCCGAAACGGCCCCCGAAATCATACGGCCATCTTCATCATCATCATCCTTCACCGGTGTGAAAAGCAACGGGAAGCTACCACACCTACAATTCCCTAGTAAAGCTGCAAAGCATAGCATGAAAATGCTATGATTGCAGTGAAAGACCTGCCGTCGGGCAGAATTACTGTGGATGGATGGACTGTATAATAAATATACAGCTAGAGCTATTTTACAATCTTGCTTTTAAGTTATGATGTGAAGATAATGAATGGAAGAGAGTTCAAAATAAAGAGGGTATTGCGCTAGGAAAAAATAAATGTATTATATTATTTTTTATTTAATGCCACCATCTTGTTATTTTTTTCGACATTCTGGTATTCTCTCCTGGCATGGCGTTTATTGTAACCCACTTCCGAGGTTGGGGTGCCTGGAAGGCGGAGTTACTTTGCCCGATTATTAAGTTAGGTGATCATGATGGTAATGATACACCAGGAGAGGCCTTAACCCTGAACTTAATGCATATGTTAATGATGATGATAATGATGTTCGGGGACATTTGTCTTATAGGTGAGGAAATATCCCAAATAAAAACCATCACCCATTAAAGTTGTCCCGACCGGGGATCGAACCCGGGACCGCTGCGTGACAAGGTAGCACGCTACATCGAGACTACAGCGGTAGACAAATTATTATATTATAAATGTAATAATTAAATATTGATATAATGTCTGATATTTTAATTTTAGGCCAATATGTAATACACACTTTCTAGCAAATAAAATTTTCATCTTAGCTTGTAGTTGAGAACAGTCGTTATGCTCAAAATGCAATATTTCTAACAAAAAATAATAATAACAAAGCTGTCTCTTAGCGAATGCGTGAAAATAAAATTCCCGGAATTAAAAGAAAAGAACTTGAAATCTGACAAACAGGAAGCGCACTAACAAACTGAATTAAAAAAAGAACAAACACAGCCAAAACATAAAAAGAAAATAAAAAAGAAAAAGTTAATAACATGAGTGTAACGTTATATAAAAGGTCGAAAATCATATCCTCCCTCCGGAAATGCCTTCCCACACCTTCTACAAAAAAAGATCTCTACCTTAACATACAATTTAAACCTACGTGATTTATTATTTATTCATTTCATCAAATGCAGGATTACTTGGAAACATGTTAATTCTAAAATGACAATTTTCAGTTAACTGTAGTAGTGATATTCAATCTGGCCTAAGTAATATTTAAAATAACTGCACATGTTATGTAAATGATCAGAAACATTTGAAATAATTACCGTAAAAAACAATTGGTTTTGTCATCTATTTCCAAGAATTTCTACTTTTATGAAATGATTTTTCTTTTTATAGTAAATCTGTGTTACTTTATAACTGTAATTTAATTTATTCTTGATATATTTTAATATAATCTGGGTATTAACGCTCGAATGCAAACTTGTCTTCAAGAGTAATTCATTCATTCATTTTGAGAATTTTCCTCATCATTGAGGGTTTTCTCCAACCAATCTTGGCAATTAACATGAATTATATATATATATATATATATATATATATATATGACTATGGACTTATAGACTATCAGTATGTAACAAACATTCACAAATTTCCCTTTAAAGTTCTCCATTTTTTCTGTCCTCTGTGTCTTCATCTGTTACACCAAATTTCCTCATTGAATTTTGAATCTTGTTCTTCCAGGCTGTTCTTTGTCTTCATTTTCTGTTCCTTCTTTCAATTTTCCATGCATAGACGGCCTTTGGCATTCTTCCATCCTGCATTATTCTTATGTGTCTTACCATTTTAGCCTTATGTGTTCAATCTCATCCATTATATTTCTTTCTGCATTCACCCATTTTCTAATTTTTTCCCAGTCGAGATTTTCTGGCAGCTCTTCTCTAAAAATCCATTTCAACTGAAGTTATTCTGTTAAGTTGTTGTGTCATTTTCCGAACTTCCGATCCATATAACATTCTAGTATGGACAGGAGTAGTAGTAGTAGTAGTAGTAATAATAATGTTTTATTTATTCTGGCAGAGTTAAGGCCATAAGGCCTTCTCTTCCACTCAGCACAAATTACAAGTGCATATTTGACAATATAGATTGTATATACACTAGGGTTATCTATTTTCGACTTTTGTGAAATAAAATATTTCCTGTGCAATGGATGGATGAACTTTTACTTAAAACCATTGAAAAATGCCTTCATTTCACTGAGCTTCAAGAAAAGGTTACCCCCAAATATATTTATATAGTATTATTTAATATTGATTTGGGGATGACCTTTTCTTGAAGCTCAGTGAAATGAAGGCATTTTTCAATGGTTTTAAGTAACAATTCACCCATTCATGGCACAGGAAATATTTTATTTCAACAAACAGTCCATAAAGTTATAACCCTCTAGGGTTATAACTTTTTGGACTTTTGTGAAATAAAATATTTCCTGTGCAGTGAATGGGCGTAAAATATTTCCTGTGCAATGAATTGGTGAACTTTTACTTAAAACCATTGGAAAAGGCCTTCAAGAAAAGATCACCCCCAAATCAATATTAAATATTGATACTATATGAATATATTTGGGGTGACCTTTTCTTGAAGCTCAGTGAAATGAAGGCCTTTTTCAATGGTTTTAAGTAAAAATTCATCCATCCATTGCACAGGAAATATTTTATTTCACAAAAGTCCAAAAAAAGTTTTAACCCTAATATACACTATATACTACTACTACTACTTATTCTTCTTCTTCTTCTTCTTGGTGTAAGCCTATTTATAAAAAAAATTAAAATGTATTAAATATTGCAATGGAAATTTCATGTGCAAACAACATTTTATACGATGGTACTAATAACAATAATAATGCTTACGATGATGACAATAATAATAATAATAATAATAATATAGTATAAATATGATAAATTATACGAGAAACACCAATTAGTATAAATGTATACCTTACATTGGGTAATGATGAAGTCGAGGTAAGAGCAAATATAAATTTAGATTTCTTTTAAAAGATGCTATTGTCCGGCAGTATGCGGAGAAGAAAAAATGAATACAACTGATTTATATGTTATTTGTGGTATAAGACGTAACTAACAGACACTATCTATAGGTTCATGGCCGCGCGGACAAAAACACAACTTACATTCTTATTCTGAGCTGATATTTCAAATTAATTCTATATTTTGTAGACTTATTATATTGTATCTGTATGATATTGTACATTTGTTTTATTCTTAATCTTTTTACTATACTATTTTACATAAGGCCTACTTGCAAGTTCATTAAATATAACATAACGTTGATGTAACCTATATATTTCCTGTAACATATTAAAATTTACTTCTATATTTGTAATTGTGAGAATAAAGTTATTAGGAAAAATTTTAGACTAAAGATATATGAACAGACAGGTGAATGGAGAGGACTGCTTAACAGTGAGCTACATGATCTTTATGGGAAGCCAGATGTAATAATACGAGTAGTTACGCCTCATAGACTGCGATAGGCGGGGCGTGTGCTATGATGGGGAATGAAAGAGAGAAATGGAAATATCTTGTAAGAAACCAGGGGGAAAGCGTCGATAATTATGTGGGAGAATAACATTAACCACGATTTGAAGGAGGTAAATTATACCCTGGGGTCGACTCAGCCTCTAACGTAAATGAGTACCAGACGCTTGTTCTGGGGGTAAAGGCGGCCGTCACGCAGGGCTGACAACCCGGCTGACATAAAGTGCCGATTGTCTAGAAAAAGTGGGAGCCTTAACCTCCTACTACCCCAAGGGCCTCCGGGCCTGTTGTGGGATCACTTAACTTAGGATAGAAGTGTAAGGGAGAGTTTATATCCGCGCGGCCATTAACCCACAATTCGAGTTAGTTATTTAATACACAAGTGATCTTCTTGGTGATAAAATATTAAAATATATATATACAGTCAATATGCCCAATTCACCAATTAATGTTTTAAAATGGTCAACATGTTTCCACAGCCAAGCTGTCATTCTCAAGACCAGATATTGACTGAAGACAAAATTGATAATAAATAAATACACACATTCAGTTAAAAACAAATAGGAGATAAAATGGATATATCTCCGGATACATGCAGGAAGAAGATAATCACTTTACTTTCTTCCTACCGGCGAGAGAAAAGTAAAATATTGTTGACACATAACTTAGTATTGTTGGTTTGGCGCTACAATAAATAGTGAAGATCGTCAGGTCAGTGTGAACGTTGTCTATCGACATTTTTTACTCTAAGGAATAAAAAAAAATGATTTCACAATATCGTTATAGCATACCTGTTTTTTTTTTTCAATGTTATGTGTTTTTTTTTCATGTGTACTAAACACGTTCATTTCATAATGTTATGTAGTGGAAAGCAACGGGAAACTACCACACCTACAATTCCTTAGTAAAGCTGCAAAGTATAGCATAAAAATGCTATGATTGCAGTGAAAGACCTGCCCTTGGGCAGAATTACTATGGATGGATGTATGAAGTATCACAAAACAATAGGATATATAAACACATACCAGCAATAAGCGTATTGTGTAAGGTGACCAGACGTCCCGATTTTGGCGGGACAGTCCCGATTTTTAACAATTTGTCCCGCGTCCCGCGGCATTTTAAAAAAGTCCCAATTTTTGGGGAAAAAATGCACGACAAGCTTGGGAACGGCGGGAGAACGGAAAGGGAATATACTGTTTTCGGCGCCCATATAGCTATTTCGCCAGGATATGAGTTTTATATTATTTTTGTTAATTTTATAATGTTAAACTTTAATAATAACAAATCATTGTTGAGAACTGCTTATCAAAGTTTACATTGTTGATTCGACCACCATTGTTTGGTAAATAAAGTGTGGACATAAAAAAATCGCAATTGAGTGTTGAGACTTTGAAAGTTATTTTGTGTGTGAAATATAATTTAACAAATTCTTGTGAAAAAATGCATGACATTTTAAACAACGACAGCAATCTACTTAAAAATAATACTGGTACTATACATAATATTGTAATGTATTACATTTGTAAATTGTACTTATGTTAATATTAAAATTAATATATTATAATACTACTTTTGCGTTCTATACAAATTTTTGTTGCTCCATGGAGTATTTTATAATATATAGAATCAAATATTTTTTCATATTTCATAATATTTTGGCGAAATGTTCATATTTTAGTAAAAATGTAATATTCCTTCATATTTTTCAATTTTTTTAAATAAAATTTCAATAATTGGCTAAAAACATTTTTGAAGTGATTGTAGTTTTGAAATTATTTGACAATGTAATATGGTATACAGATAAAACTTCCTCAGTATCCCATCCAGAAGAAAATAAATAGTTAAAAGAAAATAATTGAATAAGGAGACATGGAATGACCAAGTGTAGGCCTTTGTCTCTGCAAAATGTCTACTGATGGTTTGTAGGTTTCCTATGGATCGCAGGAGGTTCGTTGAAATTAATAATTTCGACGAACATAACACGAGCAGCGCGTGCACCGCGCGTGTTCGTGGCGCGCATATGTGTACGTACCTTAACATATACCTAGTTGTCCTGGTGAGTGGAAGAGAAGGTCGCATGACCTTAACTTCACCAGGCTAAATAAATAAATAAATCATCATCATCATCGTCATCATCTGCATTCATGGATTAGGTCTGTTGACCCGTTCCGACTTCAGCTCATCTCTTTCTAGGTCTGCCCACATCTCGGGTGCCTTTAGGTTTGTATTTTGTTATTTGTTTTGGATATCTATCTTCATTCATTCTGTCTATGTGTTGCTTCCATTTTTGTCTATATGTATCTATTTTATCAGTTATTGCAAATATTTCAAGTTCCTGTCTTATTTCTGTGTTCTTGATTCTGTCTTCCTTAGTGCACCCTTTAACAGATCTCAAAAAATTCATTTCTGCCGCCGTTATCCTACTTAGATCTTGTTTTTTTATGTATCCAGGCTTCTGATCCATAGAGCAGTACCGGTACTGCCAGTGTTTTATAAAATTTCAATTGGGTCTCTCTTGTTGTTTTATTATTTAGTGATCGTTTGATCGTACCACATATTTCCTGGAATTTTGCTATTTTATTAGTTATATCATTATCATAATTAAATGAAATGTCACATCCTAGATAATTGAGATGGTTCACCTGTTCTATGATTTTGTTTCCTATTACTATTTTGGATCTGATTTGATTTTTCCTTTGGAATGCCATTACCTTAGTTTTTTCATTGGATATTTTGAGATTATATTGTTCACATATATTATGTAATTTTTAAATTACATAAAATTACATAAATAAATAATAAAAATAATTTTTTGGACACGGCGTTGGTACATGACAAAGTTTCTCTGGGAGAAATTTCAAGGTAGGTTTCGGCATGCATTTGTTGACAGATACCTTGTTAGAAGCATGTCAGGTATTTCAACATTAATGATTAAAATCTCGCAGGTAACATATTAATAACCATGTATTTACATGTTGTAACAATATTACTGAAAGTTTTCCAGGCATGAATAAAGATTAATTATCACTGATGTTGTTTGCCATTCGACTCTTACATGTAATCAATATAATTTATAGAACAAAAGACGTATTGGGTGTAAGAATAGACACTCTATAGTCACACAGAATCCAATTAACGCTGTAATTGCTTCAACATATCACTTACAATTATATCAGAGCATCCACTTGACATCTAGAGGATTCGCGTCGTGTCGATTTATGATGGTCATTATTAAATGCGTTTTCAGATAAAATGAGTATTTTGCGTGCCATGCTTTGATGTCTGTAGAGTACATGCAACTTTGAAATAGGATCTAAACTCTTTGGTTTGACATTATATATTTATTTAGCGGGTTTCCCATTATCTTCTTGCGTCCAGTCAATCTACTATCATTCTCCTTCACATCTCTCTGCCATTCCAATCTGCATCGTCCAATCATTTTTCCCCGTCATGCTGCTCAAAACAATCAGTCCACGTCATTTTTGCCCGCCCTCTTCTTCTACCAAGTGGCACCCATTCTAGTATTCTTCTGGGAATTTGTCTTCTGTTATTCTTTTTACATGACCATACCATTTTGTTTGTTTTTACGAAATCCATAGTTGAAGTTTGAATATTTATCTTTTGTTTAATTATATTGTTCCTTATTTTGTCTCTTCTAGAGATTCCAGCTGAACGTCTCCAAAAATCCATTTCTGCAGAATTTAATTTACTTATTCTATATTTTAATTTCCATGTTTCTGCTCCGTATGTTATTGTACTCCCTATTATTATAATTTAAAATGTTTGTTTTTGTTTTAGAACGTGTGTCCTGTTCCCATCAACTCCATTTAATGTTTTTATTGCAGATTTACCCTTATTTATCATCTCATTAATTTCAGCATCATGACTTCCATCTGCACTAATTTTTGCCCCCAAATATACATATTCGTCACATGCTTTTATTTTTCCATGTCAGTCTTCTAAAATCAGATCTTTTGATTTATCTCCTATTACCATATACATAGTTTTGTAGAAATTTATCTTTAATCTCCTTTTTCATACTCCTCCGCCAGTTACCTTGTCACGTCTTCTAAATCTACGTAACCTTCTGCCACCAGTAGACGATCATCAGCAAATAGCAACGAATAAATCGTATCTTCTTCTACCTTTATTCCCATAGGTGAACATTTGTTTTCCCATTGTGTTAAGGCGTTTTGTGGATATTTATAAATTATACATAATGTTTTTTTCTTTAGAAAACAAACTTTCTGATTATAAGTCAAGATGGATGCAACATGTTAAAATGGAAGATCACAGGATACCCAAACAAATGTTAAGATATCAACCTGCAGGAAGAAGAAGACCAGGACGTCCACTCAAAATACTTCTGAATGGTGTTTCTCTTGAGGCCGAAACAGGTCAACAAATGACCTAAATTCGTGAATGTACTATGATGATGATGACATAATGTTTCAAAGAGAGAATATTTTTAATGGTACAAACCTTTAATATTCCTTATTCCTCTATTTAAACAGTTCAATTTTTGTAGTCAGTCTTGGGTATCTTTTAGATTAAAACTAGACACTTTTATGTTATTATTTATTTTTTTAGTAAGCTTAAATAAGTATATGCCAATTTTTGTATTTTGGGAGGTCAGTTTGATTACACCAAAATCTGTAGTCTGACATCGATTTAAGGATACTTAGTGATAAATAAAAGTCATTAATAGAAAATTATATTTATCTAATAATGTGTGACGATTATTAAAAAAATTGTAACAATACTATATATATATATATATATATATATATATATATATATATTGATACTGAAGAATCTCCAACCAAAGCAATATAGGCCCTAATACACAAAACATGTCTGAATCTGAAAATACTTTGTGGGTCCTGATAGATAAGCGATTACCTAGCTAATCTCCGGTTCCGAGATTCCTGGGTTCAAACTCGGCCTTGGTAGTTGTATTTTTAGGTTGTGAAAATTCTCAGTATGGCTTCTTTCGTAACTGAAGCTGTAGGTCTCGTGTCGTAGATTTCGTCATATAAAATAACCTCAAGCCTGAAATAAGAGGCGTCGAAGTAAGATTTGTCGGCTCTTCTACGCCTAGATTTAAATTGGAAAACGAATTATCTAAATTTTTAAGCACCATCTAATAAAAATACTACCTACCTACATGAAACTTGAGATGAATTACTTCCATCTATAATCTCACAGTTAAAAGCAGTTTTATCGTAACATAATTCTGGTTTCAACTTATTCCAGATGTGGATTTAAAATATGTGTGCGTTTTCTAATGCCGCCCATTGCACTTTTTCGTGCTTTGGTTCCGCGAAGAGATGGCGTTAATATGATTCATTTTCAATTTACGCACTCCTTCGGCAGACCACTTTACATAAATGATGTATGTACAGAGAGAAGTATAGAGTGAATGTATGTTCGTGTAGTGTAAAGTTTGTTGTATGAGGGAAGATGAAGAGAAAGAAGGCGAAACACATTGCCTGCATATAGTCTATTCCTATCGAAAAGTACCAAGGAGGCCACCAGGCATAACTTCACCCTCCTATGGACGAATCGTTATCAACTATACCACATGTCTTCTCAATATGCACGTATGTACTAAGAAGGGATTTGCTATTTAACGCAGGAATCTAGTGCATATTCTAACGATAAAAAATTGTACATGATCACTCCCTGGTCCCGAGATTGAAAATTTTACAGTTTAATTAATTTAACTAATTTCAAAATTAAAATTTCAATCCCACCGGGTATCGATCCCGGGACCACTATCAACAAGTAGGCATGCTACCATCTGATTCTGCACAGCGGACCTGATTTAAAATATGGTTACACAATTTAGTGGATGATTGTTGTTGCATTTTGTGTTCGCTAATTAAATAGGATAGGCCCTATAATAATAAAAGAAGTACCTGAGATATCAGTCGTCCAATCCAACTGCTGAAGATGGAACAAGTAGTTGTGAAAGACCTACACAATTTTAATGAATGTTAATGTTGAGGATGACAAATGTATCGGATACTAATTTTATTATTTTAACTTATTACAAAACAACCTCAATGGTGGTTCAGTTCTAATTTTAAAAATATTGAACTAATTAAATATTGATGTATGTACATTTCTTGGTAGGAACAGTTTATTGCTCAGAGATTTAGACAACTAAAACACGCAGAACACGTAATTAACTGGAGTAGCAAACTGAAACAAGCAAATAAGGGGAATCGGTGTTATTAAGACTCTGGCGTTGTGCAATTCCTGCGGGGGATGTTCCTATCACAGACTTCCTTTAGCGTCACTAACTTCGTCTGCTTTGTAGCACAAGCTCCACAAATTAAATTGCATTTTCACCTGTGTCACTCAAGTTATAACTTAAAAATTAAATTTACCTTCAATCTTATCAAGTCTGACATTTCTATGCCGTCTTGGTAAATGTAGATAGAAAAAATAAATAACATTTTTTAAAAATATAACTTGTCCCACCGGCTACTATACCTGCATGTAGATTCCATTACTTCTCTTATTCGAGATCGCAGATATCGAACTCGGACCAGGTCAGTGGATTTTTCTGGGCGTTGTAAATGGTTATTTACTATGAGTGTCAATTGAAAGTGAAGTTTTACAAATTACTTCAGATTTTTAAAAAATCTCTTGCTATATACAGAGTTTGGTTCCGCAAAAACGAAAATTGCTGCCACTAAAGCTTTGAAGGACATATTGATGATATATATAATCATCAATAACAATCAGAGATTAGGCTATTGGCCTGTTCCGCTTCAGGATAGAAATTGGTCCCTCCATCGCTTCTTAGGTCGTCCTGGGTCTCTTCGCTCTGTGGGTCTGTATTTGATAAGCTTCAGAAGTAGTCCATTACTTGGCATTCTAAGGAACACACACATAGCGCGCGCGCGCACACACACACACACACATATATATATATATATATATATATATATATATATATATATATATTTGACAGAAACCTAATAGAAATTATTAAACAAACCTATAAAGATAACTCCGCTTATGTTAAAATGGGAAATATAATGTCTAATCCTATAAACACCTCAAAGGGATTGAAACAAGGGTGCAGTCTATCACCAATTTTATTTAATATTTATGTAGAATTTATATTAACGAAATGGAAACAAAGCTGCAAAGGTATGGGGATCCCAATAGGCAATAGATTTTTGCTGACATTACAATTTGCCGATGATCAACTGGTTTTAGCGCAAGACAATTTTGATATGGAATTCATGATAAAAAGGTTGAAAAGCACATATGAATCATGGGGTCTCACAGTAAATTTACAAAAACAGAATATCTGGCAATAAATAGCAATGAAAGAGAAAACTTAGTATTGGAAGATGGAATCCAAATAAAGCAAGTGAAACAAACTAAATATTTGGGAATGATTATGGATAACATCGAAGGTATAGGCAAAGAGAACATAAAACATAGAATTGAATTGAGTAGCAAAATAATATCATCATTAAATTCCATATGGTGGGATAAGCATATTTGGAAAGACACAAAAAAATATATTGGTAAAACATTGGTGGAATCTGTTGCAATGTACGGAAGTGAGGTATGGACAATCAATAAGTACTACAAGAATAGACTAATAGCTCTAGAAATGGATTATTTACGAAGAAGTGCCAGAAAGTCTAAATTAGAACGTGTCACAAATAAGGAAATTAGAAACAAAATGGAAGCAGAAGAAAGCATAATTGAAAGAATTGAGGAAAAGGAATTAAAGTGGTTAGGACATGTTTTAAGAATGGAAGATGAGCGATGGCCGAAGCAACTATATGAATGGCATCCTAACAGAAAGAAGAAAAGAGGAAGACCAAGGTTAACATGGAAGGAAAACATGAAGACAGTAATGCAAGCTAGAGGGCTAAGCATCGAAGATGCCCAAGACCGTAGGCTTTGGAGGTTTGGCACGGGAAGACGGCAGCAGCTGTAAAAACCCGAAGATAGATAGAGATATATATATATATATATATATATTAGGTAAAGGAGCCAAATAAGAGATACCTTTTGAAAAAAAATTGTTTCTATTTCAAAATGGTAACTAATTTTTTTACGTCTAAAATATAATGAATGTTTCATATTTTTATGCCTAAAATAGAATGCATGTTTCACATTCTTTATTTTGATATTCTATAATTTAAAACTTCGATACATAATAAATATTTTAAAAACTCAAATAAAAATAAGAATAGTAAAAATTGAAAATTTCGAAGTCAGTTCATTACCTTACTTTTTCTAACTTTATATGAATTTATACATATACATATATTAATAAGTAGATCTGTTATTAAAGTCCTTCCAGTATTACTAAATTGAGCTGTAGATCATCAGTCCCGTATTTATAAATTAATGATAATTTTCGGTGTGGTGTCTACTTATAGAATATATGAAAAAATGTAAAAAATATAATATTTTCATTAGAACAGCATCATTACCTTATTTCCTTCCGAATTCTCGAAAAAGATAAACGATATAATGATAAGGATATTTTATTTTCACAACTTTATCGTAACAATGAGTTATTATTTGTATAAAAAATAGAATAAAATTAAGAGAGAGAATGTGAAGAAAAAAACACGCAGTATCATTGAAATTGTTTTAAAGTTTCGGCGATTCTTCTTATGCGATGTAAGAATATAGCAAACTACAGGTTTTGAAGTAATAGTATACCTTTGTGACCTCGTAAAGGCTTAAAGCTATCAACTAATGCAAGATAAACCGACGTGGGAAGGTTAAACAACCATGTCCAACTTGTACAGTTAATAAGTCAAAGTATTATCAGCTGTTAAATTTATTACCAGTGGGCGTACTGAATGTAGAGATGCGCTTTCCAGTCACTAAAAACCTTTCGTCCCGCTGCATTTAATAATAATAATAATAATAATAATAATTAATTTTTTTATTATAATAAACAGATTTTTAATGTTTACACATCTTTCTGTACCTAAAGTTTTATTTTCTTTCTCCACTCGTCTCTATCCATCCACTCCATATTCTCCAGTTCTCTTGTTCTCATTCCAGTTCTTATTTATTGCATCCACGAGTACCGAGGTCTTCCTTTCCTTCTTTTTTATTTCCGTCCGGCTTTAAATCTTTAGGCTTTTTAGCATTGTTATTTTTTGTGACTCTTTAACTCATGCCCCAAATGGGAATCAATGACTAATCACATATCAATGATTTTTTATTTACAACCAATCACAGTCGTTTTTCATCTCGATTTTATCAGTTTAATTTTATCACTGTAAAATGAAGCTCTTCCTTTTTAACATTCAGAATAGGTCATAGCATTATTTTGCAGTGACTGCATGTGGTTACCAGATTATATATATATATATATATATATATTGCACGAATGTAACCTTATCGTGGTTGCGGGAGATAATATAAAACATTTGTAGCAATTGATTATACCACACAAAAAAAAAAGAAAGAAAGAAAGAAAGAAACCACTGTTTGCAATTTCTTAAACGCATTTTTTTCCCGAGGTAATATCGTTACAGAAAAATATAATTGACATATTTACATCATAGGACATCAGAAATTAATTAATATACAGTTTGGTGTGTTTCATTTTTTCTCCACTACGGTGCATTCTTACAATAACGCGATCCTTTGGCAATAAATAATATGATCTGGTTGCGGTGATAAGCAAGTGAGACATAACGTTTCTCACTTGTTTTCAAACATCGCCGTTTACATTAAATATATCCAACCATAGTAATTCTGCCCGAAGGCAGGCCCTTCACTGCAATCATAGCATTTTCATGCTATGTTTGCAGCTTTACTAGGGAATTGTAGGTGTGGTTGCTTCCCGTTGCTTTCCACACCGGTGAAGGATGATGATGATGATGATGATGATGGCCATATGATTTCGGGGACCGTTTGGTCCTTAAAGTTTTCCTGGCATTTGTCTTACAGGTGAGGAAAAATCCCGATAAAAACCTAACCCAGGAAAACTGCCCCGACCGGGGATCGAACCCGGGCCCGCTGCGTGGCAAGGCAGCACGCTTCCTATTAAATATATAAATATTTTAAAATAACTATTTTTAAATAATGATTTCTGAGTAAACCAACTTAATTTTATTCGTTAAATAGTCCTAACAAATGCCACTCTTGATTTCCGAATTTATCGATAATTTGGAAATCATTCGTGGCATTACTTATGACTAATAGGGAGCTGGCCTGGCCTGATGCATCAACCGCCAACCTGGAGGACCAGTTGATTTTTGGTCAAAGTTTTCTTCCTCAAGCCTTTATCAAACGAATGACGAACTATAAGGCAGCAGTATCTGTACCCTAGATAAAGGACCCTCACGTGGTACTATCATCTGGGCGTACTTATCCCTGGTTTTTTTACGAGGTTGTTACCCCTCCACTTCACCCTTTTCTAATCTGGCGTGGGACAGGCTTTGGCGGGTTTTAATAATTTTCATCTTGTAAGCCCTTGTTTCCCTCAACGAGATTTACGCGCTCTTTCCCTACAGGGAATAAATTGAACCATACGAATTTAGTTGCACTTGTTTTCGTGTAGATATCATTGGAGTGGCTCGTGGTCAGCGTTCCGCCTCATACTGGCATCTAGGAAACCAAGGTAGTACTAGGTTTTAATAATAATAATAATAATAATAATAATAATAATAATAATAATAATACTAAAAATAATATATATTTATGTATACAAATTCAACCTGCGCACGTTTGTGGTCGCAAAACTCGAAAAGTAGTCGGTCGATTTTTTAAATTTTGACACAACGTTGCATTCGAATATGCGCGTGTTTTACAGTAAAATGGAATTTTGCTACAACGTTACATTCGAATAAGCGCGCGCATGTTTTTATAGTAAAATGGAAGTTTGCTACAACGTTACATTCGAATAAGCGCGTATTTTTGTAGTAAAATGAATTTTTTTTATAGTGAAATGGAATTTTGCCACAACGTTGCATTTGAATACGCGCGTGTTTTCATACACGGCGCTACACAGTTAATCGTCATTCGTATTTTCGCTAGCTATATTAAGAGTTTTACGAGTTGATTAGGGATTAGAAAAGTTGTTTTACAGGTTTCTAGGTACGGCGTGTGTTTAGTCGCTATCTATTATTCCCTGAAACCACTAGGTGTAGGATTTCACCTGAAACGGATATTTAAAAATCGCTCTAGTGGTCGCAATTTTCGATGTTTAACAACTAAACTCAGTATAGCCTATGTTATTAAAATAAACCGAGGTAGATATTTTCCGAAAATCTGCGAAATTCGATCAGTAGAAGTGAGAATTTACCTGAATTCCGAAATAAAAAATTGACTCTAGCAATCGTCATGTTTGGATCGTTGCAATGTATATCGTATAATTTAATTAAACACATAATTTTCTTTTAACTTATCCAACTAAAAATAAAAACACGTAGGCATACAACATGCACACACTATTGAGTAACTAAGATTGGGACTGGAAGTAAATATCAATAAAACTAAACATATGGTCACACATAGAAATACATTATATAATGGAAGTGAACAGCTAATGACAAATGAGGGAAATTTTGAGGAAGTGGCTGAATTCAAATACCTAGGTACAATAATCACAAATAGGAATGAGATGCACAAAGAAATTAAACATAGGTTCAATCCTGGAAATGCATGCTATTATGCATTGCAGAGACTCTTGATGTTCCAATTCCTTCAAAAAATGTTAAACTGAAAATATATTAAACTATTATTCTACCAGTAATATTATATGGATGCGAAACATGGACTCTTACTTTAAGGGAGGAAAGGAGATTACGAGTATTCGAGAATAAAGTTCTTAGGATAATTTTTGGATCAAAGAGAGATGAACAGACATGTGAATGGAAAAGAACACATAACAGTGAACTACATGGTTTTTATAGGAAGCCAGATATAATAAGAACAGTTAAGTCTCGTAGACTGCGATGGGCAGGACATGTGGCACGAATGAGGAATGAAAGAGGTGCATGGAAGCTTCTTGTAGGAATACCAGAGGGAAAACGCCCAGTTGGTAGACCAAGAATGAGGTGGGAGAATAACGTTAACTACGATTTGAGGGAAGTAGACTATACAGGGAATGATTGGAAAACATTAGCTCGGGATAGAGGATGTATGGAGAGCTTATGTTCGCGCGGCCATGAACCTATGGGCTCGATAGTGGCAGTGAGTAAGTAAGTAAGGCTTATTAAATTTATTCGGGCATAGCAGCGCAGGCGTATTCACTAGTATGCAATAAATAATTCACCAGTTGTTTCTTTTGAGAGTTAAAATAATATTTATATCTCTGTGAGCTATTTCTAGTCTACTCAATTAGTTATATAGTATAAGACCTCTTGACTTTCTCGGTTTCTATTGGTGCTTCCTTCGTTGATTGATTCAACTCTGATCATGTCCCGTCTGCTACAGTTTAACTACATTGCCCAAGGGTCACAACTTTCTAAATTAACAAGAAACTGGGCCACTCGAAGCGCCACAATTTGTTTTCAGATATTTATGTGAGATAAGAAGAAAAATTGTTTTTGGAATCGGAATATATGTTTTGTCTAATGCCACCACATTGTCTTTTATGACATTTCCTGCTTTCTCTCCTGGCATTGGTAGAAGTGTAAACCATTTCTTAGATTGGAGCACTTGGAAGCGTTACCCAGTTATATGATGGCCGATAAATAATAATGAAGCACCAGGAGAGTCCCTAATCTAAACTTAGCCTTAATTCCAGACATGGAATGTAAGTAAATATTTTTAGTTAATAATTAATTGTTGAGTTAAGGAGTTAAGATGAGAGTTTTTAGGTGAAATTTAAATTTATCTTGAAATATTTTTTATGAGACTATGAAATCTAATTAATAGACCACATGAATAATTCCCGGAATGAGAATATAAGAATACCATTAGGAGAAGCTAACATTATAGAAGACATAGAAAATAAAATAAATGGAGGGAGCATGTTCATTTAGATGGTGTTTTCAAGATTTCCATAACAAACACTGGAGTACAGAGAGGACGAAGATACATCGGACGACCACGCAGGAGATGGAATGGCCAGTTCAGCCTCGAAATAGATCTAGAGCACAGATGGTCAACCTGCAACCAGTGGCACGGAAACTTATTGCGGGCGGTGGAAATATAACCATAAGCTGTTTCTAACCGATCAATGCACAGTAAATCGATCGACATTGAGACTCAAATTGAGTCGTGACACAGCGATTAGCCATCTATGGAGTAGATCATCGTTTCCCAACCTGTGATTCGCGAACCCGCAGGGGGTTCGCTCGCAAAATATTTCAAGGGGTTCGCCAAAACTTTTCCATAATGACAGGTTTCGAGGTTAGGCCTATTATGATTTCCTTAATTTTTGCGGCATTGTCATAATAATAATAATAATAATAATAATAATAATAATAATAATAATAATAATAATAATAATAATAATATTAATAATATGCCTATTAATAATAATACTAATAATATTAATAATATGCCTATTAATAATAATAATAATAATAATAATAGGCCTATTAATAATAATAATAATAATAATAATCTCTCTCTCTATCTTCGGATTTTTACAGCTGCTGCCGTCTTCCCGTGTGCCAAACCTCCAAAGCCTACGGTCTTGGGCATCTTCGATGCTTAGCCCTCTAGCTTGCATTACTGTCTTCATGTTTTCCTTCCATGTTAACCTTGGTCTCCCTCTTTTCTTCTTTCTGTTCGGATGCCATTCATATAGTTGCTTCGGCCATCGCTCATCTTCCATTCTTAAGACAGGTCCTAACCACTTTAATTCCTTCTCCTCAATAATAATAATACATTTATATTTCATCCATATATTTGTGCGAAAAGTCGTTTACTTCATTAGCCTAATTAAACAATAAATACAGAAACAGACGTTCTGCTGAAAGTGATTTGAGACTTGATCATCGTTTCCCAACCTGTGATTCGCCCCCTGGGGGTTCGCTCGCAAAATATTTCAAGGGGTTCGCCAAAACTTTTCCGTAATGGCAGGTTTCGAGGTTAGGCCTATTAGTATTTCCTTAATTTTTGTGGCATTGTCATAATAATAACAATAAGAATAATATTAATAATAATAGGTCTAATAATAATAATAATAATAATAATAATACATGTATATTTCATCCACATATTTCTGAGAAAGGTTGTTTCTTTCATTAGCCTAATTAAAAAATAAATGCAGAAACAGACTTTCTGTTGAAAGTGATTTGAGACTTGATTTAACTTCTTTGGTTCCTGACTTCAAAGCTCTGTGCCATGGAAAGCAGGCGCAACCTTCATACTTAATTCCAAGGAAGATGTAATTACAATGAAAATTGTATTTATTATTGCAACTAGGCCTACACGTTGTGTAACTTTTAAGCCGTAACTAGAGTAATTTTATGTTTTAATCATTAAGGGTTAAGTTAATTTAAAGTTATTAAACCTTTTGCTTGGAATTAAATGTTGTGCATTTTTAAAAGTCAGTGGTTCACCCAACTCAGGTCGTTGTGGAAGGGGTTCGTGAGTCGAAAAAGGTTGGGAACCGCTGGACTAGATTATTAATCACTGATGGAATAAAGAAGAAGAAGAAGAAATCCGTCATGAATTGTACAGCCTTTGAAAAAAATAATGGCGCAACTCTTGAGGATGGAAAGTTAGAGTTTTGAAGAGCGATTCACGCCAGTACGTTGTTACATGTCCTGACTCGTTTGAGTATAAAGCGGACGGCGTTCATCTCGTTAGCTTTAGTAGAGCAGTCGGTAAGATGCTCTTTTTCCGACGACGCGGGACTGGTACATTTTTTTCATTTATTATTATTTAATAATGTCGTTAATTTTCATAATGCCAACATGTTACCATGCTTCGTTATATAAATAAATGTGTATATAATATGGAAATATTCCCGGTCGGCACAGGCTCTTGGGTGAGATTTTTTCGGGGTTTTTCCTCACCTATAAGATAAATGTCAGGAAGCTTAGGGCCTAACGGTCCCCGAAAATCATCCAGCCATCATCATCATCATCCTTATAATTAGCATCATCATTCTTTACCGGTGTGGAAAGAAACGGGAAGCTACCACACCTACAGTTCCCTAGTAAAGCTGCAAATCATAGCATTAAAATGCTGTGATTGCAGTGAAAGACCTGCCCTCGGGCAGAATTACTATGTAATGGAATATATGGAAATAAATAAATATGTATATAGAAAATGAATAACGATTGTAACACTTGTAACATCTCATTACTTTGTTTAAAAACACTTGGCATAATAAAATTATTTATTTCCATTACTAATACAAAATGCGTCTGATTAATTTAAATTAAGTTAATATCTAATTTCATTATACAAGTAAGTCCTGAAGTACTGCATCGCTTCTTACAGACAATTTCTAGGAGAGATGGTTGTGGTCTAGTGGAAGGAGCTTCTGCTTCCCGTGCATGAGGTCGCGTGTTCGATCCTGCTCTCATGCTTTTTCTTTCTCTCGTCCTTATTTCAATTAATTTTCTTTCTTTTGTTTCAATTATTTTGCTTTGTTTTACTTTCAGTATTTACCGCACTACTTATTTACACGAAATTTTCCATTGCATGACACACAACGAAATAGAACGGATTTAGTTTTTCAGATAGTCTTCTACTGTGAACCAAATAACTGATCTCTAATCATGCGCAGTGGTTTCGTTCTGAGAGTTGAAAATTATCTGTGCGCCATCAATTATTTCAAAGGCTGTACATTGTGTGTTTAGGATGATAGACAGGTAAAGACTGGATAAGACTGCATTTTTTTTTCTGGTTTATTTATGTATTCTGGAATAAACAGCTCTACTTTGTGTCTTCAAAAACGGATAGCTCAGAATTATTTGAAACACTTGAATTTTCATTAACAGACTCATTAATGAAGGTAGCGTTGTTGTTGCATTGACTTACAGATGATTTGCATGTCAAAGATCTCTAAGCCAGCTTGTCAGAATAAGTTAATGAAGCTGATAAATACTTCAGTTTCCAACAGACGGAAACAGGAATTTGTCCTGCGATGTCACGTAATTAATTTCACAGAGAAAATGAGACTCTATGATTGAGGAAGTTGAAAATCTGCTTCTTAAATGAGAGACGGGATGACGGTAGTACGAATATCCATTCGTTTTTTTATCATTTCTTATTTGTCTTCTTTTTAGTTTATTTTTTTTATTTTTTTACGTTTATCATTTGTATTTTATGTTTTGCATTTTATTTCTTCCACTTTCTTTTTGAATTCACTTCTTTTGTTTTATTTTTTATGTTACTTACTTTTCATTTTACATTTTCAGTTTTTCAATTTGTTCTTTTTAATTTCATTTTCGATTGATTTATTTTTAAAATTTTTGTTTTATTCTTTCCACTTTAAATCAAAATCACTCTTTCACTTTTATGTTTACTTTTAATTTTTTGCCTATTTTTTTTTCTATTTTTTAAATTTTATTTTATTTTTTACATTGAGGCACATTGCTGCGTCTTCCTATCTTTAATTTTAATTTTTTTTTTTGTTTCCACTTTCTGTTTTTATTTGCATATCTTACTTATTTTGTATGTTTTTCTCTTTTTGTTTTCATCTCTCTCTCTCTCTCTCTCTTCATACACTTATCGTTTATTATTCTAATTTTTAGCAAATTCGGAAATAATTATGCTATTGAGGTTGTTCTCAAGATTGTTTTAAAATGTTTACCGATTATCGTCGATCTTATCTAGTAGACACCGAAAATGACCATGAACAAATGTCCGTTAACCTTCTATTGGCAGCGATTTTTGTTTTATCAGATCCAAACTTGGTATATATCAATTAAATAAAAAATAAGTTCGAGTTCGTTAACCCGCAAAATCGGACCATTAGTTAACTTAAAATAAACATTTTAAAATCACTTTAGCGCGCAGTGGGCCAGAAACGAAATCTAGCTGGAAAAAACTATTTTCACTCACCCTCATCAATTTTTTTTTCACTCTAATATAATTGTTGTATGGTTGATTTTAACTTATCTGCAAAGGAGGGTACAATTCTAATGTTTATGAAGACAATATAAACATCGGAAGTTGCCGATAGTTAAGAACTCATCTGGTCTATATCCCAGTTGCGTTGTTAGCGTTGTGTGTTCTAGTTCAGTGAGCTTTTCTCCTTATTATATATGGATACTTCACCTCAAGGTTTGCAATTTTTATTGATATATTTAACGTTTTTCTATATAACCAGATATGTAAATACATGTGGAATCATACCTTTCAAACACTAAAAAAATTACATAATCATCTTATTTTAAATTGAGCTACAAAGAAAACAGTACTGAACAGTAGTACAAATTATAGTTGTAATATAGAGTGATTTATGGATTTCAATTTCCGCACAATAACATGTGTGCAAATTATTGCGTTTTTCAATTAGTTTTCTCATTACAGGAGACAGTCAGCAACTGAGGCTTAGCGTTGCGCCAGAGAAAAATTGTTTGGTTTAATATGGGTGTGAGTGTTCGATAGAGGCAATAAGTTATCATTTAGTAAACAAATTAGGGATAGGGGTGTTAGGAGAATGTTTTAAATTATATTAAAAATCAATATATTTTTGAAAAGCGATTTTCTCAAACGTACGAAGTTGTGCGCGAGAAAAAAAAAACTACTGAAATATTCTGATATGCTAGGAATGGATGTTAACTTTCCCGTTATTAAGAATTAATTTAGAACAATGACAGTCGTTGGAAAATTCTTTTCCATCTGCTTATGGAATTGGAAGACCCAAAATAACTTTCGAAGAGGCTGGAATAAAAAAAATGTTCACTTAAGCAGGAATTCTCTCGCGATGAACTTGCTCTTGCAACAGAAATATCACTTATGGTCATGTGGTAAACTGCTGACGTTTTAAATACATTACTGAAAAACACAAAAATAGCTTCAAAATAGTAATAAACATTACAAATCACCCCGCTCAACTCCCCTATCTTCTATGTCGGACGAAGCATTGTCTTTTTTTGACAATAAAGTATCAATATGTCGATATAGTAACATGAGACTAGATGCCAAAAAGAGAGGTTGTGATATTTTATCCACCCTATAATATTACTGTTTAGAACTTTTTTCGTTGCTCAATTTAAGGTAAGATGATTGTGTAAATTTTATAGTTTTTCGAAGGTATGATTCCACGTGTATTTAACACAATATCTGGTTGTATAGAAACATGTTCAATATATCAATGAAAAGTACAAACCGTGAGGTAAAGTATCCATATAGAATAAAAGAATAACTCACTGAACTTTAATGCAAAACGTATTTATTTCTACAGCTCGGTACGTAACTGAGATCCGGACCAGATGAGTTCTTAACTGTCGGCAACTTCCGATGTTTATATTGTCTACATACATTTTAGAATACTACCCTTGTTTGCAGATAAGTGAAGAACAGCCATCTGGCAATCATTTTAGAGTGAAGAAAGATGAATTGGTGAGAGTTAGTAAATACTTTTTTCCAGCTAGATTTCGTGTCTGTGTAGCGGTCGCAATTTTTGATGTTTCGAAACGAAAATTAGTATGCTATTAGTACGGAGGAACGAGAAGGTATTGTCCAAAAATCAGCGAATACGACCATTAGAAACGGGAATTTACCTGAAACCCGAAATTAAAAATTCGCCGTAGAAACCCCCATGTATACTTACTAAAAAATAGTCGCAGTGTGTACCATATATATATTTTCTTTTTCGTTTATACTAGTTTTTCCTTCTTCTTTTACCTTTTTTTTACATGTTTGTTAACTTTCTTTAATTATTGCATAGACACAAGAACAGGACACACACATACCCAAACCCAAGGTGGAGATTTAAAATCCCCTACCCCGCCAGGAATCGAACCCGGGTCGCCGGAGTGGAAGTTAGGGACTCTACCGACCACGCCACGGCGACGGACGTAGTTAAATTAACCCTTAAATTGACAATGTATCGTATAAGATACTTTGATTTAATTTACTTAATATTTTTTAAAAATAAAGTAATGGAAAAATTAATCAGTAGATATAATTTGAATTTGTATCAAATTATACAATATGCAATAAGTATTGTTATGGTTATGCCTGATTTTCACTGCAGTCCGATTTTTTAAAGCTGGCATCAGATTTTGAGTTCTGTAATTTAACAAAATAAATGTATTCCTAAACCTAATCGGACCATAAATTCGATTTGCTGAGGAATTCGATTTTAGTCTCTCTGGTTTAACTTTACGAGAGATTTGTAGAATGAGACAACTGTACTCGCCTCTCTCATCGCACCAGTGTTGACGGTGTTTTTTCACCAGATGTTAATAGGGGTAAGAGGAAAACTGACAACAGGGTAGGTTCTTTCTTTTGTGTCTGGACTAAAGTTGTCAACGATATAGGCCTTCCCTTGTATCTCAATCTCTCTCTCTCTCTCTGCCAAGTTAAGCCAGCAATACAATAGTATGCAGTTTTTGCGTGACGGATTTTTTATTTTTCCTCGTTTTATATTTTTCTTTTATATTTAATATTTAGGCTATAATTTGCAGTTTTCATTTTTGATGGGTCTTCCCATCTTGATGTTGAATGTCCGAAGTATTTTTTTTTTTTTTTTTCCGTTGTCTTCAAATGCCTGACTGCTTAGCTGGTACGTGTTCTGTTCAGTTTAATCCCCTTCCTGATTATAAAGTCGATATAATATGTAATTATTGTAGCATTTGTGATTTTGTCACTTGATTTCTAACTGTAACTAAAGTAACGGAAGCTACAAAGTTTTAATAATTAAGCTTCTTATATAATATAATGAGGTAAAGTTTGAATTACCAAAGTTATGCACACTTACTCAACGTGGGGCGATGTCTACAGTTTGGTGTTCACGTCAATACAAAACACTTGCTGCGGCATTGCAGCTATATCCATCCGTCTGATCCATTTATACTTATTTCTATCAAGATGTCGATATTACACGGTTAAAGAATATGTATGCTTTTGGAGCAGTGTTCAGTGTGACAGGTCTGAGAATTACAATTTTATTGTGTTTAAAATCGAATAGTAGCCTTGAATTGATGAGAAAATGGTATTTGCTTTTACAACATATCAAATAGTTTTATTGTTCGCAGCACTATTCCTTCGTCAAGGCTAACATGTGATTATCCTTGTATAATATACGGTACACAATATAAATTATTTGCAACATTTCACATGTTTATAGCCAAGAAACGATGGCAGTTATAACTTAGGCTAGGATTTGTATGCGATTACATATTCTTTCCATTTATTTATGTTTATATATATATATATAGCTAAAATTTATAAATGTCCACGATTTTGAAACTTATATATGAAAACTTATCATTACATATTTTTGCATATTTCGTCATAGTTAAATATTTTTGCATATTATGAAATAATTATTAGGAAGATTGTTTGCGAGTATGATTCATTTGTTTATCCCAATATAGGCTATAAAAATGAGTGCGAATCTGTTTGTCTGTCCTTTATGGATTCAAAAACTACTTGACCGATTTGAATGGCGTTTTTTTTTTCTATCAATTGTAGAATTTTTGTTGGACAATTAACGTGTATAACATATTAATCTAAGTACTATAGGGCCGGAGATAAGAAAAATGCAACGGTGCACTAAAAAAGTATCTTTTTTGGACGCTTAAATGGCTTACGCTGCCTAAACCATAACAAATACATCAAACTAATGTACACAGAATTGAATATCTCAAAAAATCTACAAAACAGTCCGCGATAGCATATGTCTATCTTTTACGGATAACTCACAATAACCATTTTTGTCTTTCAGCTCGTTGATGCCAAGAAGATCGGGATGAGTAGAACGTAGCAGCGCATGGTGGGTATTATTTTACGTATAACTTACAATCATTTTTGTATTTCAGTTCATTGATGCCAAGAAGATCGGAATAAGTAGATTCAAGGGCAATGCCGGGTAATCAGCACAGGGTATCTAAAAATAATTACGATATAAATTTATATTAATGTTTATTTTTGCTTATTCAACTAAACATAAAAACACATTTAATTTATGTAGGTGTAGCAGCGCACGCCGTTTATTAACTAGTATATAGGCCTACATATATATGTAATCACTATAAGGAGTTTTAACCCCATGAACTGTAAATAAATAATATCCTCAATTCGTGTTCTCCATTCGTGTTCAACTCATGATCGGGTCAAGGATGAGATGAAACCCCTTGATTTATAAAGATATGTGAACGATAAGGGTGCCGGCTGACTACTACTGACGTACCGTCACTGGGACGGATGAACGAAATTAAAAGAAATTAATATGAAGAAATGGTGGAATGAAATTTGTACCAAGGCAAAACGTGAGAAACCCTGAGAAAAACCTGCCCACGCTCCGTTTCGTCCACCACGAAACCCACATGGTGTGACCGAGATTCGATATCGAGATTCCAGCTGTGAGAGACGAGCTCTAACCCAGCAATGTAAAACACGAGCTCCATGAGACGGTGCGCAGCGATATGCTCCGGGAGCGCTCCACTGGACAGGTAACGCTACCTGGTGACTTGGTTCAGTTTCATTCGTCAAACGCAGTAATGATCATGGCTACGTCCAGCATGGAGGTCTTGCGAGAATCAAGCCTTCGTATTTGTCTGGCACCCAGAATATCTCTCGCAATTTTGAAGTGGTTAAATTAGCTAAATCGATGAAAAACAGGACAAAAACATAAAAATCGCCTTTAAAACTAATAACAAGCTCAACAACATCGTATCAAACGAAATTGAAGTAACAAATTAGTACTAAAATAAAGGCGTTTATAAACTAAAGTACACCAATTACGACAAGTTTTTACATCGGTAGAACAACAAGAAATTTTAACACAAGTTACACTGAACATTTTCAAAAGTCTATAATAACGGAGAAAAATCAAGTTTTGCCAAACATATACTAGAAACAGATCATTAGTTCGTCAAAATCGACAATGGCATGTCAATATTACACAGAGAGAATAACAACGATAAGATTAGCTTCCTAGAAGACAAATAAATTTTAAAATTATTTGAGAATACAGACTTGCTAAACAAGAACACGCCCGCAGACATGAACCCGTTGTACAACTTATACAACAATGGTTTTGAAAGGCCTTCATAATTTTAACTACTCGACGAAGTTTTCAAACAGAACTTTATTTTAGTTGAGGACGGCTGGTTTATCAGGCACTAATTATACATGTTTAATATTAAATTAGTAAAATAAAATAAAATATCAAATGTCAAGTAAGAATGTCTGGGAAGTAGCACCCTGAAAAGAGGTGATTTATTTTCCTACAGTAAGGAGCAATAAATTACCCACTTTTTTTTCTTTTTTTTTTTCCTGTACCGAGAAATTTTAAACCATGTTTGTTAAAATGGTATAGAAATACAAGAACATCTTAAACATATTCTCATCTTTCGTTTTGTTTGTACGTATAGGCCTGTTGGTTCTGAATGTTTTGTTCAGGAAAATGTTAAATATTGCAGATTAAAACCTTTATAGGTATTATGTAACACTGTAAACCAGTTAATAATATTCATTAATAAATGTTTCAGTCCTGTTTATGCGTTGTTTTATATTTCGATTCCTCCTGTTATAAGCGTTCGTGACAATGGTAGGCTTTCGTACAGGTCCCGCCGGAGAGGTAGGAAGGGATATTACATGCTCCAAAGTTAGAACCGCTCAGCACAAAACTTGGAGCTCTGAACTATGACATGGCTGGTCTAACCACTTGTGCCACGGAGCTGCCCAAATATGCGATACTGTATTTATGTTAATTGAAGCTAATAGTCTTTGATGACTCATATTGATTGCCTGTTAGTTTTTAGGATTTAGTTGAAGTTAATATGTCTCTGTCCAAGTCATTAGCGAATCAATGCCCTTATTAATTTTGGTAACAGCGTTATTTAGGGAATATGTCCTCGTGACTGTAGATCTGCATGTCGTCTGCGAATAAAATATGTTTGCAATACTTTAACGCATTCATCAGCTGTTGTGTATGTATGTTGTCGATGTGTAGTATATTTAGAATAAAATCGCCCAAGATGATAACGTGTTCATATTGTATTCGTGCATTTTGTAAAGTGTGTTCTTATACTGTTAATTTTTATTTAATTCTTTTGATTTACGCAGATAATACATTATTAGCACGCCACTGATTAAATCCGATGTGGTGATACAGTTGGATATTATTGCCATTACACATTACAAAAAATTGTAAGAAATAGACTATTTTTTAAATACTTTCAGTAAAACTAACTACATGGTCACACTGGGAATGGAAAATTTTAAAATCGAGATAAATTTAAAAAAATAAAATACCTGGCAATAGTTATATTTAGAAATAGGAATGAGATGGAACGGTTACATGCAGGTATCTATTTATTATTTTATAGTTTGTTTGCGTCTTTACGTCTATCAAACAGGCTGAATTATGGAAAAACATGCTATTATTAGACGTTACAGGTGCTCTTATTATGCCAACATCTAAAAAAAAAAGTGAAACTAAAAATATGTAAAACTGCTTTTTCATCCATTTATATGGATATTAAAGTTGGTCTCTTACTTTAAGGACGCCGTCACGCAGAGCTGACAATCTAGCTGACTTCTTGTGCCGATTGTCTAGAAAGGTGGAAACCTTAACCTCCTACTACCCCATAGGCCTCATAATGCCTGTGAGGGGATCACTTTATATCTGCCTCTTACTTTAAGAAATGATAAGAGATTAGAAGTATTTTGAGAACAATGTGCTTAGTGAAATCTTTGTACCAAAGATAGATGGACAGACAAATAAACAGAAAAAAATTACATAGTGAGTTGTATGATCTTTATGGGAACTTGGATGCAGAAGTTCAGTTAAGTCAGGTAGATTCCGATGGTCAAGACATGGGAATGAAACAGTCAATGAAAATTCATGTAGGGGAACTAGAAGGTAGGCCAAGAATAAGGCGGAAGAATAAGATTAATCACGATTTGAGGGAGGCGACTTGTGGAGGGAATGATTGCAAATATTAGCTTAGGGTTGGAATATAAGCAGACATTACCAGTAAGTTAGACTTACGGTATAACTAACTAACTAACTCACTGGCACTATCGAACCCGAAGGTTCATGGCCGCGCGGACATAAGCTCTCCATACATCCCTATCCTGAGCTAATGCTTTCCAATCATTCCCTGTATAATCTACTTCCCTCAAATCATAGTTAATGTTGTTCTCCCACCTCATTCTTGGTCTACCAACTGGGCGTTTTCCCTCTGGCTTTCCTACAAGAAGCTTCCATGCACGTCTTTCATTCCCCATACGCGCAACATGTCCTGCCCATCGCAGTCTACGAGACTTAACTGTTCTTATTATATCTGGCTTCCTATAAAGACCATGTAGTTCATTGTTATGTAGTCTTCTCCATTCACCTGTCTGTTCATCTCTCTTTGGTCCAAAAATTTTCCTAAGAACTTTATTTTCAAATACTCGTAATCTCTTTTCCTCCCTTAAAGTAAGAGTCCAGGTTTCGCATCCATATAATATAACTGGTAGAATAATAGTTTTATATATTTTCAGCTTAACGTTTTTTGAAAGGAGTTGGGACATCAAAAGTCTCTGCAATGCATAATAGCATGCATTTCCAGAATTGAGCCTATGTTTAATTTCTTTTTGCATCTCATTCCTATTTGTGATTATTGTTCCTAGGTATTTGAATTCAGCCACTTCCTCAAAATTTCCCTCATTTGTCATTAGCTGTCCATTTCCATTATATACTGAATTTCTACGTGTGACCATATATTTAGTTACGGTATTATTTTACAAACTACAGTAATGAAGTATTTTGATCACAAAATCAAACACATGCGCTCTTTTAACAAACTCTTAGTACTGTCCAATTACCACAAGTGTGTCATTATCTCCTTATCTCGAATTCACAACCTTTGAAATATATGTATACTTAGAAAAAAAAATGAGTGGACACTTGATTTCGAACATTTCGTAGTTTTAACGCGCGATTCACACGAGTAAATTAATTACACAGTAGAGCTGCAATGTTTTCCTTCCTCCAATGAAGAGCGTTCTTTTATGTGCAACAACACAGCAAACGCTTATCGGTTGCTTCGTATGCAAGAGACCACAGGTTCGATTCCCGATGAGGTTTTTTTTTTTCAATTGTTACAGTGCTTTCTATTTTATTATGTCTGTCCACTCTTTAAAAAACCAACTAACTGTTTGGAAGTATTACTATTTTATTATTATTATTATTATTATTATTATTATTATTATTATTATTATTATTATTATTAGGTTGGACTTGACCTATATAAATTAAATATTTTAATTGAAGGATGAAACTTTTTCATACGTAATAAATAAATATATGAAGTTATATTATCTTTTATTACATACATTTATAGCATTACTATTGAAATGTGGTACTGTATATACAATTAAATTTATACCGGTAGCTAAATAGTGTTACAGAGTTTACGAAGGCAGGAATATTACTTAAAATAGTGTAAAGTGGGCGTAGATTACGTGGCTGGAATTAAATGTTATAGGATGTATTTTGCGGAAATACAAATAACAAAAGTTATTATTCGACGAATTTGAACCCTGGTTCTCATACATATTTCATTTTTTTGTAATTGGTTTAACGATCTAAGCTATTCGAACGTCGGATACTAGCCGTCTAAATTCTGGTTGCCTTGTTTCTTTTACATTATGCGTGAGAGTTGAACTTTATTCGAAATTTCGTAATTTGAGTAATATTGTATATGTCGAACACTGGTAAATATCTAGAAACATGCCTCCTTCACTGCTCTTTAACTATTTATGACGATTAAAAACAAATACAGCGTATTTAAAACATTTAACAATGCGTTGCCTCGTGAACCACAGCTTTAGCTCTTTGAGCATGCGCAGTGGGTAATAGCAGGCACTCCGCGTTTTGAAGTCGCTCTTTTTTTTTCTAAGTGTACATTCATTGAGGCGTTGACATGGGAAAGGTAGTAAGCCATAATCATAAACTTTTACAAGGGGAACAAAAAAAAAACAATTTTGACGCTCTTAAATATAAATATATTTTATAAAGCTAATATGAATATTTTGTAACTATTTTTCCATATAACATTTCTTGTACAGTAGTGTTAAAATTATATTAAAATTAATATTGGGAGAAATGTTTTTTTGCTTCCGCTGTAATTTTTTTTCTTTTTATGGCTTACTACCTTTCCCATGTCAGTGCCTCAATTAATTATTATTAGATAAAATATGCAAGTATTTATATAAAACGGGACGTGCGATCGTTCAATCCACGACGGGGGAATAAATGTTTCCGTGGAATTTCGACCAATGTGTGGGTCATGAGCCCCGCGCCATAGCCGAGTAATTAAGGCAAGATGCCTTGGCGCAGTACTAGGGGACTTACGCTGACTCGGGTCTCCATGGGGGGAGACATTTTCTCATGGAATTTTGGCCAGTAAGGGACCGGTGTCCACCAAGCTTTGTGAGGATTTGGGTAGTTACAATGAGTAGCGGCGGGGGGTTGTGAAAATCAGCTATAACGGCTGGGGGAGCTGACATACTTACCCCACATGTCACGGGGGAGCTGACATACTTACCCCACATGTCACTCCTAACCTGTCTGGATGGCCGTCTATCTCTGTGATTAACGCCTGTGGGTGAGAGACCATCAGCCGGCTGGTAGGTCAAGGGTCTTCTAGTCCTCTCTTACCATGGAGTTTGTGTATGGGACATGTGCCTGTCAAGCTTTGTGAGGAATTTAGGCAGCTACGATAAACAGCAAGCCAAGGTTGAGAAGATCAACTATAACGGCGAGGGGAAACAGGCTCAAATAATCCCCGAATACGATTTGTCCATAATTATTCTGTCATATTCGCCGGGGACGCGCCGTAGCGTAATGGTTAAGGCACTGCGCTACAAGCCTGAAGATCGAGGGTTCGAGCCCCGTGGGGTCAGGATTTTTAAACTGACCCAAACCCTCTGGCGGCAATATGGTCCTGGGGTCGACTCAGCCTCTACGGAAATGAGTACCGGGCACTTGTTCTGGGGGTAAAGGCGGCTGTTACGCAGGGCTGACAACCCGGCTGGAATCAAGTGCCGATTGTCTAGAAAAAGTGGGAGCCTTAACCTCTTACTACCCCAAGGGCCTCCTGAGGCCTGTCGTGGGATCACTTTACTTTACATATTCGCCTTGTTTAGTATGAATATGTAAATGTATTGTGTGTCTTGCCTTAAATGTTCATGTTGTCTCGGAAGTGGTCCTGGCATTGAGCTGATCTTTCAACCAGGGAGACCATCCAAATCCTTGTGTGGGCAAAAAGTATGTGTGTGATCTAGAGTACAAAATCCTCTACTGACGTGTTGCGTAACTTCCGTGTAGCGTGAGGCATATAAAAACTCAACAAAGGGAGAGGTTAAACTAAGGTAAAGAAAGAAAAGAAGAAAGGACTTCATAAACAAATTTACACGACTCCGAGGTTGCACATCAGAACTATCTGTAAGTAACAAAGTTGACGAGTGAATGTTGCGTGTAGTTTCTCTCGAGTGAATCGACGTGGGAATTTATTGCGACTCCCAGAACAGCGATGGCGACGAATCTTATAATGAAAATTAGTGTCAGCAGGCCTTGATATTTCCATAACTGTTCCCTGCACTCTGTAACAGCTCCGCAATTATCTCGTTTAACAACCGTATCACTTACTTCAAACCCACGTATGTAGCCCGTCTCATAATTTTCTCATTTTATTAGCACTTTGCAAAGAGAAACAAATTTGCGAACAAGTTTCTTTCATATAAATGACCTTTCATTTATATGACCTTTCATTTATATGCAGTTATCGTTTGTCGGCGAACAGTTTTAACAATTTTATTTTTCTGATTTATATTACGAATCCAATTAATATGAAAGTATATATCTTAGATTATTGGTTTTTAGTTTTTATAAACGATTTTAACTTCTAAGGTCATATCGTGTCTATTCACTTTATATTTAAGAAACAGTATGTCTAGTGATAACGTCGTTGTCTAAGATTCAGCGGTCCAGCGTTCAATCTACGGTCGGGACAAGTTTCCTGGATGAGGTTTTTTTCCGGTTTTTCTCGCCTCTAAGACAAATATCAAGAAACTTTAAGCTCCAAATAGCCCCGAAAACCATCTGGGTAACATAATCATATTCACCTTCTTAAGCACGATCGTGTTAGTGAATGGCAATTCTTGTCTTAGATGGTCATATTGTCTCGGAAGTGGCCCTGGTATTGAGCTCATCACTCACCCAGGAAGGCCCTCCATGACCTTGTCTGGTCAAAAAATGTATATGATCAAAAGTTTAAAATCCTTTCCCGACAGGCATTGTCTCTACAAGGCCCGGATGGCGTGGGGCATGTAAAAGTACTTACTAAACTATGATACATACATAAGGACTTTATTAAACTAAAAGTAAGATACATACAATGTTATTTACAAATATGGATCGCACGGGCAGTAAGCCGTACTTGCTGTTGACAGTCCGTTACAATAAGTTGATGTTTAAAAACAATAAAAAGAAAACACAATAATATTACAATTAGATATCAATACAATTACATTATACATTAACTTAGTTATGTAGAATTATTAAGAATTAATGGCATTGCAATTTGCTAACATATTTATAAACTATGGTAAAGAACTGGCAATGAAATTCCAACCAAGCATTTGTCTTGACGACTAAGGAAAACCGGGTAACCTCTTACGCAGCGAGCTCGAGACAAGTTTCCTGGATGATTTTTTTTTTCGGGGTTTTTCTTCACCTGTAAGACAAATGTCAGGAGACGTTAAGGCCCAAACGGTCCCCGAACATCATGTGGCCATCATAATCATTATCAATTATCACAATTGCCATGTTTAGTATGAATGTGTGTGTTAATGTAATGGCGTGTTTCGTCTTAATGTTGTGTTGTCTCGGAGGAGGCCCTGGCATTCAATTGATCGCTCATTCGAGGAGACTCTCGCATTGAGTTGATCACTCATTCGTGGTGAAAAAGTATGTATGTGATCCACAGTGTAAAATCCCTCTCCCGACAGGTCGTGCCACTGTAAGGCCCGGTTGGCGTGTGGCATGTAAAAAGTACCTATAAGGTGAGAGGTCAAACTGAGTTAATGGAATGGAATTATTATTATTATTAGATATTAAATAGTAGATTATATAAGATATAAGCAGTTAAATTGGTATGGGCACGTACGACAAATGCAAGAAGAAAGGTTACCCAGAAAAACATTGTAATGGTGTCCACCTGGAAGAAGAAGGAAAGGAAGACCTCGAAACTCGTGGATGCAAGAAATAAAGAACTGGAATGAGAACACGAGGACTGGAGAACATGGAGTGGATGGATAGAGACGAGTGGAGAAGGAAAATAAAACTTTAGGCACAGGAAGATGTGTAAACATTAAAAATCTGTATATAAATAAATTTTATTTTTCTTATTATTAAGTAATGATGACATTAGTTTTAAATGTTAGATGAGCTTATTATGACATTAACCAATGCCATGTCCTAATTATGTAAAATGTTAAGTTGCTTTAATTAATCTTGCAAGCACTTGACTTATGACGGAAGTTACAATTTTCTAAAGTATCTCATGTCCATCAAGCAATGTCCGTAAAACTGGCTGCAACTGAAGTCTTTAAAAAATTTAAAAGGATTAACAATTTGTTTTGCTGAATCTTATGGCAGTCTATTTCTTTTTGGTGTCGATTGTGTTATCGTACTTACTATCGAACCCGTAGGTTCATGGCCGCGCGGATAAGCTCTCCATACATCCCTATCCTGAGCTAGTGCTTTCCAATCATTCCCTGTATAATCTACTTCCCTCAAATCATAGTTAATGTTATTCTCCCACCTCATTCTTGGTCTACCAACTGGACGTTTTCCCTCTGAAGCTTCCATGCAAGTCTTTCATTCCCCATGCGTGCAACATGTCCTGCCCATCGCAGTCTACGAGACTTAACTGTTCTTATTATATCTGGCTTCCTATAAAGACCATGTAGTTCATTGTTATGCAGTCTTCTCCATTCACCTGACTGTTCATCTCTCTTTGGTCCAAAATTTTTCCTAAGTACTTTATTCTCAAATACTTGTAATCTCCTTTCCTCCCTTAAAGTAAGAGTCAATCGATTGTGTTATCATAAATACAAAAATTCTTTCGACATTGACATTAAGTTTAAATTATAGGAATAAAAACTCGCGTATCATATGACATTATAAAATGCTTTACCAACACTAAAATTACTCACTGTCCATGAAGTTGAAAATCACATACTATAATTAAAAATAGTACGAAAGAATCTCTACTAAAATATTCTTCTTCTTCTTTACTACAAGGTTTAGGCTATGCAGCCTGTTCCGGCGAAGTTAAAAGTGGAGTCCATCTTCTACGTGGTCGGCCAACATCTCTTGTTCCTCTGGGATTATACAGGAAGGTTATTTTTGGTATTCTTTCGTTGTTCATTCTCATTAAGTGTTCTGTCCATTTCTTATTATTTTCGCTGATTTTATCTTCAATTTTATATATATTTAATTCTTCTCGTATAGTTTCATTCCTTATTCTATCCGCCCTTGTGCATCCTTTCACATTACGTAAAAACAGCATTTCCGCAGTCTGTATCCTGCTTCTATCCCTTGACTTCATTATCCAATTTTCACTTCCATACAACAACAAAGGAACAGCCATTGTTTTATATAATTTAAGTTTCATATCTTTCCTCGTTTTCCGACCTAACTAAGGTTCTTTTTACGTTTCCACAAATAGCCTGAAATTTATTTACTTTATTTTCTATATCTTTATTTTCTCTATAAGTTATATCACATCCTAAATATTGGAAATGTGATACTTGTTCTATTATTTTGTTATCCAGTACAATTTTTGATCTAATTCCATATTTACCAATAAATGCCATTACTTTTGACTTATTTATTGATATTTTACAATTATATCTATTGGCTATTAATTTAAATTTATATGCTAACATGTGGAGCTCATTTTCAGATTCTGCTAAAAGTACAACATCGTCAGCGAATAATAAAGCATTTATTTTATCTTTATTATCAATCAATATTCCTTCATTAGTTAAAACCTTCTTCCATTCTTTTAGGATATCATCCATATAAATATTATATAATATAGGTGAGAGTGAACACCCTTGTCGTACTCCTTGGTTTATTTGAAAAAATGTCTTATTTTTTGTCAACTGAGGGTCAATACAAATATTTGTTCCATAGTACAAGCTCTTAACAGTTTCTATAATCTGAATCTTTTTCTTTTAGGATATTCCACAATATTTCCCTGTTTACTCGATAAAATGCTTTATCTAAGTCTATAAATAACAAATGTGTTTCCAGGTTTTTTTCTTGTCTTTTGTTTATTATCTGATTCAGGGCAAATACTCCATCGGTACAAGATCTTCCTTTTCGGAACCCGTTTTGTTCTTCTGCTAGTGTTACTTCAGTAATTCGTTGTATTCGTTTTGCTATTATTGTAGCATAGATTTTATATCCACTATTTCGGAGGGTAATGCCTCTGTAATTATAGGCCTATATTATTTATTAACCCAATTCATTAATTTGTTAACATATCTGAAGAAGGTACAGTGTACCGAAACAGCTGTAAATAAATTATATCTTAATAAATATGAAAATCAAATAAACCTGTAAGTTTTATTTTTATTTAATTAAATATTATTTATTTATTTAGCCTGGTGGAGTTAAGGCCATGCGACCTTCTCTTGCACTCACCAGGACAAACATATTTTACATTTGAATATGGCAATCACAATTAACTCTAATATTAAATATTAAATG
This sequence comes from Diploptera punctata, assembly GCA_030220185.1. Classification (NCBI taxonomy): domain Eukaryota; kingdom Metazoa; phylum Arthropoda; class Insecta; order Blattodea; family Blaberidae; genus Diploptera; species Diploptera punctata. The sequence goes on along the minus strand of JASPKZ010000442.1, from coordinate 757,265 downwards.
AATATTTGATCAATAGGATAATATTTATAAGATTAAGATCGATAAGAAAATAATATTAATTCATCCATCCATAGTAATTCTGCCCGAGGGCAGGTCTGTCACTGAAATCATAGCATTTTCATGCTATGCTTTGCAGCTTAAATAGGGAATTGTAGGTGTGGTAGCTTCCCGTTGCTTTCCCCACCGGTGAAGGATGATTATGATAATGATAAGAATGATGATGATGATGACCGGATGCTTTTCCGGGACCGTTGGGCCCTAAGCTTCCTGACATTTGTCTTATAGGTGAGGAAAAACTCCGAAAAAGAACTTCACTCAGGAGCCGGTCCCGACCAGGGATCGAACCCGGGCCCACTGCGTGACAAGGTAGCACGCTATTTCGAGACTACAGCGGTGGACCAATAATGTTAATGATAATTAAATTGAAACTAAAACTCATAAAAAATGTGTAGGAGCAAGATAAATTAATTTGTTTGGTAGACTGTCCTTATCTAATGTACGTAATAAAAACAAAGAAAAATAATGAGATATGGAAAACTAATTTGTCAGTTAAACAATATTTAAAACAAATGCATGCAACTATTTGTTAATCTTAATATTATTTTAATAAATAATTAAAATTATTAGTTGTTAAAAGAATATTATCAGCGAAGCGTATATGTTAGTTTGATATTAAATAATTCCTTAATCTGAAAAATAGTTTTTGTATTTCTAAAAAGAGTACGTCTGGTAACCTTAATAAATCCATAAAGAAAAGCAGTTCAGGTGAACCCTATAGATCCGAACGGGTAGTATCACCTAATCCTCGAAGGGAGAACAATAGAGAAAAGCAAGTAAGAAAGAGAAGCAGAACAATAAATTCGTTATTCTACAAGAATTGCAATCTTACATTAAGAACATACATTTTTGTAACTTCTTCACTTCCTACGTGTATTAAATCTTTATTAGATTAAATTATACGTATCTCCAGAGAAAATAGCGTCCTTAAATATGTCTTTCTTAATAAAATTTAATATGCTTCCAAGATTTTTACATCGTGAAGGTCCCAAGTTGTCTTGCAAGTCTAATAACTCTACAAGAGAGAAAGGCAAGATTTTAATATTAATTCTAAAAACAGAACGAAATGTGAAGGAAATTAGCATTAGATAAATGTTGTGTAGTTTTTAGGAATAGTAAAATAGGGCACCTATTTTTTTATTTTTAACATACGAGATAAAATATGAAATATAAGAACATTTTTTTTTTACTTGAACTCTGTTTACAGTGTCATGTAATTTATAATTATATATTTATTATATAATTTATTTGCTCTTTGGCTTCACGCACATTTGAGTCTGATCCTAAGTTTAAAATAAATAATAGTTTTAAAAAACTAAAACAACACGCTTTATTAGAAAACCGAACTAAAAAAATGAAAAATAATTTTAATATCCAACACGCTTGGGATAAATAATTTTACCATCAAAAGCGTGGGGTGCTCTTTATCAATTAATATATTTGATAATAAACAGATATTGGTAAAAGTAAAGTCTCGAAGAAGAAAATGTAAAAATCATAAAAAGCACCCCACGCTTTTGATGGTAAAATGATTTATCCCAAGCGTGTTCGAAATTAAAATTATTTTTCATTTTTTTAGTTCGGTTTTCTAATAAAGCTTGTTGTTTTAGTTTTTTAAAACTATTATTTATTTTTTATTTTTCAGTTTTAATATTTTACGGGATAAGATAAAAATGCAAATATCATTAAATTCGATACTATTGTAGTATGAGCTAAAAGTAAAACTCTTCTAAAAAAAATCCCAGCCGGATTTGAACCAGCGACCTATGGTTTACTGAAATTATATAGGCCTACCACTAGAGTTCACCACTCTACCAACTAAGCTCTTACAACGATTGACTAAAAAGTGACAAGTCCGCAACCTATTATACCAGTTTTCATTTTTTTTTATTTTCCTATGATTCTGGCCAGGATTTTAGAAACAAAATACGAAATTATTGTATTGTCACGGGTCCTTTACAAGTATACAAAGTTTCAAGTGGATCCAATGTTTCTAAGTGGGTGAAAATCGTGTTCAAAGATTCCGTTACATAGATACAAAGACACTTTTTTTGATTTTCTGATGATTCTGGTCATGATTTTTGAAACAAAATATGAAATTATTGTATTGTCACGGGTCTTTTACAAGCATACAAAGTTTCAAGTCGATCCAATGATTTTAAGTGGGTGAAAATCGCGTTGAAAGATTCCGTTTTGCATTTTCCCGTAACTTGTATATTTTCATATTTTGGTACAATTTTCTCTGAAACTATGAAATATAGTAATATAAATTTTGGCTTGGATATGCAGTTTAAAGAGCTCTATAATAATAAGGTAAATTTATTGTGTGCCATTGATAGTGTTTGAAATGAAACAAATATATATGCAAAATTTTAACAAAAAAAAATGTCTTTGATTTTCTTTAATAAATCACAATTCATATCTGAACGCAAGCAAACATTATTGTCAAATGAACTATGGACAATAACATACTAAATTTTGGAAACAATTGGATAAGTAGTTTTTGAGAAAATTGTACCAGGACAATACTTTTAAGAAGTTGGATTTTTTATTATAATTTTTTTTGTATTTTAAATTACTCGTGAAGGAATATGTAAAAAGTTAACCAGAGTGCTATTATGTTCAGGAAAACTTAATTATTGACATCATTTTCATGCACATAACTTAAGAATAAGCTGACATTTTTTTTTGTATGTTACATTTTTTTAAACCAAATTGCAAGGAAATTAGTACCGGATGCCCTTAACCGCCTCTTTGGGATTTGTCATTTAGTTACTCTTATTTCCTTACAGATATCGTGAAAATGTTGTAATGAGACATCTAGCGGGTGATTAAGATATTATTTGGATGGATGAAAGTCAGTTAAATTTTGCCCAGAGGCCTCTTTTTTCAGGATTGAGGTTATTTTACGAGTCTGTAAATCTTTCGACTCGGGATCCGCGGCTTAAAATCCCTCCCGGAGGACTTATCCTATGGATTTCTCCATCCTAAAAATCATCGTCGCCGGCCGGGTTTGATCCCGCGACCCACGACACTAGAGCAAAGAACATAACCACTAGACTACCGCGGTCGATAGAATTCAACTTTATAAAATTAAATTATGCTTCATCCTAGTAATGGCTTAGTTGCCTGCTGGATGTATCATTGAGTCGCATGTCCCTCATTGCATCTATGTATAAATAAGGTATTAAAAATAACTAAATGAATTTGGTCTATTAACTACTAACAAAGGAGAGTCTGTGGCTCAACACTAGATAGATAGATTCTCTGTAATAGATGTTTCATAAGGTAGAACGTATCTGGTGTTGTTGTTATTATTGTTATTATTATTATTATTATTATTATTATTATTATTATTATACTTATACGCCGTTGCGTAGTGGTTAAGGCACTGCGCTACAAGCCAGAAGGTCGAGGGTTCAAGTCCCGGTGGGGTCAGGATTTTTAAACTGACCCGAACCCTCTGGCGGCACTATGACCCTGGGGTCGACTCAGCCTCTAATGGAAATGAGTACCAGACGCTTGTTCTGGGGGTAAAGGCGGTCGTCACGCAGGGCAGACAACCCGGCTGACATCAAGTGCCGATTGTCCAGAAAGAGTAGGATCCTTAACCTCCTACTACCCCAAGGGCCTCCTGAGGCCTGTAATGGGATTACTTTACTTTTTACTTAATATTATCATTATTATTATCTTTCTTCTTCTTCTTCTTCATTATTTCTTACTTTTTGTTCAAAAAACTTCGATTAGACCTACAAATCTCGGAATCAAAACCAGTTGTTCAGATAAAACAAATATCCGTTATTTTGTTAAATTGTTTCTTATCCAGGTGCAAATCTTCGGATGTTATTATTGAATTCCAATGTTACATCTTTAAAATAGACCAGCCTCATGAGCTAGTGGTCAGCGTTTCTGACTACTGTTCATGAGGTCTCGGGTTTGATTCCCGGTCAAACCATAGGAATTGTTCCTTAAAGGAATTATCATTTCACACATATCATCGGGGTAACGTAACTCCACCTTCTACGTTCCCCAACTTTAGAAGTGGGTTATAATTAAGCCAATGCCAGGAGAGAACATTAGAAATGTCGAAATGAAAACTTGGGGTATTGAACAAAAAAAATATTTAAAATATAAAAAAAATCGCTATTTAATTATGTCAAATGTTAATGTGTACCACCTTTACAAGAATGTGTACGTAATTGTGTAAGTTTAAGGACTCTAATCTGAGTAATGTTCTAGATTATTATTATTGTCATTGTTGTTATTAATATTGTCGTCACACATCATTACCGTATTATTAGTTTTCTGTGTAGAACCTACTATCAGATGCATTTGTTTTGCGTGTTGCAGGTGTACCTGGCGTTATTCCAGCCCCTGAAAGTGACCCGTCATCAGTTTAAGAAAGTGCTCAATTGCATGAAAATGATCAGACAGCTAAAATTCCAAGAAGTATATGCTCAGGAAAAGGTTACTAAAGTCGACAGCCTGTCACTCGTCCTGTCAGGAAAGTAAGCATCACCAATTTAAATTTTACTACATTTTAGTCTAGTCAATCTTTTGTCTGAAATGCACCGACACTATTTGATTTTATAGTTTGTCCAATGATTCTTGTAGTTGTTAAATTAAATTCAACGAGCTACTGTATCGGACGGCAATGATACCTCATAAAAACGAGTATAGGGAACGTTTCTGAGAGTCAGGACAGGGTATAGGACTAGCTACCATAAATATCTCTTTTTGTGCGATTGTGCGTTTTGTTGTACTTATAGCAATGGCGACCACGATTGAAAGTTCAATTTCCTACATTTCGGGGTTCCCAACCTATACTGTAATATTACATATTACAAACCACGTGCGGGAAGTAAAACCATGCCCTTTATGTATACTACGTACAATGTATATACAAAAATATATCCAAAAGGTAGATCACTGCATTTTATTTGAAACAATATAAAACAATAAATACGTACTTGCCGCCATTTTATGACTGATTGGTGCCTCGTCCTGCTGTAGTCTCGACCAATAAACATTGCCTACGCTGTTAACGTTAGTCACTTGTTTATAATGAACGCAAATATTTCCAACAAAGATATTTTACTATTATTTTTAAGTCCACCGCTGTGGTCTTGAGGTAGCGTGCTGCCTTGTCACGCAGCGGGCCCGGGTTCGATCCCCGGTCGGGGCAGTTTTTCTGGGTGAGGTTTTTATCGGGATTTTTCCTCACCTGTAAGACAAATGTCAGGAAAGCTTTAAGGCCCAAACGGTCCCCGAAATCATATGGCCATCATCATCATCCTTATCATTATATCATCATCATCCTTCACCGGTGTGGAAAGCAACGGGAAGCTACCACACCTACAATTCCCTAGTAAAGCTGCAAAGCATAGCATGAAAATGCTATGATTGCAGTGAAAGATCTGCCCTCGGGCAGAATTACTATGGATGGATTATTTTGAAAGCACCATCGCGCAAAAATAATGTATAACGCACGTTTGTGAAGTGTATTACAACATTTCTGAAATTAAAAACCTCGCTATATCTCTGTTTTTAAACATTTCCTCGCTTCTGTAAAAACATTTCCCAAACTCGCAACGTGATATACTATTATGACATTGGCTAAGAATAGTGGATATTTGCATCCGCGTTTCTATTCACCTTCATGGCCTATTAATAGTGTATCTTTTTCTTTTTAGTTAAGGTATGCAACATAAACTTTCCCGCTAGTGTTAAATACGACGATTAAATTTTTTGAAAGTTATGTTGGTATTATTAGCAATAATCTATTGTAAAATTATAGTTAACGCACTTAGAAAATCATCACTAAATGTGTGTCGAAAAAAAAAACTCCTGGAAGTTGGGTTTAAAAATAAATTGGAATAAAACAGAGTACTGAATTGCAGGTGGTGATAAAACTGAAATCAATGAGTATAAACTTAAAGTTTGAAAATATAAATATTCGGACCTAGTGTTAACAGCAAGATCTTCTTCTTCCTTTCCAGGATTAGGTCAATGCGACCCATTCCGATCTGAAGTCCATCGTTTCCTTAGCCGTTCCAAAGATCTTTTTCCATGCGATCTGTAGTTGTTGATCTTTTTGGGTAATCTTGTATTGTCCGTTCTGTCTAACGTTCTTTCCATTTGTGCTCTTCTAGTTTATCGAGTATTGAAAATATCTCCAGTTCATTTCTTATTGACTCATTATGTAATCTATCCATGGGTATACGTCCTTTTACGGATCCTAAAATTTCATTTCAGAGACTTGAGTGTGTGATATTTTTTTTTTGTAAGTACCCAGTATTCAGATCCATATAAAAGAACAAGAACAGCCATAATTTTATAAAACCTGAGCTGAGTTTCTCTTCGAGTCTTTCGAAGGGTTTTTATGGTGCCGCACATAATTTTATATCGGTTTAAATTATTATGCATATCCCAATCATAGCTAAATGTTATATCTGAACCAATATAATTAAAGTGTGCTACTTCTTCTATTATTTCATTATTGATTACTATTTTTGCCCTGACCGGCACTTTGCCCTGAAAAGCCATAATTTTAGTCTTTGGAGTTGAGACTTTAAGATTATAATAGAGTCCTAATTGATTCAATGTATAAATGGCTCTTTGTAAATCATCATTTGGCTTCTGTATAATTACAAGATCGTCTGCATACATTAAAATAGTCATATAAATTTCCTTAGATGGGTAATTAAAATTAGAAATATGTGAAAACACCATGAAAGAGAGATATTGGAATGCTACATTCATTTTTATACAATGGACCTGGTAACACATTGGCCAAAACAAAGAAAATTTTATAAATCAGTAGTGGAAATTGTACTGTACTCCCAGCGAAAGAAAGTTTCCGCACGGGGATGACGCGGAACGGGAGGTGTTGAGTTTACATCCAGGTGGATTACTCGAATACCATTGGCTAGTAATAACGTGGCGATTGTTGTACCGTTGTACTATACATAACAAATTAGAGTCGTTAGTACAGATTCCTGCTATCGAGCAAGGTTTATTGCGTTAATCTAACCATTGCACTCATATGACGGCACACTAATATTAAATGTAATATTAGTTTTTAATATATGCTCACAACGCATTGCTAAACAATGTTTTCGAAGTATACAATACAACCTAGACTCGCATGGCGTTCGTCTCAGCCGCATTCCTTCTTTGAACTTTCTTTCTCTGGGAGTACAGTTATGCTTTATAGGGTAGAAACGTGAAGAATAAATGGCATACGAGAAAAAATCGTGAAATACTGATTTAGATTTTTAAGATAAGAATATAATTAGAGGAAATATAAATATTGTGGAAATAAGACGGATAATGAATGCAGAAAAAAGTGTAATAGAGGTTATATGTGAAAGAAAATGCAATGGCACTGATATGTAATGAGAATATTGGAATATTCTGAAAGGAAACAATTTTATGGACACTGGAATGAAAGAAAGCTGGGTGAAGGGAGTGAGGTGGGTCATGGAATTGTAAGGACTATAAGATGTGGTTAGGAAACAATATTGATATATGTATATAATTAAGAAAGTTTTCTTGGGTTTTCCGTGTCATGGATTCAGGGTCGGCCTCTGGCCGCAGATTCCGATGTTTCGGCTTGATCTCACATGCTATTATCAAATGATAATGTGGGATCATGCCGAAACGTCGGAATCAGTGGCCAGAGGCCGACCTTGAATCCATGACGTGGAAAACCCAAGAAAACTTTCTTAATCATACTTATATCCGCGAAAATCTACAATATAATATATATATATATATATATATATATATATATATATATATATATATATATAGTAGATTTGAATTGGAATACTGGGCCAGGTCGTTAGAGCCCTAAACGTACAGAGTTGAGACTCGGGTTTAAATCCCGACTCAAGCATTCATTTTTCTTTCATATTTTATATATATATATAGAGAGAGAGAGGGGGAGAGTTAAATGAAAATTATGCACGCCTACACTTTGTTTCTGCGCTGTACCAGCACGGTTTATTTGTCGTGCTTTGGCATAGAGTTAGGGAGGAAGAAATTTGCTAATATAATTTCGGCCAGTGTAGGACAGATGCCCATCCGCTATCATGATAAATTTTGGTAGCTACGATACCTAGCGGCTCCAAGTTAACAAAATCAGGTAGCCTATAATGACCAGAGATCCGATATGGTGACCACATGCCACCCCTACACTGGCTGGATGATTGTCAATCAATCAGTGGCGTTTCAGCCCGTTTTCGGACCATGACTTCCCCAACTGCTTTCCTCCACTCTTCTTTGTTCTTTCTGCTGTTTTCTAACTCCGGATGTGGAGTAGGTTGACACCATCCTTTCCAATCATATTTTGCCAGCGGTTTCTAGATCTTTCAACCAGTCACTTCCCTCCATAGTGTCCATCCAGTACTTTTATTTGGTATTATCCCATCTTCCATTCTAATCAGATATCTTGCAATATATCGATGCTGTGTAATGTGACAGCGCCACACCATCATACAATAGTAATTGCGATGCGAGATTGGGAAGTGGTTTTTACAGAAGCGAAGAAATGTTTAAAAACCGAGCTATAGCGAGGTTTTTAATTTCCGATATTGTGTAAAACACTTGACAAATGTGCGTTGTACATTATTTTTTGAGCGATGGTGTTTTCAAAATAATAAATAATAGTAAAATAATATCTTTGTTGGAAATATTTCAGCTCATTATAATCAACTGATTAATGTTAACAGTGTGAGCAATGTTTATTAGTTTAGACTACAGCAGACCGTGATCACCAATCAGCCATAAAATGGCGGCAAGTACGTATGCGTTGTTTTATATTGTTTCAAATAAAGTTCTGTTCATTTAAAATGCAGTTGATTTGTTTCGTATAATGTATATTAACACTACCTTTTGAATATATTTTTCTATATACATTGTACGTAGTATACATAGAGGGCGATGTTTGTAATATGTAATATTACAGTATAGTTATTTAGGTTGGCAAGTCCGAAATGTAGGAAGTTGAACTTTCAGTCATGGTCGCCATTGCTGTAAGTACGACAAAACACACTATCGCGTAAAATAGCTGTTCAGACGACTAGTTACAATAGCTGAGGTTTGGTAACGAGATGCTCAAGTTAGAACACGACCGACGGGAGTGTTCTAAGAGCAGCGAGTTATAAATATATAAATAAATATCAACTCGTATCCAACTCATGTTTGGGTCGAGAGGTGAGATGAGATGAATCCCCTATATTTTATACAGGTGTGTGAACTACAAGGGTGCCGGTCGACCATTCCTGACGTACTGTCACGGGGTCGGATAAACGAAATGGATGAGATGATTATGGAGAAATGGTGTAATGAAATTTGTGGCAGGTGAAAACATACCCAAGCTCCGTTTCGTCCACCACGAAACCCACATGGAATGACCGAGATTCGATCTCGGGACCCCAGCGGTGAGAGACGAGCGTATAACCGCTTGCGCCACGGAGACTCCAGCAGCGAGTTAATGAACCTAATTTTGTAACGTGTTGTCTACGTTCAGAGTATTTTAGAATATGTTGTATATTTATTAGGCCTATATTTAATTAGTGGTCTCGAGGTAGCGTGTTGCCTTGTCATGCAGCGGGCGCGGGTTCGATCCCTGGTCGGGACAGTTTTTCTGGGTGAGGTTTTTATCGTGTTTTTTTCTCACCTGTAAGACAAATGTCAGGAAAACTTTAAGGCCCAAACGGTCCCCGAAATCATATGGCCATCATTATCATCAATCATCATCATCATCCTTCACAGGTGTGGAAAGCAACGGGAAGCTACCACACCTACAATTCCCTAGTAAAGCTGCAAAGCATAGCATGAGAATACTATGATTGCAGTGAAAGACCTACCCTCGGGCAGAATTGCTATGGATGGATGGATGGATAGTTAATTAAATGTATTTATTGCGGAAACCATATGTTTAGAGAATGAGTAATATGGGCTTCGGGGGGGGGAGGGCACTATAAATCAACAAAAATTGATATATATATAATCACTAAAGTGTATTTTACATTTTGTTGAAACTGTACTTTATGTTTTGATAGCGTGTTTTGTGTTTTGTTAGAATATAAAGTATAGGTTTTGTTGCCTAGTAACTACGAACTAAAGCGTCACCGATTGTTATAACAGTAGATAAAGTATAGGCTTATTTAGTGCGTGAGATGTATGTGATTGATATTTCTAAATCTTAATGACTGTCACTTGCTTCCAAAGTCCAAAATTATTTCTTAACTGTACAAGATACGATACAAGGATAATGTCAATATTAAATTGTAAGTCCCAGGAATCAGATAACAAAAACGTTATTGTGCAGAAGCAAAATATTTACTCGCTGTCAATCAGTCTGTCTCACGCACTGTATTAGTCATTCAAAATATTTCTGCAGGCGGAATAATTACGAATCTCTGTTTGTTGCTACACGTGACGTCATATAAGGCAGTATACACTGTCAGCGTCCCACGTCCCATTCCCCTCTGCACTCATAGATAGCAGTGTCACGTGTTCTATTCCTGCATAAACACAACTGCAGTGCCCTCCGTCAACAACTGCGCTTACTCCTTAAACGGGTAATAATTCATGATTGTACCTGATTCTCCACATTCATTAGAACAAAACAGACCAAACACTTCTTAATTATTTTTTCTCAAAACAATCGATCGTCCCCCATTCCTTCTGTAAAAGCGTACGTGTTTCACTACCTTAAGTGGACGATGTTATCCATCAACCGGCTAAGCGTCATTTTTTTTAAGTAATGAGATTTTGATGCCATCTCTTGCGCTGGTTCATGAAGTAAGTATACGCACACTTTTAGCGCCAAATCTTAAAATCTAGCCTTATTATTAAAGAAAAGTATAAACGTCGTCAGTTTTTATCAGATATTTTATGTTTTGCAAACAAACTTATATGAAACCAGATTATAAATGCTAATCTAAATTTTGCATCGTGCAGCTAAGCGCCAAATTTTCCCGCTCTTAAATATTTGATACATAACTGTCAAACAAGGAAAGTAACTTGCAAAGTCCAGTAATTTTAGTTAGGCGCTACAATAAGTAGTGAAGATTGACACACTTTAAACGCATATTTCTCGAAACTTATATAATGGCGCATAACCGGTTGATGCATAGCACCGTTCAAGTAATAGAGAGCGGAATTTGTTCCACGATGTCGATGACTTAATACGAGTATTACCTTTACTGTTATTTGACTGTATTGTAGCTATCGGGAGGGGTTGGGATGGATTGTATCACATGTCTGGATACTTATCGGGCGATTCTTCTGTAGTATAAACATAGGGAACAATAGGCCTATATATTTTTTATTCAATGCGCCAGGTTGTCATTTCGACATTTCTGTTGTTCTCTCCTCGCATTGGCGCAATTGTAACCCACTTTTGAGGTTGAGGCGCCTGTAAGTCGTGGTTACACATACCCGGTGATATGATGGGTGATGTAAAGTGCATAATACAATAAAATATAGAATAGAATAGAATAGAATATGGAATTTATTGCCTTTTTTTTCAGAATAAAGAAAATACATATGCATTTACATTGCGCACGGGCCTGCTTGGCCGTACGTGCATTATTTTTCCATGGATAAAAAAATAAAACTAATAATATAAACAAATACCTACAAATACACCTGTATCAAAAAACAATAACAGGCTACATATAAGTAAAATCTATGTCTGCACTAAAGCTTACGTAGATTATGCATTGCTTACAAGGTAATGAAACGTTTTAAGATAAAGATTGCTCTAAAGTATGCACATTTGTTTTCGTTTTGTATGGAATTTCACTAAACGTAAGATAAGATACGCGCAATATTAACTACCTACGTATTCTTTAATAACTCCTCTTCTTTACTGAATGAAACGTTGTTTACTGCGTCTGTCTTTCTACACGACAGAGCTCTCTTCATAGCCCGGTAGGTATGCAGCTATGTGATACACCCTATCCCACCCCCTCTCGCCCATTCTCATATAGTCTATAGTTTCCCAATCTTTTTTCGACTCGCGAACCCCTTGCACAATGATCTGAGTTGGGTGAACCACTGACTTTTAAATATACATACAGTAGACATTCATAACATTTAATTCCAAGCAAAAGGTTTAATAACCCTAATTTGACTTAACCCTTATCGGTTAAAACCTAAAGTTACTCTAGTTACGGCTTAAAAGTTACACAACGTGTAGGCGTAGTTGTGGCGAAATGAAATGCATTCCTAACGTTGTTACATAACTGTAAATCAGACATTCGCGGTAAATATTAATTTATTGTGGAAATAATGTGATAAATTCCAGATATTACACATATGCGACAAGGGGCATTATAGGGGCTATTTAACTCATGCCCCAAATAGGAGTCAATGACAAATTACATTTCAATGAATTTTGATTTACAACCAATCACAGTAGTTCTTTTACCTCGATTTTATCAATTTAATTTTATCACTTAAAAATCAAGCTCCTCATTTTTAACAATCTGAATAGGTCAGAAAAGTATTTTGCCGTGACTAACTCTCTAAGAAATACTTTGAATATAACAATTTATATATTAAAATGTAAGAATGCATGTGGCTACCAGATTGTGTATATATATATATATAGTGCACGAATATAACCAGATAGTGATTGTGGGAGATAATATAAAACATGTGTAGCAATTGATTATATCACAAAAAAAAAAAGAAACCACTGTTTGCACTTTCTTAAACGTATTATTTTCCAGGAATTGACGTTCCATAAAAATATAATTGACATTTTTACATCATAGGACATTAGAAATTAATTAATAACCTATAATATTAATTTTTTCTCCACTAGGGTGCATTCTTACAATATTGTGATCCTTTGGTAATAAATAATATGATCTGGTTGCAGTGATGAACAAATGAAGCATAATAAACGTTTCTCATTTGTTTTCAAACATCGCTGTTTACATTAAACATTTTAATATTTTAAAATAACTATATTTAAATAATGATTTGTGAGTAAACATCTTAATTGTATTCGTTAAATAGTCCTAACAAATGCCACTCTTGATTTCCAAATTCTCTAGATAAATTGGAAATCACTCGTGACATTACTTATGATAATTTTATTTTAAAAATTATTATTATTATTATTATTATTATTATTATTACTATTATTATTATTATTATTATTATTATTAGAATGCGGCAGAAATTAAGGAAACAATAATAGACCTAACCTCAAAACCCGCCTTTACGGAAAAGTTTTGGCGAACTGCTTGAAATATTTGGCGATTCCCCTGGGGGTTCGCGAACCACAGGTTGGAAAAAGAAGGTCTACACCAATACAAGTAAGCCTTCGACATAGTGGAACAGATTCCGCTCTCTTGTAATAATAGTGAGAATTAGTACAATGTAGAGTGTCCTCCAATTGACACTTCGATCTCTGATCACGGCCAATACCGCATAATATGTTTTATTAGCTATCTGAACTCTTTTTTAGAATTTTTCCATTTCTTCATTCCTATCTGTGAGGATTACATCTAAATATTTAAATTTGCGGTCTACAAATATTTAAATTTGTGGACTACTGTGGTTCGATTAATTATCTTCTTGATTTATCCAACGAATTATTTTCCTTCTTGTTTGAACTAAACCTTTAGTTTTTTTCATATATATTCAAGTCAATTTTCTTTTCAGCTATATCTAGAACTTCTGAAGCTTTGTTCACCAAATTAAGATGATCGTCTACCTCCATAATTTTCACATGTGGATTTGAGTTCACCTGTTTTCTGCTAGGCCAAAAACCTTGTATTCCTTGTGGGCCAAGGAGTTTTACACTTTGGTTAAAAGAAACTGCATCATTATAAGAAGTTCTAATAACAAATCATTAGCATTGTGGTATTGATGGTTTATATACGTTCCTTTGTTTTAGAAAGTATAGTAATTTGCGATATTTATACAGTAATTATCATAGAATCATATAAATTAAATATCAATTGAAATTATGCACTCCGCCAAAGAAAGAATCGTACTGCTATATATATATATATATATATATATATTATAGGTGACAGTGGAGACCGAGTTACCGCTACATCTGGTAATAATAGAGAATATGCATAAGAAAAATAAATGTTTGTTCTGGATTCGCCTGGTAGCGTAAGTGGTAGCGCACTGAGATATCAACGCAGAGGTCCGGGTTCAAATCCCGTCCAGGCATTTATATGTATCTTGTCATATTAAGCTTGTATTGCTCAATGTCAAAAAGGTTTAATTACAACATCGAAAAAGCGTCACTGCTATAAAGTAAAAATGTCCTCTTTAATTTGCTTACTTGTTATAGTAGCAACACATAGACAGAATGAATGAAGATATATATCCAAAACAAATAACAAAATACAAACCTAAAGGCACCCGAGATGTGGGCAGACCTAGAAAGAGATGGGCTGAAGTCGGAACGGGTCAACAGACCTAATCCATGAATGCAGATGATGATGATGATGTTATAGTAGCTACTAGGTGGCAGTGGAGATCGAGTTCCCGCTACATCTGGCAATAATAGAGAATATGTATAAGAAGAAATAAATGTTTGTTCTGGATTCGGCTGGTAGCGTAAGTGGTAGCGCACTGAGATATCAACTCAGAGGTCCGGGTTCAAATCCCGTCCAGGCATTTATTTTTCTTATCCTGTCATATATATGATTTGACTAGCGTACCCGGCAGACGTTGTCCTGCCCGAACGTTCAATTCTCATGTCATGGACGGACGATGAAAATATGTTACTGTTTTACCATAAAATTCAGTAATTAGGACATAATTAGATATTATTAAATAAGTTCGCAAGAAAACCTCTCACAGCCTTCTGTTGTGGCTCAAGAAGTGTGAATGATGTCACATAGTTATGTCGGAACATAACGATAATGCATATGACTACGCATCTGACATAAAAAAATCCTATAACCCGATCGCCGCGCCACCTACCAAGTCCAATTGTGAATCTAAACCATCCAGGGACCCACTCAAACACACAGAGAAAAAAAAATCATCCAAATCGGATGAACACACAACGCTAATAACGCAACTGGGATACAGACCAGATGAGTTCTTAACCATCGGCAACTTCCGATGTTTAAATTGTCTTCATAAACATTAGAATTGTACTCTCCTTTGCAGATAAGTTAAGAACCGTCATATAACAATTACATTAGAGTGAAAAAAATAAATAAATTGATGAGAGTGAGTCAAAAGAGAGTTTTTTTAAAGCTAGATTTCATTTATGACCCACTGTGCACTGGTCCCATACAGGCCGAAATTCCATGAGAAAAATTTCTTCCCTCGTAGAGACTCGAACCAGCGTTAAATCCCGTAGTTCTGCGCCAAGACTTCTTGCCTTAACCACTCGGCTACGGCGCGAGACTCTTGGTATCAATGAAAGACAAACATGGTTTTTGTGAGTTATCCGTAAGAGATAAACATATGCTGTCGCGGACTTTTTTTGTAGAGCTTTTTGAGATAACCTATTCAATTCTGTGTACATTAATTTTGTATATTTCTTATGGTTTAGGCAGCGTAAGCCATTTAAGCGTCCAAAGAGCTACTTTTTTCACGTTTCCCACTACAAAAGGCGATTTTTAAGGGTGTAGGAGTTGAGTATCACAACTCTCTTATAGCCTATGTTATAGTTATATTTAAATATAGTTATAACATCTAAATATACAAGCGTTACTGCTATAAAGTAAAACAAAAATATAGTTATAACATCTACATATACAAGTGTTACTGCTATAAAGTAAATATTCTCTTTAAAACAAAAATATAAGCGTTACTGCTATAAAGTAAATATTGTCTTTAATAAAAAAATTGCTTAACTGTTATATTGGGCACTAGATGTCAGTCGGAACGATTTTCCGCTACCTCTTGTGTGAATTGAGAATACTACATATATAAGAAAAAATGTATATTTCTGTTGGAATACTTAGGTAGCTCAGATCGTTAGAGCGTTAAACGTACAGAGTTTAGAGACTCGGGTTCAAATCCTGACTCAAGCATTCATTTTTCTTTTCGTATCATATTTGCCTTCATTGCCAAATGTCAAAAATATAGTTATAACATATATATATATATATATATATATAAGGTAGTGAAATGGCAGACAAAATTGCAAAAACTACCACAACATTATTTCCACAACCTAGAAAACTGATATCCCTAAATAAGCAATAGCATCTATAAATACACACTTCACAAAATATTATAAATATTAATTGTATTGTATTCATAACTTGTAATCGTTTATATATATATTGTAATTTAGATTTGACTTTTTCTTTGTATTTTTTTAAACCTGGTTGAGTGGTAGACAAGGCCTTAAGGCCTTAACTCTGCCAGGTAAAATAAAGCTATTATTATTATTATTATTATTATTATTATTATTATTATTATTATTATTATTATTATTAAAAAATATTGACAAGCAAGTGGTTAACATCTGAAACGGAAAAAAAAAAATTACACTGAAAAAAATTATGAAGAAACCAAGTGATTTAAAACAACAGTATGACAACACTCCACGGCACGTGCAGACATTAGCATCAAGAGCAAGAATTGGCCACATAGTGACTAATACATATCTATATAGATTCAATCTGAACGACTCACCTATGTGCCCAGCCGAAGAGGAGGATTTGGAACATATTCTGCTGAACTATATATCTATATATTGACTTAGGCTTTCACGGCCGGAGTTACTATGATGATCTTGTAGACGATTTCCGGGCTGTTGACCGTAAACCTTGAGTGAAACATTTCAATTCATCTTATCCACACTATGGACTATTGCAGAACTTGTGTATAGTTTACATACCAATCAACTCTTCAAGTAATGTAACTACGCAATGGAATCATGTCATCAGCTATGGCTGGAAACATGTAGTGAAGAATAAAAAAAAAGTAATTATATATATATATAGTTAATAAACCTGCAATACTATTTATTATTTTGAACGCATTTGTTTTTTGTATTTAAGGTTTTGAAACTGTATGTTTCTAAACAACTCTTCTGTGACGAAATACCAACTTTAATTATGGTTGTCACGCAATTTTCACAGTAAATATTCGAGTATTTTTAAGCGTTATAAATGTGTTTTTCAAACGTGTCTGTCAGAGTTTTTTTTGTTTTAATTTTGTTGTAATTTATTTCGGTTCACCGCATGTAATGGATTCAAAGGATATTGCACTGAGTTAAAGTGTGATTAACGACTTCATCAGAGCGTATGCACTAAACTATTTATTACACTATTTAATAAAGCCACTAGTTATCATTCCTGGATTACTGGCAAAACGCACGCGCGCGCATGCACACACACACACACACACACACACACACACACACACACACACACACACACACACACAGACACAACATAACACACCGTTAAATGTTAAATATGTAACTTGTTTTACGCCGCTTATGAGATAAAATTAACGTACTACAATTTTCGTGTGGTGTTATTCAACCAGTATTAGGGTTATATGCTATATTTTCTCTGGTTTAATCTCCCAGTTATCATTTGTTCTTTGTTTCACCTTCGTAATGTGTTTATTATATATTTACTCACGGACATTCATAATGTCTAATATAGCAATACGTATGCTTAATAATAATAATAATAATAATAATAATAATAATAATAATAATAATAATAATTATTATTATTATTATTATTATTATTATTACTAAGGGAAATAAACAACTACAATGGTTTGGACATATGAAGAGGATGGATGCAAATAGATTGCTAGTTAGGAGATTGGAGTGGACTCCAATCTGAGGGGAAAAAGGAAGGAGACTTAAGAAGACATGGATAGAGAGAA
The DNA here is from genome assembly GCA_030220185.1 of Diploptera punctata. Lineage (NCBI taxonomy): Eukaryota > Metazoa > Arthropoda > Insecta > Blattodea > Blaberidae > Diploptera > Diploptera punctata. The sequence continues at coordinate 739,337 of JASPKZ010000442.1, read as the reverse complement.
TTATGAATTTGATGAAGGACGGGACTGGTGGCTGGAAGGATAAAGATGCATGGAGAAAGAGAATCAAAACTTACTATTTGGGCACATGAAGATGTATACATTTAAACTCTGTTAAATAATAATAATAATAATAATAATAATAGTATTATTATTATTATTATTATTATTATTATTATTATGAACTCTTACTTGAAGAGAGGAGGGAAGATTACAATTAATTGAGAATGAAGTAGGCCTACTTAGGAAACTTTTTTGGACAAAAGAGAGACGAACAGACAAGTGAATGGCAAAAACTACATAACAGTGAGCTGCATAACCTATTTAGAAACCGTATGTAGGCCCTAATAACTACATAACAGTGAACTGTATGACCTGTCGAAACCATATATAATAAAAATAGTTAATTCTCTAGACTGCGATGTCACGAATTGGGAATAAAAGAGAAACACTGAAACTTCTAGTAGGAGGAAGAGAGGGCAAGCGCCCAGTAGACTGGTAACAAATGAGGTAGGAGAATTTCATTAACCATGATTTGAGGAGTTGAATTACTACAGGAAATGATTGGAGAGTATATTTATGTACGGTTACAGCTACCCTTTGAATTAATTATTGGTTCACCTTCTGAGGTATGTCTGTGGTCTTTAATATTTTGCAATTATTCAATGTGAAATTTATGAATGTTATTCTAGATTAGCTGACTATAAGAATTTTATAAAGTGTGTTTTTGTACTTCTTAAAAAATTATCTTTTCTAATTTGTCCACTGCCCCTCAGTTCTGATAATATTTTGTCTCATGAAAATTCTTTCTGGATCTAGTGTTTTGCACTCATAAATGAGATAGTCCACAGTGGATTCTAACTACGCAGGGACATTGTGGGTTATCTGTTATTTTGAAACGATACAGATAAGATTTTATTCTACCGTGTCTTGAAGTTTGCGTCGAAGGTGACTCTCAAGTATTTTTCGTAGCATGGTTGTAGGTTGCTTTATCCAGGTTATCTGTCATTTCGATATCAATATTCCTGACATGAGGCTTGGTCCAGGCGTAATGGATGGTCCAGTTTTGATTCTTCAGGATTATCAACTGTTGTCTGATTTTGTCTATTAAGTTATTACGGTTGCTGGCATTCCTCAAAGAATCCATAGCTATTCCGTTGCCGGTGAAGATTGCAACTGTGTTTCGCCTGTTGTGCAAATTTTCCGGAATCCTATTTCTTCCAGAGCTTTTAATATAGCGGACGGCTCGACCGGGTTGTTCGAGCACCTGTGATGAAGCTTGTATTGCAGTTGGTGAGAGAGGTCATTTTCCGTATAAATATTACAATTTCAGAACCAACTCCGAAGTCTCCTTTACTTCCTTCTGTATATATTCCATCTTGATATTTCATATGCGTATGATTTGTGTTCCTGTGTAGGCCTATATAATTATGTTGCATAATACACATTTTACATTCTAAGAACCAATTGACATCCGTATATAACTAGAAAATAATTAATTAATTATATATGTTTTACATTCACAAAACGTCAGATCTTTTGAGTAAATTAATTAACCAAAGAATTTTAATACATTTAGATATTCATATTTGAAGAGAAAAAATATACGCTTAGCCTGGGGTTTGAGCCCAGGACCTTTCGAACTCTAGGCGAATGCTCTAACCGAGTAAATTCGAATCTAAACGAAAATTGTTCTCCTGTATAAGTTACGCTGTTAATTCCCGCGCATCAACTGCTATGAAACCTTTGCTTCTATCTTGCAAATGGCGGCTTCTTTATTAAGAAGACATATATTTGGGGATTTTACATTACATTATAAAGTCAGTACGGCTTCTTTCGATGTTTTATATTCATTTCATACATCTCAATGATGGATAAATTGTATTTTTCTCTTCAAATATGATTTATCCATCATTGAGATGTACGAAATGAATAATAAAAACATCGAACATTTAGATATGCTTAAAAATAAAGTGCAACTTATTTGAAAACAAACGTAGCCTATGTAATGGTGAAAATCAAGTAAGAAAATGTTATTACCTATATTAATATTATAATATTTTACTGTGTCAATTTCCTTGCATTATTGGAAACTGCCTGGTACAATTTAACATCTATTGTTGTTGACAGTCTCGATCTTTCAGCAACTGACGTATAATATGTTTATCAAACGTTTGTCTGTAATCCTGCTTCGCGCATTGATCTTTTGAAAATTTAATCTACAAGATAATGTCTGTTAACATTATAATATGTTATTTACCTAATGATTGCTCCACACAACAATCAATGTGCGCTACTATTTTCAGAAAAAAAACACATCATCAACCACAAGGATTAAGCCCAATGGCCTGTTCTGATCTCATTATAGGTCGAATTGGTCCTTCCATCTCTTCATTGGTCTTCCCAACATCCTTCTCCCTTTCGTTTATAATTATACATTCTTCTTGGTATGCGCTGTTCATTCATTCGTAATATGTGCTGAAGATAAACATTTTGATAATATTTTATTCTTTCACAGAGATTGAATATATTAAGTTCTGTTCTTATATCTTCGTTTTTTTAATTTTATCGGTCCTTTGGTATCCTGCTATTGCTCTCAACATCTTCATTTCAGCAGCCTCTATTTGTTTACTATCTGCCTTTGTTAATGTCCAGGTTTCACATCCATAGAAAAAAAAATGAACTGCCAATACTTTGTAAAACTTCAAAATAGTTTCTTTTCTAGTCTTATTCAATAAAGTGCGTTTAATTGTGCCACATAGATAATTGAATCGTATTTTAGTGTGTTTATCTAAATTTCTGTCATTGCCTAAATGACATCCCAAATAATTAAAATTCTGAACTTGGTCTATAATTACATTGTTTAAAAAACACTAAACGCTAAATATTGGTCCGCTGCGTGCACTCATTTTTTGTAAAATACCGCCATAGAGTAGTACTACAGCACTAGTCTAAAAAAGCCAGAATAGGATGGGGATGTTTCGGAACTACGGCCCGTAATATAAACTCTACGTCACAAGTAGGGCCTACATCAGTTACTTTCTACAATAGACTTAGTTGATTTGGCTATTTACATACTTTAAATGTTAAGTTAATTTAATGTATCGTGCTCCACTTTTCACGTTTTGCGGATTGTACGCTCTAAGTCTGGTATTATGTTTACCCGAACGTTATATTAGCGACACCCTTCTTTCCCATTCCGGCCTTTGTTGACTTATACGTTGTTTTGGTATCAGTGCTCTAATAGCCCAAATCCCGTCAAACAAAGTGGAGTAGTCTAGGAGCGCACGCCTGTTCCTCGCGCAGATCTTTATCACGTCTAATGTAGCGTATATTATGACCCTTACAAGATAATTACCTTCTCTATATGACCTAAAGTTTTGTCCGTGAGATTCGGTAACAACCTGTAGAATTAACATGTTTTATTTATTTTTTGTTGACTGAGATTACGGGTTCGATCTTGACCAAAACTGAAAAAAAAATAAAAAAAATCGGGGAACTAAAGTTCCACTGTCCCGCGCTGTAGCCGCGTGGTTAATGCAGGAAGCCTTGGCGCAGAGCTACGGGATTTGCGCTGGTTCGAGTCTCCATGGGGGAAGACATTTTTTCATGGTATTTCGGCCAGTATGGGACCGGTACCCACCCATCATCGTGATGCATTTGGGTAGCTACAGTAAGTAGCGGTTCCAGGTTGAGAAAACCAGCTATAACGACTTGTGGATTCGATATGCTGCCCACATGTCACCTCTACACTGGCTAGATGATTCATTTACCTCTGTGATTGACACATGTGGATGTGAGGCCAGCAGCCGGATGGTAGGTTAAGGGCCTTCTAGGCCTGTCGCACCATGAAAAAAAAAGAGTTCCACTGTGCAGATTCATGCGGATAAGTCAAAAGATCCGTGTTACGGGCACAGTAAAATAGCCTAAGGTGCAAGACTTAAAACTCAATGATTCACTTCATTGATCCATGAAACTCGTTCGTAAGCAGAATGAGGAAGCAGATGGACGAAGCTACAGAATTAGCTTTTGTTTACAAGATGAACGTGCTAATGTTGCTATAAATAATAATGTAGTCTACCAGAAGCTCCAGTCTCCTTTCAAGACTTCGCATCATCACTTGTCTTTAGTGTTATGTTAATGGGTTCCTTTGGTATTATCCATTACCATCCTCCTCCAAGTTTTAAGTACTCGAGGTTCTTGAGAAACAATTTTTGCGGGGGGGGGGGTTATAGATGTTTTATGTGTACAGTTCACTTTTATTGGATGTTGTTAATTTCCTTGGAACTCATTTTTTTCCCCGATTCTGTTTTTTTTTTCTAGGACTCTTGTTTATTGTGATTACGTTCTAGTTTATTTTCTTGGAATCCTTCATCACAGTAATTTATATTGGGATACAGTTATTTTCTGTTGGAACAAAGTTCATTTTTTAATACCATTAATTTTTCTTGTAAAATGTTAATTTTCTACGATATATTTTCTCCTTCAGCACAACTGATTTCACTTAGGACTTCATACGGGAGGCACAGCTCATTTTTTAAACACAATTTTTATTATTCTCTATATTTTTTTAATTTGTTCTGACGCAAATAATTTTTTAGTATAGTCCATTTTTTTCCTTAGGCATAATCCATTGTTCAGAATACAGTTAATTTTTTTGGGAGACACTATTTTATGTAGGGAGGCATAGTTAATTTTCTTGAGACAGACTTTTTTGGGTGAGGTAATTCTTTTTTTTTCACGAATATTTATTTTTTTATTGACAGCTCTTTTTCTGGACTTATTTAATTTTTGTGCCGCTTGGCCTATAGAGAATTTACTCATATGTTTAGTTACACTTATAGTAGCGTCCAGATCATAACTGTCAGTGCTATTTACAATTCTTTGCCCGGGCCCATCAGAGGCAAAGATTGATTCATCTTTCGTATATAGATTCATTAACATGTATATTAATTAACAATAATTCCTTAACACACGTTATTAAACTCAGTATATTATTTTCAACCATGAAAGCTAGACGGGAAAGGGGAGCTAATGTAACCTTGAGAAAGCTCGTAGACAGGAAACGTATAAGACAACAGTAGCATGACTAGCAAATACAATAATTAGACATTCTTATTTACTTAAAATAAGATTTAATATACCTATATGTATATCAATTGTAAGTCTGAAATTGAAATATAAAAAAAATAAACAAGTTATACTTGATCATTCTAAAGTTTAAATAAAACAATAATAATAATAATAATAATAATAACAAAAGTAATAATCTTTACACACTCAAACACCCATGCATACCTTTTTAGTCCAGCCTAGGTACCCTACCCTGGCTTACCGGACCAAACTCAAAACAACACCGCTCTCCTTGGGCCCACGTCCTTCATACGATAACCGAAGTAACTGAATAAATTGAAAGAATGAATTAATGATACAGTTTACCACTTGAATCGCCTATTTGAGAGGTACGAGGTAGAAGGGGAAGTTGCGCACTACAAACAGAGCAAAGGGAGAGGTAAGAAGGAGAGTGGGAGTAAACACAAAGAGAAAGGAAATTGGCATAGTTAATTAATCTCACTGTAGAGGGAGGATAACCGTACAGATGTTCCGTACCGAAATAGCACTTTCGGCATATTTTAATAGGAAAATCGATTGTCTGTTGATAGAAGTGTTTCATTGAGACATAACTATTGAGTTGTGTCATAAGTAATGTCTGTTTTTAATGTAATGTTGTGTGTCTAGTGGAATTTTGAATGGGTGATTCACTGGGAGTTTGTTCCAAATGGGCGTGCAGTCGATGCATATCTTTGCTCTCAACAACCGGAACAAGTTCATGCAATTTTGAGTATCGCAAGTTTAGACCCGACCGGACCCCATACTCCACGAACAAAATGACAAAAATTCATAAATTGAGAAAAATCGAACTGCTACCACACCCAGCATATAGCCCTGATCTTGTGTACCATCTGTTTCGATTCATTGCCCATTTATTTCCTGAAATTTTGAAAATATTAAAGGTGTGGAAGTGAGTCTCATCGAATTCTTCGCATTAAAAACAAGTAATTGTTACTTCCGTAGGATAATTTACCTCGCTGAAAGATGGCTCAAGAGTATAGAATATGATGGTATCTACTTTGAAAGAGTAGTTTAATTTCTTGTTACAAAAAATCTAAATAAAAATGTTGATTAAAAAAGACATTGCTTACTAGACAGTACCTATAATACGCTAATGTATTAATATAGAGTTCTATGAAAATCTCCATCTCTCTAAAACTTCGTAGTATAATAGTTATTTAGGCTAGTTACAAAAGCAGAGATAAATATGTAGAGGAAATAAATGATCAGACATATGTAAACAATATAAATTTAATGTGTGAAATATTGAAAAATATTTTACATAAAGTAGCATCAGAAACTCTAGGGAAAAGAAGGAAGAAATATACGAAAAGGGGAATATATATTTGGAATGAAGACATAGCGGAAAAAATAAGGGACAAGAAACAAGCATATCTTAAATTTCTACACAGCAGATCTACAGGAGATAATATTGAATATAAACGAAAATCAGCAATTGTTAAAAGATAAATTAGAAGAATAAAGAGAGAGCATTGGGACAGATATGTGTCGAATTTAGAACATGATGTACACGGACACCAAGTTAGAGCATATAAAGTTATTAAACATTTAAATAAAAACGAAAAGGACACAATACGGTTAAATCCTATACCTCTTACACAATGGGAACAACATTATACATTGTTGTGGACAAACTAAGAAGAACAAATAATAGCCTTAAGAGAAAATGACCCAAATGTGGATAGTATTAGGTTTGAAGAGCTAATGTTAACAATGCAAAATTTAAAAAACAAGAAATCGCCTGGAGCAGATAATCTAAACATAGAATTATTAAAATGAGCATCGATTTCATTTATTGTTAAGTTTCTTGAATTTATAAACCTTTGCTGGAAAACGGGTTCTGTTCCGGATGAATGGAAGGACGCAATAACTGTTCCGATATTTAAAAAAGGAAACAGAAGAGAATGTACAGATTATAGAGGAATAAGTTTATTACATTCAGCTTATAAGATATATGCAAAAAATTTATCATATAGAATAAATAAAATAGCTGAAACAATATTACGTGAGGAACAAAATGGATTTAGAAAGGGTAGGTCAACTATAGATTGCGTTTTTACAATGGCCCAATTGATAGAAAAAATAAAATAATTTAATTTACCCACGTATATAGCTTTTGTTGATTATACTAAAGCATTTGATAATGTAAGTAGAAATAAATTATGGAACATAGTAGAAATGAAAGGAATTCCTCAACCCCTTATAAGAGCCATTCAAAGTTTTTATATAGAAACAAATTTTAAAATAGACTGCGGAGATAAAATTAGTAAACAAAACATAGAAATAAACCAGGGAGTTAGACAAGGGTGTCCATTGTCACCAGTATTATTTAATTTATACTTGGACCATGTCATAAATGAACGACAAGAACAAATTAATATTAATAGTGTTGTATTGACAACTCTGCTTTTTGCAGACGATCAAGTAATAATGACAGCATCAGAAAATGCTTTACAACAATTCCTTTATACTTTAAATAATATCTCTCTAAAATACAATTTTAAAATATCTACATCTAAAACAAAAATATTAGCTCTGAAAGGAAAATGTGCAATAAGAACAAAAATAATGATAAACAATGTAATTATAGACCAAGTTCAGAATTTGAATTATTTGGGATTTAGATAAGCACACTAAAATACAACGATTCAATTATCTATGTGGCACATTAAACGCACTTTATTGAATAGGACTAGAAAATAAACTATTTTGAAGTTTTACAAAGTATTGGCAGTTCCATCTCTTATCTATGGATGTGAAACCTGGACAAACAAATAGAGGCTGCTGAAATGAAGATGTTGAGAGCAATAGCAGGATACCAAAGGACCGTTAAAAAGAAAAACAAAGATATAAGAACAGAACTTAATATATTTAATCTCTGTGAAAGAATAAAATATTATCAAAATGCTTATCTTCAGCACGTATTACGAATGAATGAACAGCGCATACCAAGAAGAATGTATAATTATAAACCAAAAGGGAGAAGAACGTTGGGAAGACCATTGAAGAGATGGAAGGACCAATTCGACCTATAATGAGATCGGAACAGGCCATTGGGCTTAATCCTTGTTGTTGTTGATGATGATGACAAAAGCAGAGATTCTCAAGTTAGATCACGTCCGAAGGTAGTGTTCCAAGAGCAGCGAGTTACTAAACCTAATTTTGTAACGTGTTGTCTACAATATTTTATTTACGTTTAGAGTGTATTCAGTATTGTTAGATTTATTTTTTTTCCGGTCTGTTCAATTGCTATTGGGATACGATGTCCTGTATTAGTGGTCACTGCGATTAACAAATTTGCGCAGCCAAAGTTGAAGTCTGGCGGCTGTTTCTAATATAAATATCTTCACTATTGCTTCTTGAATATTGTTCACTAAGTCACGTAGTCTAGCAGAACTGCACTTTATCTTCAGGTAATGCAGTTTAATGGTATCTTGAAAAAGATGAAGCAACCTGCTCTAATAAAACAGGAGCGGCCTGCTCGCAGCGAGGACTTGTATAACGTAAACTTTTATCAATCTTGTAGAACGTAGTAGCTCGACCTACTCGTCGAGAGTCTACGTAGAACTTTAAACTTCAATGTAACATTATAGCCTGCTCGAATGAAGCAGGACGGTCTGCTGGAAGATTAGCAGAATTCAAAACAAATAGCCTGCTCACTAGGTGATGCAGGACGGTCTGCTCCCGGAATGGAGCAGAACTTGACTTGATGAGAAAGCTCGACCATACAGCTTGAAGGTCGAGACGATACTATTACTATGAGTAAGTAAATTACCAACAAAAAAAAAACAAGCAATCAGACCAATAGCTTTCATAAATAAATAAACAATAAGCTAGGTCTGACGCAAACAAATGAAACAAGTGAAAACAAAGATAAACAGAGGGAATTCGAATGTGAACAACATAGAAGAAAAAAGGGAAAATTACATTTGAATTCCCTACTGCTTAGAAAAGGCGAAGACGCATAAACAATAGCTTCTCCGCTAAACTTAAATTAACATACACATTAAATTTAAGATTTAACAACTACATTTAATGAAATTTATTTATTGCGGAAACAATATGTTTAGATGAAGAGTAATGTGGGCTTTGGAGAGAGAAAAAAAGACACGATAAATCAACAAACATTGTTGTTGTATTCAGCAATTGCGGGTGCTAGTTTTAATATGTGAATTTATAGTAAAAATGAGTGGAGAAGGTGATTTTCATGGTCCATCAGGAAAGATGATAAAGCAGTCCAAGATGTGCAACTATTAATATACTTCCAACATTTCATCTACATTCAGGATATTTTAGTATATGTTGAACATTTAGTATATTTAATTAAGTTTATTTATTACGGAAACGATATGTTCAGAGAAAGAGTTAAGTGGGTTTTGGAAAAAAAAATCAAGAAACATTGTTGATATTTTCTGCAATTTTGGGTGCTAGTTTCATATGTGAATTTAAAGGAAAACTGAGCGAAAAAGGTGGGGTTCACGCCCAAGATGCAACTATTAATATACTTCCAGAAAAGTCGAGGAAAGTTTATTTATATATGTATTCACGTAGACTTTCACGGCCGGAGTTGCTATGATGATCTTGAAGAAGATTTTCGGGCTGTAGGCCGTGGTCGTGAGGCTTGTAGTTCCCCGACGTTTCGCCAAAGACTGCGTCTGGCATCCTCAAGGGTTGTCTTGAGACTGGCAATTCTTGAGGTATGCTCGCTTCAGGTTCTCCAGGATACCGGTGTAATCACCTTGATCTCTTCTTTAGGAAGTGTTAAGTTCAATCAGCTATTTATACTTTTGTGGTAGGCCTAGGAGCATCTAACTTTCTAGGCCAGATAGAACTTTGGCATTTTATATTTCGTCCGTTCATTTTCGTTGTATGCCCCTAGGCTATTAATAAGAGCATTTTCGCTCAGAGTCGCTTTTTGATATAAGTTTCTTGCCAATTTAGTCATCACTTCCTGAAGAAAGTCAATGTTTAAATCTTCATGAATTTTGGTGATTCTCGTCCTAATTGGATATTCTCCTGCACTTCGTAAACACTTGTTCTGAAGAACCTGGCAATTCTGTCCGCTGTCTGTCTTATTTATACGTTCACCGCGATGTGTTCGTAAGTTGTATCTGCCTTCTGATTGGTCAGCGTTCAGGACTTCCATAGCTCCAATGAGATTGCTGTTTGATGGTCTGTCTTCTGATTGGTCAGCGGTAGGGACTTCCATTGTTCCACTGAGATTGCTGTTTGATAGTCTAGTCGACTGTGCTTGTAGAGGTTTACATTTTGCGTTTTTTAGAACCGGTATCCATACTTTGTTGACTTTTAATGATTCTTCTTTTCTGTTGAAACTGTTACTATGTTTGAATATTTTTGAATATATTTTTTGAATATATTATTTATATAGTTACATGAAATCATTAAAGTGTATTTTACGTTTTGTTGAATCTGTATTTTACGTTTCGATAGCGCGTTTTGTTAGAACATGAAGTATAGGTTTTGTTGCCTAGTAACTACGACTTAAAGCGTCACTGGTTGTTATAATAGTACAGGAGATATATTTAAATAAACGTTCTCTTTAAATTTCTTGAGTAAATCATGGCTTTACTGATACGAGTTGACAGTGTATTCGAAACTCGGTGACCGTAAGAATGCGCTACGTATAATGCATAATGACCTTTCCTGAAAAGAGAAATCTCTTTTTCTTCCCCAAGAGAATCATTTCTCTTGTTTGTGACATTAAACTCCACAATCGCTGTTTCTTTTTTTAACTCGTACGTCATATTACTCAAGCGCCATTTCAACGAAATGAGAATTTTGTTAGTTTTGTTGTTTAACCACAATTCATACCATATTATTTTAGAATGATTTATTAGTGGTCTCTCTGCGGTTTCAACGGCTATCAGTTTCATCAAGTGTAAAATGTTTTGATAATTATCGCTTCCAGATCACTCGTCTGTTGAATATGGTTAACATTTTTTCAAATTAATAATTGATCTTCACTCTGATTGGAATTTGAGTACAGCTATTAGTTATGAAGAAAATTATTGAACCAATAGATAATATTACATTTCATGCTGTGTAAACATCTGGATCCCGCGCCGTAGCCAAGTGGTTAAGGAAAGATGCGCTTGCCGCAGAGCTATGGGACTTGCGCTGGTTCGAGTCTCCATGGGGAAGACATTTTCTCATGGAATTTCGGCCAATGTGGACTGGTGCCCATTCACCTAGTGAGGAATTTGGGTACCTACAATGTCTAGCGGCTCCACGTTGAGGAAACCAGCTATAACGGCTGGGGACTCGATATGCTGACAACATGTCACCCCTATACTGGCTGGATGATCTTCTACCTCTGTGATTAACACATGTGGAAGTGATGCCAGAAGCCGGTTGGTAGGCCAAGGGCCTTCTAGGCCTGTCGTACCATGGAGTGAGCATAAGATCTGGATAACCCCTTATTAAAAAGATAATCTCTCAGACTTGGTTCAGATCATCCCTTCGTATTTCTTGGCTCTACATAAACAGTGAAACTGAGTTCACGTGTTCTAGTATATGTTCTAATGTTATGAAGTGACTATTACGGAATTTGGTTCTAATGCCAGGTAATTCCATAAATTAAGATTTCTCCGATGTTGTCAAATTTAAATGTGTTTGTTTTCTAATTTATCTCTCAGCAGATTAATTTATGGTTTTTGTTGTTTTTGTTTTTCTAATAATATTAATTTGGTTTATTTTAATCTCAATTTATTTAATATCAATTTTTTTTTCTGTGTTACGTGTAAACGGCGGAACTGACATAACTTAGTAGCGAACAGTGCATGTTAACATTGGCTATAGCTTATTTTACACGCGGTACCGGAACATACTGCGGACATAAATTAAGGTCTGGTTATGATTGAAAATGGAGCACATGAATATATAGGCCTACCTTATGCATGCACATACCGTTTCGTTTCGAATTTAGCAACGAGAGTGACGTCATATGCCCTGAGTTTCGTGGTGCATCAACCTTAATTGCCGCTGTAAGGTATCCAGATTTCGCCGTCTAGTTTTGTGCTCGATAGCCGTCCACTGCACTTTTCGTTCTTCGTCCATAGAAATATTGTTTTAGGCCATGGTTGTTGTTGTTGTTGTATTTTCATTAGCTGTCCAAACCATTGCACCATTGCTTGGTGGTGGATCTTTTTTTTATTACGAATATCCATGGCTGGGCCCTAGTAGGGAACAGGTCACCTCAGCTACTAAAATAAACTACCTCCTCCAAATGGTTCTGGGATGTCAAGCATATGACCTTGAATGATAATGTAGCACCACACGTCCTTTAATTGTATATTATTTTCGGAAGTCTATTCGCATCCATTCATTCATCACATGTGTACCATTTAACACGATATTCTTCTGTTTTTCTTGTGTAAAAAAAAATATATATATATATATAGTCCACCGCTGTGGTCTCGAGGTAGCGTGCTGCCTTGTCACGCAGCGGGCCCGGGTTCGATCCCCGGTCGGGGCAGTTTTTCTGGGTGAGATTTTTATCAGGGTTTTTCCTCACCTGTAAGACAAATGTCAGGAAAACTTTAAGGCCCAAACGGTCCCCGAAATCATATGGCCATCATCATCATCATCATCATCATCATCATCATCCTTCACCGGTGTGGAAAGCAACGGGAAGCTACCACACTTACAATTCCCTAGTAAAGCTGCAAGCATAGCATGAAAATGCTATGATTGCAGTGAAGAACCTGCCTTCGGGCAGAATTATTATGGATATATATATATATATATATATATATATATATAATTCGGATCATATCTCTTTATTTCGATCTGATTAATTTGGTGCAACGTTTTGCTCTTATTAAAAATTTAATTTCTGCTGTGGGATGCTCTCATAAAAAATTCAAGATAGGTTTATAGGGGTAAAATGGGGGAATTCCTATCATAGAGGTAATTCCGACCACGATTTTATTCAGGAATGACTATTATAACCGCATTCTACATATTGCTGGCATATTCTGCAAAGTTTTTCAGGCTTTGTGTGTAATGCCAATGCTAGTTGAGCAGTATATCTGCAGTGTGGAGGACATTTTGTGTTTCGTATACTTTCCTTGTAAGGATTTATGCCAGTACGTTACGTATTTATCAATTAAATGTATTCATTTTTCAGATTGTGATAAAATTGTGAATATTAGTATGAAATACTTACTTACAGGTTCAACATTTAACTTCAATACGAAATGGGACCAAAATATTTCCAAAATGGCATATTGGGGTAACTTCGATCAATACTGATCGAAATTATCCTGAGTAGTAGAAGTGACTGTACATTATTCGAATATATTTATTACTAACGTTTAAAAAATGCAATTAAGCATCTGATGATTGATGCCTGTTGAGATGTTAAACCGGGGCAGCAAATTGTGTTACAGGTGCGTTTCATGTTCAGAATGGGTTCATGCAGAAAGCAGTGGATATCACAGAGCATATAATTACTTGTGTGATTTTTGTTTGCAGAGACAGCAACTATTGCATTTTTATGTATTTCAGTTTTTTCTTTAACTTTCAATAAGGTGATCCGAATTACGTAAGTGTCGGAGAACCCGATAAAACCCAGGTACTAGAATACAATTTTTTTCAGGTTAGTTGATAGTATATTTGTATTTTTATGTAACTTATACTTAAGGAAGTAATAGAACAGAAAACAATTCTCAATTTTTAATTCCTTTTTTACGAATGTATTTCAGTTATTCGACTAAAATATTAAAATACGTACCTGATATATCAGGCTTCCTCAACAAATTAAATTTTTGTTTGAAAAACTTCAAGTAGTTACAACTATGTAGGCCATTTGGTACCAACTGAAATGCAGAAGATGGAACACGATTCTAATAGGCCTACACATTTTTTTTTAAACAGACATTTAATTTAGTTGAGGACGACTGATATGTCAGGTACTTATTTTAATATATTTTATTCCAAAACCCCAACGGTGCTTCACAATGAATTTTAGAAGTATAGATTTTATTTGACTAATTGCTAAAGTGATATTCCCCCACTTTACCCCTACGTATATTAGAACATTGATGATGATGATGATGATGATGATAATAATAATAATAATAATAATAATAATGTTTTATTTATTCTGGCAGAGTTAGTCATAAGGCTTTCTCTCCCATTCAACCAGCTCAATACAAATACAAATAAATATATAGATATAGGCCTACACTATACTAATTATAAAGAGTTAAAAATATATTAAATGTTGCAACGTAAATTTCAGTACAAACAACATTTTGTACGATGATAATAATAACAATAATAATTACGATAATAATAATAATAATAATAATAATAATAATAATAAATAATTATAATAATAGTATAAATATGATAAATTATATGTGAAACATCAATTAATATTATATGTTAATAATAATAATAATAGTATAAATATGATAAATTATAAGAGAAACACTAATTAATATGTGTACCTTACACTGGGCAATGATGAAGTCGAGGTTAGAACAAATATAAATTTAGATTTCTTTTGAAAGGTGCCAATGTCCGGCAGCCCCTTATTTCTTGTGGTAGGGAATTCCAGTTGCGAGAAGTGAAGGTAGTATATGACATGGAGTGATGTGATGTCCTATTTTGCGGTATATTAAGCAAGAGACTGTCTTGTGATCATGTGTTTAAGTTATGGTTGGAGGATAGATACTGGAAACGAGAGGATAAATAACAGGAGTTGAGGTATGTAGGATCTTAAATAAGAGAATTAGACAATGTGATTTTCTTCTCTCTTTTAGATGGAGCTATGACAATTCCCTGGAATAATGGAGAAATGTGATTATATTTTCGGACATTAAATATGAATCTGATGCACATATTATGGACAAGCTGCAGTTTGTGCGACAATCCGTCACTTATGTCAGTTAGTAGAACGTCACAATAGTCAAAATGCGGCATCACTAAGGTAGTTCGCTTGCAAGAAAAGATGGCCAAGCAGTTCGCGGTCCACTGTTTATGTATTTATATCTGAATCCACAGGTGAAAGAGATTTGTCATTATTACTCTGTTTTATTATTTATAAATGTTGATTCGGTTTGACAGGAGGAGTGATAAAGCAGTTAATTTTTGATGAGCTGCAGGATTTAGGTAAACGAAAGTAATGTCGTGCCGCACGACACACGTGAACTTATCACGTGACCGTGAATAATTTAACAGATGTCACGGTAAAGCAATAATGCACGTACTTACACGTGTCACATAACTCATTTCTTATCATTGCTTGCGACTTACATAATCAACTTTCCTCGTTATTTATACCTTTTCTATTTTGTTAAGTAGGCTTATTGTAATTACTCATTTTTGCTTTCACTAATAACTAAAATAAATTGCTTACGTAAAACGCTGTACATTGTCGCAACAGCTATACAGCTTTTACAAGTACAATTCACATGTATATCTATGTTTTCATCTTGTAAATATCGAATACATTTATAGTCATATCTAGTAATTTTTTATTTTAATGATACTATGAAATCGTGAATATAATTAAATGGGTCTTAGAAAAGAAATTCCAACCATGTACGAGTATTTGCCTTGATGTCTTAAAAGAGCCACTCAGGTTGATAGACACCAGGAACTTCCGAAAACAAATCCCAAATGCTACAGCTTGAGCCAAATCGCTGTTGTTGTTGTTATTATTATTATTATCATTATTATTATTATTATTATTGAGGCAGCTAAAGAAGCTATTGGGGAAGAGAAATACACTAATAATAATAAAAACTATTGCTGGAGTGAAATTTATAAGAAAGGAGATAAAACTGATTGCAACAACTATAGGGGCATCTCATTACTTTCAACTTCGTACAAAATTCTAACAAATATATTAGTAAGCAGACTTACTCCCTATATTGATGACATTCTAGGAGATCATCAATGTGCATTTAGAAGAAACAGGTCTACAACAGATCAGATTTTTAGTATAAGACAGATTTTAGAAAAGAAATGGGAATATAATGGTACTGTACATCAACTATATGTAGACTTCAAAAAAGCTATGATTCAATTAAAGGAGGGAGAAGTTATATAGTATCCTGCTGGAGTTTGAATTCCTAAAAAGTTAGTTAGACTTATACGAATGTATCTAAATGGCTCAACGAGTAGGGTGCGTGTAGGCAAACAGTTTTCAGACACTTTTGAAATCCAGAATGGGTTAAAGCAAGGAGATGCACTATCTCCTCTACTATTTAATTTTGTACTAGAGCATGCCATTAAATCTTTAGAGAATGAGGAAGGCTTACAACTCAATGGTATTAATAAGCTGTTAGTTTATGCTGATGATGTAGTACTACTGGCCGATAGCGAGGAGATACTAAGGCCAACACGCACACACTATTGAGTAACACTAAGAAATTAGGACTGGAAGTAAATATCAGTAAAACTAAATATATGGTCACACGTAGAAATACATTATATAATGGAAATGGACAGCTAATGACAAATGAGGGAAATTTTGAGGAATTGGCTGAATTCAAATACCTAGGAACAATAATCACAAATAGGAATGAGATGCACAAAGAAATTAAACATAGGCTCAATTCTGGAAATGCATGCTATTATGCATTGCAGAGACTTTTGATGTCCCAACTCCTTTCAAAAAACGTTAAGCTGAAAATATATAAAAACTATTGTTCTACCAGTTATATTATATGGGTGCGAAACATGGACTCTTACTTTAAGGGAGGAAAGGAGATTACGAGTATTTGAGAATAAAGTTCTTAGGAAAATGTTTGGACCAAAGAGAGATGAACAGACAGGTGAATGGAGAAGAACTACATAACAATGAACTACATGGTCTTTATAGGAAGCCAGATATAATAAGAACAGTTAAGTCCCGTAGACTGCGATGGGCAGGACATGTTGCGCGTATGGGGAATGAAAGACGTGCATGGAAACTTCTTGTAGGAAAGCCAGAAGGCAAACGCCCAGTTGGTAGACCAAAAATGAGGTGGGAGAACAACATTAACTATGATTTGAGGAAGTAGATTATACAGGGAATGATTGGAAAGCATTAGCTCAGGATAGGGATGTATGGAGAGCTTATGTCCGTGCGGCCATGAACCTACGGGTTCGATAGTGCCAGTGAGTAAGTAAGTATTGCTGGAGTGAAGACATTGACAAAGAAGTAAAAATAAAAAGAGATCTTTGTCTAAAATGGCTTAATACTAAATCAATAGAGGACAAAATTAACCTTCGTAAACAACAAGCAAAAATAAGAAAAAATATATCAGAATTAAAGAACAAATGCTGGGAAAATACATGTCAAAAAATACAAAGGTACATTGGAGGAAAAAGAAATGCGGAAGCATGGAAAACTTTAAAGAATAATAATAATATATAATAATAATAATAATAATAATAATAATAATAATAATAATAATAATAATAATAGTACTTTATTTATTCTGGCAGAGTTAAGGCCATAAGGCCCTCTCTTCCACTCAACTAGCACAAATACAAATAAATATAGATATACACTATACTAATTATAAACAGTTAAAGATACAATAAATGTAGCAATGTAAATGTCATGTACAAACAACATTTTATAGGGTAATAACAATAATGATACGACAATAATAATAATAATAGTAAATATAAATATGATACATTATACGGGAAACACCAATTAATATATATATCTTACACTGGATAATAATGAAGTCGAGTTTAGAGCAAATATAGATTTAGATTTCTTTTAAAAGATGCCAATGTCCGGCAGCCCCTTATATCTTGTGGTAGGGAATTCCAGTTGCGAGAAGTGGAGATGGTATATGACATGGAGGTATGTGATGTGCCCTATGTTGCGGTATATTACCGTAAGAGACTATGTTGTGATCTTGTGTTTTAAGTTATGGTTTGAGGATAGATCTTGGAAACGGACGAATGATAAATAATTGGGAATCGAAGTATGTAGAATCTTAAATAGGAGAATTAGACAGTGCGATTTTCTTCTTCTCATCTTTTTAGATGTAGCCATGACAATTCGTGGAATAAATGGAGAAATGTTGATCCGTATTTTCGAACATTAAATATGAATTTGGATACAAATATTAGGGACACGCTGCAGTTTGTCCGACCATCCTTCACTTTTGTCAGTTAGTAGAACGTCACAAGTAGTCAAAATGGCGGCATCACTAAAGTTTGGATTAAAATTCTTTTAAGAGTTGTAGGGTAGAAAATGTTTAAGTCACTTTAGGGAATGGATTATGGAGAAGATCCTTTTAGATGTTTGTTTTACTTGCACATGCCAATTTAAATTAGAATCTACGTTAAATCCCAAGTTTTTAACGACGTCGGTAATATGAATTTGTTCATATATCGATCATATGACAGGGGGCCATAGCATATTAGTACATTGGTTGCAAAAAATGAGTGTAATATCCTTGGATGTCCGATAATTAATTGCTGGTCGTGTTAGTTTACAATGTTAGTTGTTCAAGCCCGTATGGTCTGGCCAATGAGAATATAATGCCTGAGGTCAGTGGATTACCGTTGTCAATATATTCATTAATTTCGTCCAGAATATAAGAAAGAATGACAAAGAAGGATTAATACATGCATTAATTTCCAAACCTGGGATAAATACTTCAAATAATTATTAACAGAAACCAGAGAAAATTATATAAACCCTATAGAGGAAGAAATTATGATGTAGAACTAAAAGAAAATATACACCTAAAACATAGGAAACAGTGAACGAAGCAGTAAAGTCATTAAAGAATAGAACGTCACCAGTGAAAAGGAAATATTCCAGCTGAAGTAATAAAACATGGAACAGATAAGTTGTTCGAATTATTGAGAAGTCTATTTGAAAAAAAACGCATAAATGGAGAAGATATACCATCAGATTGGAAATAGGATATATTTCAACCATACATAAAAAAGGAAAAAAATATGAATGCAAAAACTATAGGGGAATTACAGTCAATAGTACACTAAGTAGACTATATGGAAAGATAATCAAGTATTTCCTGGAAATTGAATACAAAGAGTTAGAACCAGAGGAACAGGCAGGATTTAGAGTGGGCAGATCAACAATAGATCACATTTACAGCATACGACAGATTATAGAAAAGAAAACAATCAGAGCACAACCGCTACATCTAGTATTTATAGATATAGAAAAAGCCTACGATAACATTCCTACATCAAAATTATGGAAAGTCTTAAAACTAAAAAAAATAAATCCAACACTGATTGAAGCAATTCAAAAACTATATTCAGAATCATATGTGCAAGTAAAAATGGGAAAGTACTTGTCTAAAGGTTTTCAAACAAATAAAGGATTACGACAGGGATGCTGTATATCTCCAATATTATATAAGATTTATACTGACAAAGCTATTGAAGAATGGAAAAAGAAATGTAAACCGATGGGAATACCACTAGATGATAATTCAACAATATATACTCTCCAGTTTGCAGATGACCAATTGATATTGGCTCAAGAATTTGAAGATATAGAATACCTCACTAGAAAATTAATACAAGAATATAGTTTATGGGGTTTAAAGATCAATATGGATAAATCTAGATATATGACAATAGGGGATCTTCCTCAAGATTTAATACTAGAAGAAAATTTAGGGACAATTAAACACACTGAAGAATATAAGTATTTGGGAATTAAAATTACTAAAGATGGAAAACAAGAAACAGAGATAAGAAACAGGATCAATATAGGAAAGTATGCTATATCTGCCCTAAATGGAATAGTATGGGACAAACATATCTTCAAAGAAACAAAAAAAAAACTATTTTTAATACAATAATCAGAAGCATTATTACCTATGGAGCTGATGTGTGGGCTTTAAATGCACAAATGAAAAAAAAAAAAATGCTCGCCACTGAAATGGACTACTGGAGACGTGCTGCAAGAATATCCAGGAAGGATAAAATCAGAAATTCATATATAAAAGAAAAAAAATGCAGGTACAATATTCAATATTAGATTTTATAAAGAAGAAACAATTAAATTGGTACGGACACATTAGAAGAATGGAAGAAGGAAGACTACCTAAGATAATCATGGATTGGGAACCACAGGGAAGGAAAAAGAAGGGTAGACCAAATATTACGTAGATTCAGGGAATCAATGAAACTAAGAGGGAATGGGAAATAGAAGAAGATATATGGATGAACAGACAAGAATGGAAAAATGTGTTGAAACAAATGTGTAGTTAACTGTGAACATGGGTACCGGAAAAATGTATATTCATTGTAAAAGCCGGAATAATAAAAATATTATTATTATTATTATTATTATTATTATTATTATTATTATTATTATTATTATTATTATTATTATTCAACAACAACTTAGAACAAAACATATGTCGATAGAAATGGATTTATTGAAGATAGTAAGATGTTCAAAATTGGGGGGGGGGAAGTCATATGAGAAAAAGGGATATTAAATATTGAGTAGTAGATTATATAAGATATAAGCAATTAAGTTTGTATGGGCATGTACAACGAATGCAAGAACATTGGAATGGTATCCACCTGGAAGAAGAAAGATATCGAAACTACGGATGCAAGAAATAAGAACTGCAATGAGATAAAGAGGACTGGAGGGCGTGGAGTGGATGGATAGGGACAAGTGAAGAAGAACAGTAAAACTTTAGGCACAGAAAGATGTGTAAACATTGGAAATCTGTATACAAATAAATATAATTATATTATTATTATTATTATTATTATTATTATTATTATTATTATTATTATTATTATTATTATAGCTATAACGGCTGGGGGACTCGACATGCTAACCACATGTCACCCCTACACTGGCTGTTGATCATCTACCTCTGTGATTGACACATGTGGATGTGAAGGGCCAGCAGCCGGCTGGTAAAAGGGCAACCGCTGAAAAGTGGAAAGACCCTCAATCGGATTATTATTATGATTATTAAGAAATTTTCTCATGTTATTTCGGCCAGTATGGGACCGGTGCCCACCCAGCATCGTGAGGCATTTGGGTAGCAACAAAAGTAACGGTTCCAGGTTGAGAAAACTAGCTATAACGGCTTGGGGACTCGACATGCTGACCACATGTCCCCTACACTGGCTAGATGATCATCTACCTCTGATTGACACATGTGGATGTGAGGCTAGCAGCCGGCTGGTAGGCTAAGGGCCTTCTAGGCCTGTCGCGCCATGGAATATTATTATTATTATTATTATTATTATTATTATTATTATTATTATTATTATTATTATTTGTCAATGAAACTATAGGCATTAATTCATATTCGGATATCAAGTATAATATTGTTAACACGCAAAAATCATGCACATAAATTAAATACCGACATAAAGAAAGAAATAAAAAAGTTCCTATTCAGTCCAAAAACTTCTGTTTTCTCAGATTTTGTGTAAGCACTTAAGGATAAAACGATAATAATCTTCCCTACAGTAATCTATGATTGTGAAACATGACACATACATTGGGTTAAGTAAACAAACTAAAAGAATGCGGAAGTGGGATCCTTATGAGAATGTTCGGACCCATAAGAAAATATAATGGATAATAGAGGAGGCTTCACAACTATAACTCACTGGCACTATCGAACTCGTAGGTTAATGACCGCGCGGATATAAGCTCTCCATACATCCTTATCCTGAGTTAACGTATTCCACTCATCCTCTACTTCCCTCAAATATTGGGTTAATATTATTCTCCCACCTCATTCTCGTCTGCCTACTGGGCACTTTCCCTCTGGTTTTCCTACAAGGAATTTCCATGCCTCACTTTCATTCTCCATTCGTGCCATATGTCCTGCCCAGCGCAGTGTACGAGACTTAAACTCTTCTTATTATAATTGGTTTCCCATACATATCATGTACATCACTATTATGCAAGTCTTCTCCATTCGCCTGTCTGTTCATCTCTCTGTTGTCTAAAAATAGTCTTAAAAACTTTATAACTTTATTCTCAAATGCTCGTAATCTTTTCTCCTCCATTAAAGTAAGAGTTTATATGTTTCGCAAACATATAACGGGAGAATGACAGTTTTATATATTTTCAGTTTAATGTTTTTTTTTAGAGAAGTTGGGATAAGTGTTCTGTAATGCATAATAGTAAGCATTTCTAGAATAGAACAACCTGCGATTAATTTCTTTCTGCACCTCATTCTTAATATATATATATATATATATATATATATATATATATATATATATATATGGGCTATATGAAATTGTGTTGTAGCTCGAATATGTGGCAGTAGAAATGCTTTCATTTTCTTTTTGTTTGAAAACCATTAAAGAAAAGACAATTACAAAGCCTAGTTAACATGGGAATCTAATATTCGGATGGATTTAAAGGAAAAAATTATCGAATATATTAAGTGCATTTACTTAGCTGATAGTTGGGACCAATGTAGAGATTTAGTGAATGCGATGTTAGATCTCGATTTCCATAAGTCATAGAGTTATTATTATTATTATTATTTTGCTTAGAGAAGATGAATATATTCCTCACTTTTGTACCTATTTTTAGTTCAAATGAGTTCTCTGTTTTTACATTCCTACTTATAAGAACACATATATAGGCTATACATTGTATAGACTTTGTTTATGTATACACAGGATGCTCGGAAATTACCGTTACAAAGTTCTAGAACTTGTAGAGAGGAATGGGTAGATACATTTTTTAATAGAAACTTTTTCTGGAACGTACCGTTTTCGTGCTGCACGCCAGTTAGCATTAATCGTTTAAATTTCCCCATCTTCCGGGGATAAATCAATAGCAATTTATTACTCAATTAATTACATTTTCACAACCTAACATTAATTTATTTCGTGACAATGCTCAATGTCAAGGGTAAAATAAAGAAACTTCACTATGTCATTGTAAGAATAATTTATTATTTATTCGCAAACTAACCAAACTTCTCTACTGTACTTAAAATTGTGGTTACCATTTATCAACTACAGCAGCGGTTCGATGTGGCGACAACCAAGCTCGTTGAATATATTGTGCCCGCGAATCATGTTCTGATATACTCTTCTCATCTTATTACACGCTTTATATTAGCTTGACCTGTATCTATCTATCTATGTAACGGAATCTTTCAACACGGTTTTCACCCACTTAGAAACATTGGGTCGACTTGAAACTTTGTATACTTGTAAAGGGCCCGTGACAATACAATAATTTCATATTTTGTTTCTAAAATCCTGGCCAGAATCATCAGAAAATAAAAAAAATGAAAACTCGTATAATAGGTTGCAGACTTGTCGACTTTTTAGTCAATCGGTGTAAAAGCTCAATTGGTAGAGCGGTGGACTCTAGTGGTATATAATTTCAGTAATCCATAGGTCGCTGGTTCAAATCCGGCTGGGAGGATTTTTTTTAGATGAGTATTACTTTTAGCTCATACTACAATAGTATCGAATTTAACAATATTTACATTTTTATCTTATTCTGTATAATATTAAAACTAAAAAATAAATAATAAATAATAGTTTTAAAAGCTAAAACAACACGCTTTATTAGAAAACCGAACTAAAAAATGAAAAATAATTTTAATTTCCAACACGCTTGGGATAAAATTGAAGTGGTCAACAAAAAAAAAATCATCTCCAACACATATAGAATAAAACTAGAGTTATCAACAAAAAGAAAATAATTTTACCATGAAAAGCGTGGGGTGCTTTTATGATATTTACATTTTCTTCTTAGAGGCTTTGCTTTTACCAATATCTGTTTATTATCAAATATATTAATTGATATAGAGCACCCCACGCGTTTGATGGTAAAATTATTTTTGTTGATAACTCTGGTTTTATTCTATATGTGTTGGAGATAATTTTTTTGTTGACCACTTCAATTTTATCCCAAGCGTGTTGGAAATTAAAATTATTTTTAATTTTTTAGTTCAGTGTTCTAATAAAGCGTGTTGTTTTAGTTTTTAAAAACTATTATTTATTTTTACGGTAACAGTGACTTTTCTTTATTTTTCTTTGACATTGAAAATTTTCACGAAATCAGTGAATGTTGCGTTATGTAAATCCAATTAATTGAATCACAAATAATCGAATTACTATCTATACCCGGCAGACACGGGAATTTTAAACCCTTCCGGACAAAGGTTCCTATTTAAAAACGTTATCTATTCAGTCCCCTCTTCAAGCCCTAGAATTTTGTAATGGGAATTCCGAACATCATGTATAATTTCCTTTCTAATATATCTTGTATCTTGTAAGCCCTTGTTTCCCTCAACGAGATTTAGGAGCTCTCCCCCTACAGGGAGAAATTGAACCATAATAATTTAGTTACACTTGTTTTCGTATAGATGTCAGTGGATTGGCCCATGGTCAGCGTTCCGCCTCATACTGAAACAAAGGTAGTACTAGTATGGGAAAATTCGGTAAATTTTGCTTAGAAGCCTTTTTATTCAGGCTTAAGGATATTTTACGAGCCTGAAAATGTTAAGACTCGGATGGCTTAAAGTCCATCCCGGAGGACTTGCTCCTTGGATTTTTCCATCCTAAAAAATCCATCGACCCCGGCCGGGTTTGAACCCGCGACCCTCGGGACAGAGGCAAGAAGCATAACCACTAGTCCACCGCGGCTGATCTTTTCTAATAAACATTGTTATTCGGTGTCATTGTTATCAGAGTTTATTTTACGACATTTTGCTCAAAAAAATATATCAAGAAGTGATGATGTAATGCTTTATTTTCCGTAGATATGCATTAGGCCTATTAACGTTATTTATGTCTTATATATCCTCCATAGAGTCGTTAAAGTGTTCCATTTTGCATGAAGTTTAAGAAAGCGTTCACTCAACGTCGAAAAACAATATGCTGTTTATGAAGTGCCCATTCTATCTTGTTATACATGTCTTATGCGAGATAAATACGTACGCCTAAGATGATTCTGATTAAAAAAAAACTCTTGTACACTGTATAGCACATGTTAAATCCGGAACGTGAATAATGCGGAAATCTGTCCAATGTGAACAAATTTATTGGTCTCGGCAAAATAATAATAATTTTACGTGTATTTATTTTGTATAAAACGGTATCTGCAACACGGAAACGCAAGGACATTTCTACACAGTTCGTGAAAAAAATGTTTATAAGGCGGAGAGAGAGAGAGAAATAAATTAGTTTCCACTTCATTGAACTCCCGTTAGGCGAATTAACAATAAGTGATGATTCCTGCCGCCCGCCCCGGATGAAGTAGTTTCTACCTGTATCTGAAATTTTCTTTCGGCCTCACTGCATACCCGTTTTGCGAAATACAGGTTCGTTTAACAGATATTTGGCGTGTGACATTTGTCTTACAAGTAACCAGTGCATTGTAAAATCTTAAATTAGTTTAAGATCTGAGACTGATTGTGTACGTATCTTTCACAGATAGCGTTAAAAATTTCCGGAATAAAGATGGCTAAATAGTATGTATCATTGCCGTTAAACGAAAAAGTGAAAGTTATTAAAGACAAAGAAAAACAAACTCTCAGTACGCGAAATAATGACTAAATTTAAATGTGGAAAAACCCAAGTTTGTGAGATTTTAAAACACAAAGAAAAAATAAAACGAATGAATGGTTGCAAGGAAATGGTCAAATGAAGAGCAAAAAAAAAAAAAAAAAATGAAATCAACGCGTCCATGATCAAAAAATCTCCAAAGTCAAGCTCTGGCTGTTGATATATCCCTAGGGAATAACGATTTCAAGGCATCTTCAGGTTGGTTGTGGACAGTTTTAAAAGACGACACAATGTAGTGTGGAATGAAATTTGCGGGGAATCAAAGGATGTGGACAAAAGTATAGTTAGTGAGCGGAAACCGAAACTGCATACTTTAATTTCAGGATACGCGCCTAAGAGACATTTTAACGCTGACGAAACAGGGGGTTTTTTTTTCGCGCGTTACCCTCTAAGTCGCTCGTACATACTACTCCGTATACTTCACTTTCCAACGGCAGCGGAGCTGCAATTAATCCAAAGTACATAAAAAGACATATACGGTGCTCTATAATCTAAGATTGGTTAATATTTTTTTTTATAATGCAGAATGTTGTCTAATGTGGGGGAAAAAAATGGTCCCATACGATTCCGTTTTGAACACGTTTTACTGTATTTTGAATATGGACCTTTGTGCGGAAACGTGTCTCTTTCGTGCTGCAGCTACAAGAAGTTCGCATTAAGGGTTTAAATCTCCCGCGTCTACCGGGATTAAATCGATAGTAATTAATTATTTATGACTCAATTAATTAAATTTATATAAACCAACATTCACTGATTTTGTGACAGTTTCCAATGTCAAACGAAAAATAAAGAAATTTCACTTTGTCACTGTAAAAATAAGACGGAGCAAGTGTACCAGAATATGATTCTCAGGTGCAATATGTACAACGAGCTTGGTAGTCGCCACATCGAATTACTGTTGTAGTGGATAAGTGGTAACCACCATGTTAAATTGACAATGTTATACATTGGGTTGCAAGGAGTAGTGAAGTGTCTCATATAACCTCTCCTACTCAATTCTCAACCTCACCTTCTCGTGGTGCAACCTGTTTTAACAAACGAGGTTCTGGGGACCGAGTTATGGCGGTATAACCATTCCAACTAATACTGAGTGAATGCAGTATTGAAGCAGGTCCAGATGCTTAAAGATGGCAACCCCATGGCTGGATTTACCACCTCCTTGCTAGCAACTAGTTGGTGGAACATTCAATTGCTTTCAAGCCTGATAAAAGGAAAAGCCAGACGGATCACCATGATGACGACTTACGAACGAATAAGGCTAATGAATGGAAAAAACAAAATATTTTTAAATTTGCTACGTGGAACGTTTAAAAGCATTAATAGAGTTTTAAAACCTTCATTAGTGCAAAAATCAACTCGTACTCGTCTTTATCAAATAATGGCTCGACCAGTCCTATGTTATGGGAGTGAAGCGTGGACTATAAGGACGAGAGATGAAAGCAGACTAACAGCTTGTGAGATGAAATTTATGCGCCGAACAGCTGGCTACACCAAATGGGATCGAAAGAAAAAAAATGTAGAAATCCTTCATGAACTTAATGTGTCACCAATACTGGACTACATCTCCAGATATCAGTTAAACTGGAAGGAACATGTCTCAAGAATGGCTAGATCCAGGATCCCCAGGGCAATAATGAACTACTGTCCAAATGGGAAACGGTCACTTGGTCGACTTATGAAAAGATGGCACGAAAACCGCTTTCTCAGGCCGTAACAGTTCTTCAAGGACTAATACCTGACAGGATGATGATGATGATGATGATATACATCAACCGGCTAAGCATAATTTAAAATATATTTTGATGCTATCTGTTGCACTGGCTCATGAAAGTAACTATACGCATATTTTTGGCGCCAAATATTTAAGTATAGCCTTATTATTAAAGGAAATGTAAATCAGAGATTCTGTGTTCTGTAACAACGGGTATGAAACCAAATCTTCAAAATGGTAATCAAATTTTGCATTACGCAGCTAAGTGTCAAATGTTCCCGCTCTTACATTGTTGATGCATAACTGTCAAACAAGGAAAATAACTTATCGAGTATTGTTAGTTTAGCGATACAATAAATAGTGAAGATTGACTTAAATTTTAAACCAATTTTTCTAGAAACTTATATAACGCCGCATAGCCGGTTGATACATAAAGCCATCAAAGTACAATAGAGAAGTTTGGTTAGTTTGTGTATAAACAATTATTCTTACAGTGTCAAAGTGAAATTTCTTTATTTTTCCCTTGACATTGGACTTTGTCACGAAATCATTGAATGTTGGGATGGTTAATTGTAAATATAATTAATTGAATCATAAATAATTAAATTACTCTCGATTTATCCCTGGAAGATGCGGGAAATTTAAACGCTTAATATGAACTTGTTTTATCTGCTGCACGAAAATAATAAGTTTCCGGACAACATTTCCTATTCATAACATTACCTACTTAGTCCCTTCTAGAATCCCTAGAAGTTTGCAATGGAAATTTCCAAACACACTGTATAAAGGTTATACATGAATTACTAGTAAGAGGTATGAGTATAGTTTTTAAAATAATATCTTATTACTTCTATGACAACGGAACTGTCAACCATTGCATGCCTTGAAATTTCTCCCCGAGAAGCGTTTTCAAAAAGAAACTGCATTTTTAACTACAAGCCACGGAAATGGAAGCCAGAATCCAGCAATGGCAACCAACTATAAGGAGCAAGTGGACTCCCTGCATGAATAAGAGCGAAGTGGAGTGAGGCGGGACGCGGCGCAGACGGCAGTCGGGAAAATCTTGAAAACCGGGAATAAGTGAGGAATTTGAAAGTAACCGGAAAAACTGGGAAATAGACAAGAATTCAAAATTAAAATATACAATTATGGAATATTTACCTGAAAGGTGCGTCTCCTCAACTTTATTAGTTATTTAACTGTCGCGCTTTCGGGACTTGTCCCATCATCGGCAGGATTCAAAACTGCTTGCCGATGATGGGACAAGTCCCGAAAGCTCTACAGTTAAATAACTAATAGAGTTGAGGAGACGGACCTATCAGGTGAATATTCCATAATTTTATATTTTAATTTTGAATAGTACCTCAACGGAACATATCATGAATCTTATAAAAGTAGACGAGAATTCGTAAAGCGACGTGCATCTATCTTGTATTCAAATCAAAAGAATCGCAATCGTTAAACCACATTATATAAATGATATAGATATTGAAATATGGAAGAAATGTTTATGAAAGTATAGCATAGCCTACGTTTGGCGAAATAAAGCTGCCTCCGCTAAAGGAATGTCAGCCCTTTCTAACACAGTTACAAAACAATACTTGAGCACACGTAGTTCAATAAGCAGATCAACTCGGACTCTATGCAGTAAGCTTAAAGAGTTTATTAAACACACACATTTTTAATGTAATTCTCGGCAAGTTCATATTCAAATAATACAAATTTTTCAATAAATTATTTTGCTATTTTTATTTAAGACCTTACCATAAAAATAAATTACGTTTTTATTGTTTACAATTATTAAAACATATTTTTACAAAATTAGCTTTACTAGAATTAATTTAATTTAGCACTAAAAACTAGGGAATTATTATTTTATGCCATGAAAACCAGGAAATAGTCGAGAATTTTTTACTTGTAATTTGCTGGACACCCTGTGGGCGTGAAAGGGTCGACAAATTCCCCTCTGAGGCCTCTTATTTTAGATTTTAATTTCTCTTCTTCTTCTTCTTCTTCTTCTACTACAAGGTTTAGGCTATATAGCCTGTTCCGGCATAAATATAGGATTTTTAGAACCTTAACAATCCATCGACCGCGGCTGGGCTTGTATCCTCGAACCTCGGAACTAGAGTCGAGGATGGCAACAACTAGTTCACCAGAACCGACACAAGAGTTCAGAAAAGCAGTTGATAAAGCCGTGAGATACACTGTATGAAGTTGTGAAATTCCTGATCTTTGGTATTAAGTGAAAAGTTATGGTGTCATATTTGTAAAAATACGTTACTCTTCAAACAACACGTATTCAAAGACTGTACAAGAATAGAAAATATATCTCTTGAAAGCCTGCAAGCAAAATCGATGACCTAGAATCGTGTGGCTCTGACTTTATTTTCAGGAAGTAACAGAACAAGAGTGTTGAAGTAGGAATTTATTTTACAATCAAGCCAATTTATTACCAAGCTAGGCTGTGAGTTTTTCCGCTAGAATTTTTCCCAACTCGCTATTTGATCCATTAGCGTTCTTTAGAAAGAATACAAGGAAACATTTATGGAATAATTCCACTGTTCAATCGATCTAACTTTGGTCCCTAATATTCAACAATAAACAGTTTCTATTCATACATTATAACCTAGTTATATTTACAGATACTCTCTCATACGTAATGTCATATTTTAAACATTTTATTTGGATTTTTTTCTGACAATACATTCAATTACTCTTCAAAGTAGAGATTCTATGGTCTTGAGCCAATTTTCATCAGGTTTATTATCCCGTGACAGTACCAGTCTCTGGTTTTTGATGCGAAGAATTCCTTGAGACCCACTTCCATAGCTTCAATGTTTTCGAAATTTCACGAAAGAAATGTTGGAAGTTTGGACACATTCCAGAAGAATGGAAGATAAGAAAAATTCATCCAATATTTAACAATGGTAACAGATACGAATGCAATAATTATCGAGGAATAAGTATTTTAAACACATGTTATAATATCTATGCCTCCACCTTAAAACGTCGTCTTAATACTATCATTGAAACTCAAAACGGTTTTAGAAAAGGAAGATTTTGTTCGGACTGTATATATGTTATAACACAATTAATTGAGAAACGTACAGAATATAACTTACCAACATATATGACATTTATTGATTTTGAGAAGGCTTTTGACAGGGTGAATAGAAAGAAATTATGGAATATAATGATAGATAGAGGCATTCCACAATATTTGGTTAAAATCATTGAAAGTTTATATGTAGATAATAAAATATTATAATGGGTCATAAAACACAAAACAATAAAACAGCGACAATAAACTGTAGAGTAAAACAAGGATGCCCACGTTCGCCATTACTTTTTTAGTATGTGTATATATATATATATATATATATATATATATACGATGCAATACAGAATTGGCAAATTGTTTTAACTGAACATTTTAAAATTGACATTTTATTTGATACTTTACTTTTTGCAGACGATCAGGTTGTGATATCTGAGACAGAAGATGACTTACAACGGGCAATTTACGAATTAAGTAAAATATGTGCAACATACAACTTGAAAAATACTACTCTAAAATACTAAAAACAAAAGTTTTAGTCTTTCGAGAGTTTGAGCTGCTAAGAGCAAAAATCCAATTAGAGAATAAAATAATAGAACAGGTGAGCAATTTTAATTACCTGGGATACAATGTGTCATATAGAAAAAGTGAAGACATTGAAAACAAAATAAATAAATTTAATTATATGTGCGGCACCATAAAACGAAGTCTTAAAGGAACTAGAAAGGAGACACTTTAAAAATTGTATAAACCAATAGCGGTTCCAACACTACTAATATGCTTCGGAACACTGGGTTTTAACCAAAAACCAGGAATGATGAATTGAAACGTCAGATATGAAGTTCCTGAGGAGTGTGGCTGGCTAGGAGACACGGGTAATTTGGCAGTATGGGTAATTTGGCACTATTTTATTGTGAAATTATTTCCAACATATCCTAACTTATTTTACGTAGTTTTAGTGATTGCCACTAGATGTCAAGAACGCTTGGATCTGTGTGATTTTTTTTGGAACTATTTGAGAACTCTCTACCGGGATAGAGACAATCTACATTACAGTTTGAGGTGTCTAGAGAGTTGTAGCAAGACTGTTTGTCGTTGGTAGCAAAGTTTTCTTTTTCGCTGCACTGGAACGTGTTATTTCAGTGTGCAATATTTCAAGTTGTACAGGAAACTCCACTGAATCAGGTAAGTTAAAACAAGTTTCATTGTTGGAGAGTAAAATCTTAGATTCTGAGGTGGTTTTCTTAGCATTTCTTGGTTGATTATTGTACTTTGCGAAACCAATGGAAAGCAAATACCATCACTTCCTGCCACCTGACGTTAAAAACAGACATTATATCCACATTTTTACACTCGGATATTATGCTACAGAGTTTACTTTCAATTGTTGTACTTGGTATGTTGCAGATATGCCAGGGGAAAGGGGTAAATATGCCAAGTACTCTAGGGATTATTTAAAAAAATCAGTAGAAAAAGTATTGAAGGAAGGCTGGCCCGTTTACAAAGCTTCCAAAGAGTTTAATGTCCCTTTCAGTACTCTGAAGAGATATTTGAGTATTTCGTCAGGACCCAATGACATTCCGGATGTGAAAATGGGACGACCTATTGATCTGAGTGTCGACGAAGAGCAGAATGTAGTGGGTTATATTTGCAAAATGCAGGGACTAGGATTTGGGTTGACGGCTACTGAAGTACGAAAGCAAGCTTTCAACATCGTGTCCACTAGCGGACGAAATAATCTGTTCAACCTTGAGTAAGGCTTAGCTGGATAGGACTGGTCATACTCATTTCGTAATCGTTACGGATTTGCAATGAGGTTTCCCAAAATCTATCCGTTAACAGAGCCGCAGCAACAAATAGAATCTTTATTGATTAGTTTTACGACAAGCTCTACTCCTCAATGGGGGAAACACAATATTTTCGATAAGCCGAATCGTATTTGGATCCTGGGCGAAGCTGGCTTCTCTTATGTGACGAAGCCTGGAAAAATTGTGTGCCCGAAAGGTCTGAAACGTGTGTATCGGCAGGCTCCGGCAGAACGAGATGAAACTACCACGCTTCTGCTAACTGCCAATGCTAGTGGCCAAGCAGGGCCGAATTTTGAAGGGCCAGAGACTGAGCAACGAATTGAAAGCCAATGTTCCAGCCAATTCAATGGTCTGTGTCAAAAAATGACTGGATTAATTCAGAACTTTACCTTCAGTTCCTGAAATATTTTGTAGAATCTATTCCCGCTGCCAGACCTGTAATTCTCATTACGGACTCCTATGCAAGCCACGTATCCATGGAAGTCCCGAAATTCAGGGAGGAGAATGGCCTGATTTTTGTAACTTATCCTGCACACGACTCACTTGCAGCAGCCTCTTGACATCTGTGTATTCGGCTCCATGAAAGCAGCATGGAGGAAGCAGGTGAAGGTGTTCATGAAGAAACATGGATGAAAGCCCATGAGAAATGATTTTTATGAACTATTTCTAGCTGCGTTTGATGATGCAATCTCATTAAAGAACATCAAA
The DNA here is from genome assembly GCA_030220185.1 of Diploptera punctata. Taxonomy (NCBI): domain Eukaryota; kingdom Metazoa; phylum Arthropoda; class Insecta; order Blattodea; family Blaberidae; genus Diploptera; species Diploptera punctata. Next base: position 706,360 of record JASPKZ010000442.1, on the reverse strand, counting down.
AGTGAGTTTCGTACCACAGGAATTTATCCATTTAACAAAAATGCTTTGCCAGATCAAACATACGAAGCAGGGTTGCTCCACAATGATACAAGGGATCTCCAAGATGAGGTTGTTTTCCTCATGCCTCAACCCTTTCAATGTGTTGGACAGAGGCAGTCAGCTGCAGAAAATTGTCGTGTATTTGATTCTGCAACACCTGGGCCATCCAGCAGTAATTCTGAACAAATTGCGATGGGCCGAACCTCATGATCCATCACCTGAACTTCAAGATCTAGTACCTAAACTCAAGGTCCGATTCCCGTACCTCAGGATCCGGTACCTGAACCTGAGCAAACAGTGCCTAATCCTAAGCGAAAAAGACGACTGCATTTCACTGAGAAAAAGTCCATCGAAAACAGCAACTCAGACTCTTGCGGATCATGTGGCGGCTTTTTCTCAAATGAAAAGAGCGGGAAAACCTAGATTCAGTGCCTAAACTGTCAGAAATGGTACCATGAACAGTGCGAAGGCATGAGACGGTACAGAAAAAATTTCAAGTGCAATGAGTGTAAATTACAAAATTAATTAGAACAAACAAACCTTTTAACACAATATTGCCAAATTAAACTTATAGTATTGCCAAATTATACTTAACTATTGCCAAATTATACTTATATTCAGTGATGGGATAAAATGCATTTTATAATTTTTTTAAAAAAGATGATGCGGTCAAATTTGCACATTTTTATTGATTAGATACTGACATATATTTTACAGTAACTGCGATCGAATTTCGATAATAATAAGTTACCTAAAATCAACAAAATGTGAAAATTATTGCCAAATTACCCTTGTCTCCCCTACATTAACAGATCGAAAACGAAATGAAAATATACGAAGTGAACTAAATATATTCAAACTATTAGATATAATTGCACATTACAGATATGAATGGATGGACCACATCAATAGGGTGGATAACAATAGAATTCCGAAACAGATTCATTACAAACCTCTAGGACGAAGAAATGTTGGAAGATTCGGTAAAAGATGGACAGATCAATTCTAGCATGAGATCGGAACAGACCTTAAGGTCTAATCCTTGATGCTAATGATGATGAAATGGGCAATGTATAGAAACAAATGCTATATGTTTGGCAGTTCGATTTCTCCCAATTCCTGATTTTTTTTCGTGGTTGTTCATGCGGTGTGAGGTCCGGTCGGGTTTGAAACCGCGATCCTCAAAATTTAATGGACTCGTTCCAGTTAACAATAATGATCCGTATCGACTGCACGTCCGTTTAGAACAAATTCCCATTGAATCATACTTTTGAAAATTCCACCAGACACGCAATATTACACTTAAAACCGGCATTACTTTTTGAGATTACCTTATAGCATTTTGAATAAAACATCAACTTTTATAAGATTCATGATGTGTTCCGTTGAGGTATTATTCAAAATTAATATAAAATTATGGAATATTCACCTTATTCCATAATTTTATATTAATTTTGAATAAAATATTTTATCCTCTAATATTAAATGCTGTTGTTGGCGACATAACTATCAGTAGATCCAGTTCCATCAACATTGGGTACATACAACTTCATCATTTCTCTTAAACACTTCGAGATTTTTTTTTTGTTAGTTTATTATTTTATGCTTCGGTGAGGCCTACTTCTTAAATATTATTTGAAAACTAAGATGAAATAAATGTCTGGAATATATAAATGAAGACTACAAAGGAAAAACAACCAAAGTTACATATTTCTCATTCTGAGTAAATTTGAAACAAAAATTTAAAACGCTCTTATAATAAAATTATTATGACTATTTAACTCATGCCCCAAATGGGAGTCAATGACCAATCACATTTCAATGATTTTTATTTACTACCAATCACAGCCGTGTTTCGCCTAGAATTTACCAACTAAAGTTTATCATAATAAAGAAAGCACCTCCTTTTTAACATTCTGAATAGATCATAACATTATTTTGCAGTGACTGACCTTCCAAGAAATACGGCTACCAGATTGTATATACAGTGCATTAATGTCAACACATAGCGCATGCGGGAGTTAATATAAAAGCATTTGTAGCAATTGATTATACCACCAAAAAAAGTAACCACTGTTTGCCCTTTCTTAAATGTATTTTTTCTCAGGTAATAATATTCCAGAAATATATAATTGTCATATTTACATCATAGGACATCAGAAATGAATTAATATACAGTTTGACGTGTTTCATTTTTTCTCCACTAGAATGCATTCTTACAATATTGCGTTCCTTTGGCAATAAATAATATGATATAGTTGCAGTGATGAACAAAAGAAGCAAATGAAGCGTACCAATCGTTTCTCATTTGTTTTCAAACATCCCCGTTTACGTTAAATAAATAAATAAATAAATAAATAAATAAATAAATATATATATATACATATATAGTTTAAAATAACTATATTTAAATAATGATTTGTGAGTAAACAGCTTAATTTTATTCGTTAAATAGTCCTAACAAATGCCACTCTTGATTTCCAAATTCTCTAGATAAATTCACTGCTCACTTTGTGAGTCGTGAATTTATCGATAATTTGGAAATCACTCGTGGCATTACTTATGAACATGAAATTGTATCAAATACTGTTTGTATAACAAGTTAATATATTGGAATTGATATTTGTGTCGTCCTGTGAAGAGTAGTTAACAATGAAAACAATTGAAACACTGTCAGCACATTTTTGTATGAAAGGACAATCAAAGCTCATATCATTTTCTTCTTTAAATTGCAAAATTGGGGATAGTAATGAACAGTGACAGTTAAGATAGCTAGGCACCCTCATTTTAGTATTTTATTTATATTTTACTCTTGATTAGTGATATATATATTTTTTTTTTTGATCTGTCATTATTCACAATTTTCGTCACTACTGTCACTATTCATGTTACACAACATCAAACTTCACAAAGCCTCCCAAATTAACACATTGTTGTCCCTTTTCAATTATTAAAATTCAAGGTTTACAAACATTTATAATAAAAATCAGTTGTACTCTTGATGTAGATTTCTTATTTATAACTGGGTGGACTCTGATTGATTTATTTAACATAGAACTGTGGGACTTTGATTGATCTTCCATCGTACACTTTATTTTGAAGTCAATTTAACGTGGACTATGAATGACATTTCCAAGTATAGGCATTTAAAATGGTAGTACTCTATGCCAAGAATGATAATATACCCATAACTCAATTTTTGTGAAAAGTGGACTTTGATTGTTTTTCCTTTGTAGTTATCAAATGATAAAACAAGTTAAAATAATAAAAATACCTAAGCAGTTGATTCAGGCGGAAGTATTTTTAGACTTGCATCCAGGAGGCTCTGGATTCAAATATAGGCGAGGATAAACCTGAGGGGTTTCCCAGATTTTTCTCGCGCCAAAACAAATATTAATTTTCAGTTTCATTATATGGATCATTTTATCATAATCATTTCATAAGAAGTTATTATTAAAAAATTAACCAATTATCTACGAAAAACGCATGAAAAAATAAAGTAGGAATTAAACTTCTTTCCAAATATAAGTAAAAAGTAAAAAAATCGTATTCTTCTAAAACACAACTATAGAAATTCACAGCTTACTTGTAGTTCCTATATGAAATATCTTGGTTCTTAAAAGTCTATAAACAAAAATAAAAATAAACAATTGATTTGGTGTTTACTTAATGAAAATCCATTATGTATTAAATAAATATAATAAAAAAGTATAAAAATCTTGAAGTATATGTAAAGTAGGCCTATCTAATATGTAAAAATGTTTGTTTGTTCGTTTGTTTGTTTGTACTTTATGCGCGGCGATTATGTGATCCGATTGTGATGGAGCTTTTTTGCAAAATGTTCAGGAGATTCCCGGGATGAACATAGGCAATAAGAGGGTTGTTATACTCAACTTCTACACCCTTAAAAATCGCCCTTTGTAGTGGAAAACGTGAAAAAATAGCTCTTTGGACGCTTAAATGGCTTACGGTGCCTAAACCATAACAAATACACAAAAATTAATATACACAGAATTGAATATCTCAAAAAGCTCTATAAAAAGGTCCGCGACAGCATATGTTTATCTCTTACGGATAACTCACAATAACAATTTTTGTCTTTCATTGATGCCAAAAAGATCGAGACAAAGTACGTAGATTCCTGTGCAAGCATATCAACACGTGACGTTTATTCTTTAACGGATAACTCAAAATAACGAATTTTGTCTTTCAGCTCATTTATTGCCAAGAGGATCGAGATAAAAAGATTCCCGGGCAACACCGGGTAATCAGCACGGGGAATCTTAAAATAATTACGATATACATTTATGATTTTTTTCATTTTATTTGTTCAACTAATTATAAGAAGTATATTAATTTTCGTCTTTCAGCTCATTTATGCCAAGAAGATCGGGATAAGTAGATTCCCGGCAACGCCGGGTAATCAGCACGGGGGTATCTAGAAAATATAAATTTATAATTATTTTTCGTTTTACATATTCAGCTAAACATAAAAACATATTATTTTTTATTTATTTGGGCGTAGCAGCGCACGCCGGGTATTAGCTAGTAGAATATTAGAATATAAATATTAATTAATGATTTAACGTTCAGACCTAATATTTTTACATAATTATTTTTAGTTGCTTTTTTGATATGTGAATTTTACAGTTATTTTATTGAAGGAGAAAAAGAAAGAAAGTTTTGAAAAATAAAAACCCGGAACACTTGGACATATACTGCCGTCATATACACAGTTATAGGATTGAAAGTGGTTAGTTAGCATTTATTGAGAATTGGTACGATTTTATATTTTTTCGGATGGTTATTTCATTGCATTAGTATTTGAATGCCAATAATTCCCACTACGATCGTAAACTCTTTAATTAAAACTTATTATTTTAAGGGAAATACAGTATGCATTTTGTGTAAGCCAATGTTAGTTTTGATTCATTATTTTCTTGCACGAAAAAGCTGGGTTATAAGATAAAATCTCGTTATTAAACACACGTTTTATTATATCCCGTTAATGGTGTAAAAAAGGAATGGGAACATAAAAATGCAGTAATATTTTAAAGATTAAAGTCGATAACATCGGATCGCGCTGCCTGATAACCAGTCTACCAGCATACCACTTGAGACCGAGAAGTTGCCTGAGCGAACAGGCAAAATAAAAAATCCATTACTGATTTTAATACTGTATTTGTCCGATCATCAACTAGTGTTTTGAGCCTTTCACTCTCAGATACATTTATTAACACTTTTCTTCTTTATTTTATTCTATTTTTAAACATATTTTAAATGTATATATCTTCCTGTACCCAATATTAAGTTTTGATTCTCTTCCACTATTCATCTCCATCCTTCCAGTCACCATCCTGCAGTCTCCTGTCATTCATTAAATTCATATTCAATCTAATCATGTCTTTTCTTCTGATTTGAAATTCACTCCAAACTCGTAACTGGCAATCTATCTTCATTCATCCTCTTCATGTGTCCAAACCATTGTAATTGTTTATTTCCCACAAATTCTATAATTGTTTCATTAAAGGTTCATTTTTCCTCGGATAATACTATTTCTGATCCTGTCTAATTTTAAGCATCGTGCAGATCTTAAAAAATAAATTTCTGTAGATTGCAATTTTGACTTTTATTTGGCATTTATAGTCCACATTTCTGCTCCATAGCTCATTAAACTTTTTGCTATTGGTTTATAAATTAGTTTTATCCCTCAAAATTCCATTCAACATTGCTATTGCAAATCGACCTTTAAATATTATTTTGTTATTTCCTAAATCATTGTCTCCATCTTCATTTATTTGAACTCCGAAATATTTGTTTTCGTTACAAATACTTCGGCCAAAACAAATCATCAACATATTACGTTAGTTTTTCTTGGATATGAAAAAAAATATTTGATTATGTGGGGTATCACCATCTTTAAAAAAAACTGTTTATTCTCTCAATATTGCTGTCAAACTTTCTAGCTTGGTAATGAAATTACAAAAGGACAACTTTACAAAAGTGGAAATTAACAAAAAAATTGAAGCAATTTCCGTCAACGAGGAGTCGTGCAAGGTTCGCCCCTCTCTCTCTCCTCCCGTATCCAATGTATGAATTGATCACATTTTACAAGAGCTTTTTAGTTGTACAACTGAGATTAAGATGGCTATATGCCTACTTAGCTAACTGGGCTTCCTAACATCTTCATCATGGGATTTACAGACGAAATAGTTCTTGTTGGTAAAAATAAAGAAGCTTCAGGCTGTAAAATTACATTTAGGTGAAAATGAAACGATAAAGTAATTTAAGTTCCATATCACTTTTCCTCGATTTTTGATCCCAGTAAAGTATGCTAGATCTTTAGTCATAAACTTGAAATTATGACATCTACTCCTCTCGTTCAACCTTATTAAAATTTTAATATTTTGTCAGAATTTTTTGTCGTCTATTTTTGTTTCAAACCTATCATCTCCAAAAACATCCCATAGAAGTTTCTTTCTGATGCTACCATAATTATTAGAAGTACTTAAAGAATTTCTCCATTAATACAAAGAGTTAGGCTGTGGTGACTATTAAGAAGGTCGCTTCACTCATATTTACTGAATTAATTTATTCAATAACTATATTTTTAATTGTAGTAATTTGCTTAAAATTATGTTGTTTCTTTGTTGGATTATGTTATTTTTTTTTGTTACTAATGTTACATCATGGTATTTCATTTTGCGATTAAACACAACCATAGGTGTGTGGTTTGGTATTATGGAGAATGTAGAAAACTCGCGCATATCTACTACAGGGAACTTCATTTGTAACCTAACGGGCACACGGCATTTTTGCCTGTGCGCAGATGGATGTGCCACTGCCGGCTTTGCTCCTAAATAATCTCAGCGCGTAAAGCATGTATAAAAATCTTACCTTATAGAAGATGCTGGAAATTTCGTCCACCGTCGGCTAAACAGGAATTATATCGGGAAAACACATTCAGATTCACTTGATTAATTTGGGCCACCGTAATGTTCCCGATTCCATTTCTAATATTTTGTTTTAGTTCTTACAATGTATGAGGATTTGTCTCGTAAACGTTGTCTTTCAGGTTACCCCACAAGTAAAAATCACACACTGTTAGATGAGGGGAGCGAGAGGGCCATACATTTTCAGCACTAATCACTCTATCTTGAAACACTTCCCTAATTTTATTCATGGACTCCTCTGCTATATGAGCAGTAGCAGAATCTTGTTGAAACCACCCATATGATTTCTCTACTTCTATCAGTTCACGAAAAAATGGGGTCAAAATGTCATTTCGGTACCTCTCTGCATTTACAGTCTGCTCGCAAAATATTGGACCGATTGTTTGTCTAGCGCTAACAGCACACAAAAATCCAAATTTCCGATCACAATGAAAGATTTCTTGAACACAATGTGGATATAAGGTAATATATGAGTTTATTATCCTTTATTACAAGGATAAATGTCACCTGGACACATATCCATTCAGGGTTTGCATGTTGGCACTACAGAGTCATTCTTGAAGCAACTAGGAACTGGCAAAGCTGTCATAGCACAAATTGTAACAACCAATCTTACGAAATCATTTATATGGCCAGTTTCCAAATTCTGGTCTCGTGCTCCAGATAAGAGTAACAGGAGATATTACTACTGCAGTACTATGATCGATCTTATTCAACAGTCAATTCCAAATTTTAAATAATTTTCTTGTAATGTATAGTATCCATATATGAAAAGAACACCGTAAAGTTCTACTTTCTAGACTTGTTTTGTTAATGTATTGTAGTGACATATTTTGAAACACATAATGAAGAATTCTACAATGTTAAAAATATATATATATTTTTATTTCAGATTAGTTGTGTCTCAAAATGGCCGGGCACTGCACATTGTGTTCCCTCATCAGTTCCTGGACTCTCCAGAATGGTTTGGAGTTTCTACAGATGAGTACTTCCAGGTAAACTTGTTAGTAAATCATATATATAGCAAGGAAACTTAGTAGTAAAAAGAGCTGATGATGTGTACCGTGTATGTGCGTGTGGACGAATGGTAGTGTGGTTCATAATAACAATAACTATATCGGCAGAGAAAGAATAAATACAAATCTTTGCAGGGGCCCATAGAAGGCAAAGTTTAATTCATCTTTGCTGTATTGTCTCTTTAATATGTGCACCTATAGATCACTGATAAACATGAAAACGTAGACACTTTCAATCTATCTAGAAAGATATTCTTAATGCAAACAATTATGATAATCATGAGAGATATTAAATAGGGAGGTAATATACGTAAATTGAGTAAGCTTATACGGAGTAGGAACTTTGAACAATGACAGCTATCTAATACAAGCTTAAGTAGTAGTAAGAAAACATATTTTTTTAAAACAAAGATATTTAATTGAATTAAGTCAGTTGAATGAAAAAGATAGTTTAAACATAATAATTCACACCTGCTGTGGCTTCGATAAAAATAATTTAAACGATAAGGATAACAAATAGAATTAATACACAATCTCAGTTGTCAAAAACGAACATATTGTAATACAAAAAGTAATAACATACATGCATACATACACTCACACAGCCCAAATTTAACCCATATAATTTCTACAAGCTGTGGCTTCAACTTAAAGTTTCCTTCAGTCCGGCCACGGGCTAGGGTCCACCCCAGGATTCCCTACCCTGGCTTCTAGGATCGGAATGAAGGCGAGCTTCAATGACTCGACTCTGGCCGACGACTAACTTCCCAGACTCGTGTGTTAGAGTTCCGGGATAGAGGGGAAGTCATACTGTGCATAACCCATGGCGCAGTAAGGAAGAGGAAGCAAGGAGAGTGGATAGACATGGAGAAGAAGGCACTCTTCATAAATCTTGAAGTATAACTCAGAAGCATAACGTAACAGTTGCAATAAAAGTGTGCAATAGAATGCAGATATTCTGAAATATGTTCTCAATAATTCTACTAAACTATGAGATAACATGTATAACTGACTCAAAAATTTATTAAAAAAAATATTACAACTAACATTCATGGTACAATAGGCCTAGAAGACTCTTGGCCTACCATCTGGCTGCTGGCCTCACAACCACATGTGCTAATCCCAGAGGTGGATGATCATCCAGTCATTATAGGGGTGACTGTGGTCACATGTTGGGTCTCCAGCCAGTATAGATGTTTTCTCAACCTGAAGCCATAGTTACCTAAATTCCTGATGATCCTGGGCAGGCACCAGTCCCATACTAGTAGAAATTACTTGAGAAAGTGTTTTCCCCCCTAGCAGAGTGATCGGCACAAATCCTGTAGCTCTCCACTAAGGGTCGCATGTTTGGACGCATTAGACAGTAAAATGCCTTCTCTGCTGAGCAAGTTGTATGCTAATACGATTTTGCTTAATCAGAAATCTGTTCATGCGATAATAATTGGTTAAATTTGTAAGCTACCTGCGGAGGTAGCTTAAATGAGCAACTCAAATTAAAATCCCGAAGGGAACCGACGGGAACCGATGGTAATCGATGTACTTTGCTGCTTTATCCAACATTTATCGAAGATGTCGGACCTTGAAGACTTCGATCATGTTTTCGGTATACACGGAGAAGAGGAATTTGATAGAGTCTACCAAAGAATTCAACTGGAAGAACAGGAGAATCGGCGTAATATTGCGTGTCGCAGACGTGATTGTATACGGTATTATTTGCGGGATGCAAGCATAAATGCATTCCTCTATAGCAGACGAAAATAACGGAAGTGGTATTATCGCTGAGAATTCTGGGTAATTCGTTGCCAATATTACGAAAACGTCGACTCTCATGCATGACCGATAAGTCGACCGTTAATTCGTTCTCAGCAATTGCTCACGGTGAATCAGCTCACTAGTGATTGGAAGTAATTTGAGTAGAGAGTAATGTTCTAACATACGACCCTTTATGTCTTAAACCACCTCAAGGTAAATGTTCAGTATTTTAATATTGTAGGTTCTAAGAGCTCTTTAAGAATGCAATAAAATGTTAAATACTATCCTTCGTATTGCTATAAAATGTGATATTAAATTTTTAAAATGCTAAATTAAAATGTTTTCTTCTTCTTCATTGGTGCTACAGTCCTTGTAGTCTGACCTTGACCTCCCTTTTAACAGCCATCCATTCAGTTCGATCATTTGTTTTTTGATATCTATAGTTCTTGGTTTCAGCCTATTTTAGATCTTCTTGTACATCATCCAACCATCTCAACCTATGTCTACCAATCCTTCTCTTACTATCCAGTTTGGAGTTTTAAACCTTTTTAGGTATTCGATTGGTATTCATCCTATAGACATGGCCAGTCATTCAGTTCTTCTACATTTAATGTCTGTGATAATGTCAATGTCTCTATATTGGCTCTGAAGTTCTACATTTGTTCTTATTCACCATATACAATTGTCTAAATTGGTCCATAAATCTTTCTTAAAATTTTCCTTTCCCAGATATATAATACAGAGTTCCCTCTACCTAAGAGTGTCCAGGTTTCACTTCCATAGGTTATAAGAGGTTTTATGTAATCTAACTTTTACTTTCTTAGATAAATTTATATACCTTGGCTTCATAATGTTATCAAGAGCTCTTAAGCATCTGTTACCAGCAGCTATTTTTTTCCTTTGTGTCCATTAATGAATGTATATTTATTAACAGATACCACAGATCCTAAATATTTAAAACTAGATACTTGTTCATAGCTCAATCCATTTAAAACAATGTTATATATGTTTGGATTTATATTTTGAGTATACTTAGTTTTCGTTCTGTTGATTTCTAGTCCAGCTATTTGGGTTAAAACTTCATCCAGTGAGTTTAAATTTCTGGTTAAAAACACAACATTGTCAGCAAAAGCTAAGTATTGTAATGTTCGATTAAAAATTCTACCCCTTGCATTAATAGATATGCTCCTTATTATGTTTTCTAAACCAATATTAAAAAGTAATGTTGATAATGAATCTCCTTGCAGAATCTGTAAGAAAGGTTTCTGTAAATTTATTATGAATTTTTACATTATTAGAAGTTTCAGATAGTGTAATTTTAATAAGACAAGTTTCTTAGGAATTTCAAATTCTATCATAGTTTGATGTATCTATCAAGGCTGTCAAATGCCTTTTTAAAATCCACAAATAACTTGTATAAGAGTGTATTGTATTCATAGAATTTTTCTGTTTAATATATGTAGGAAATAACACTATGAGGTTAATTAATTTTTCTGTTATTTGTCTTAATAAAAATGTATGTTCAGTTGTTGATCTTCCTTTTCAAAAGCCACACTGGTATTCACCTAACACTTCTTCAGTATATTATTGTATGTATTTAGCTAAAATTTTTGTGAAGACTTTATATGTTATATTTAATAATGATATATTTCGATAGTTATTACATTCCAGTTTATTTCCTTTCTTATGGACAGGACAAATTATTGCTTCGTTCCAAAATTTTAATTTTTAATTGCTATAACCTGTCTCTAATTATTATCCTTATTAAGGGGATTCTATTTATGCTACAGGTGTCCATCACTGCAATGGAAGAGTCGAGAGTGCTGATCTGGCATCGAGACAAACTGAAACTTACTATCATCACTGATCAGTTCCTTCAGGCTGTGTTCGATCATATCTTGGGCAGAGATGTGGTTAAAAAACTTATGCAGGTAATTATTTCATTTTTACTTTCCTTTAACAAAGTAATTAAATTGGATCAATGGTTTGTGGGGTATTATAAAATGTATATAAAACAATGTTATACAGCTGATATTTATTTTGTGTAAGATTAATTTTTGTACCATTGTGATATGTCATAAAATCCTGCAGCCCATTGTCTTCAGTAACAAGTTTTTGTCTTTGGTTTGGCATTGCTATATTAAAATGATTTCAAATACACTTTCTGTCGCATTCTACAACTACATATTGATAAAAAATAACTTTCTTATAATCAATTTTTATGTATTCCATTTAGAAACATCTCTTTTTTATATTTCAGACATTAATTAATTTAATATTATACACAGTGTTGTCATATTCCTGTAGAATAAATTTTATAATATTTATCTGTCAGTTCTGGAGAAGATCTACTCAAACTTGGGAGAAATACTTGTCAAAATATTTGGATGTAATGAGCTTGGAGAGTTGATATCTGTTACTAAACTCCATAAACAAAACATACATGACTGAGCTTTCCATTGGCTCTCAAACTCATTACAACAACAGACAGCCTACATTACACAGTTTTCTAATACAACCCAAAGATCTATGAAAAGCTCTGAGGTCAGATGGGGTTGTTTTCATCTACTCTATTCTTTAGTTTAAAGGAGTATTGTACAAGTTAAATGTTCCAAATTCTCCAACTACAAGACATGTAATGTGGTATGTAAGACTCCTTGTGAAAATTGTAATTGATTTTAATTGTTATTTTGAGAGTTGACAAATATTTGTATATTTTCTAAAAAAATCCACTTATTAATTAAATAAAAATAAAACTTAAAGTTTTATGTGATTTTCATATTTATTAAAATATAAATTAGCAACAGCTGTTTCGCTACTTTGTACCTTCTTCGGACATGATTATAAATGAATGAATTGTACATATTATAGTACATAACAACCGTAATAACAATGCAACAATTTTTTTTAATAACAATCTCTATTATAAACTAGAAGTCCCGGCCACGCGTTGCTGTGGCTAAGGTATACGTTAAAAATTTAAATTAAGTTGCTGTCTTTCAGCCAGATTACTTAAAACTAATACTTACACACAAAATTATTAATATTGACTATTTAACTCATGCCCCAAATGGGAGTCAATGACCAATCACGTTACAATTATTTCTGTTTTACAACCAATCAGAGTCGTGTTTCACCAAATATTTATCAGTGTTATAATTACCATATTAAAGAAAGCTCCTCCTTACAATATTGCGTTCCTTTGGCAATAAATAGTATGATCTGGTTGCAGTGATAAACAAATGAAGCAGTAGAAGCGTACCTATCGTTTCTCATTTGTTTTCAAACATCGCCGTTTACATTAAATATATAAATATTTTAAAATAACTATAGTTAAATAATGATTTGTGAGTAAACAGCTTAATTTTATTCGTTAAATAGTCCTAACAAATGCCACTCTTGATTTCCAAATTCTCTAGATAAATTCACGACTCACGAAGTGAGTCGTGAATTTATCGATAATTTGGAAATCACTCGTTAATATTGAGGTAAGATGTCCAGACCAAAAATAATATAATTAAAATAACCTCAAAATATAACTTCCTAAAATTAAATATTAATAAACCAGTTACCTTATCAAATTACCTTACACCGCCATCTGTTAGAATCATATGGAACTCACAGATAATTACACCACCATCTGTTAGAATCATATGGAACTCACAGTTAAATAATAAACAAATAATTTGCAATAAAAAATAATGCGACTATAAATTTAGTTATAAACTACCCTAAGTCTCAAGTTGGATCAAACTGCACACAGTGTGCAAAATTTTATTAAAATCGGTTCAGTAGTTTAGGATTCCATCACGGACAAACAACATGACACGAAATTTTTATATATTAAGATTTAAAAGAGGTGATTCATTCAAATCTAGTTGGGAATTTAATAGCTTATTACCACTTTTCAATTAATTTATCTCTACAACTTCTTTCCTTTGTCACAAACACGTAAAATTTTAAAATTTGAATCAAAACAATGATCATATTCGAATTATCTAAATTTCTGTTATGTGCTCTCATATGTTCCTTTATACGAGAAATAAAAGGTCTGCCAGTTTGTCCTATATAGACATTGTCACATGTGCCACACTTAAATTTATACATACCTGATAATTATTCCATTTTTTACTTTGGTTTTATTGTTTTTTACTTTACAAAATATAATAAAAAACAATAAAACCAAAGTAAAAAAAAGGAACAATTATCAGGTGTATATAAATTGAAGTGTGGCACATGTGACAATGTCTATATAGCAAATACTGGGAGACCTTTTATTTCTCATATAAAGTAAAAAATGAGAGCATATAACAGAAATTTAGATAATTCAAAGTATGCTAACCACCTACTCCAATACGATCGTTGTTTTCATTCAAATTTTAAAATTTTACACGTTTGTGACAAAGGAAAGAAGTTGGATCTTTTAGAAGTTGTAGAGATAAATACATTGAAAAATGGTAATAAGCTGTTAAATTCCCAACTAGATCTGAATGAATTTCCTTTTTTTAAATTATAATAGAGATTGTTATTAAAAAAAAAAGTAATTGTTGCATAGTTACGGTGGTTATGTACTATAATATGTACAATTCATTAATTTATAATCATGTCTGAGGAAGGTACAAAGTACCAAAACAGCTGTTACTAATTTATATTTTAATAAATATGAAAATCACATAATACTTTAAGTTTTATATTTATTTAATTAAATAAATTATGGATTTTCATCAAGTAAACACCAATTCAATTGAATAATTTCCACTTATTTTGTTATGAGAATTAAATTATCTAGACAAGCCATTTATAGACCATAGTTAACATAACTTACTCATTGGCATTATCAAACCCAGAGGTTCATGGCTGTGTGGACATAGGCTCTCCATATATCCCAATTGTGAGCTAATGTTTTCCAATCATCCCTTGTATAACTTCCTGAAATCAAAGTTAATGTTATTTTCTCACCTCATTCTAAGGCTACCTATGGGACATTTTACTCTCTGGTTTTTCTGCAAGGAGCTTCCATGCCTCTCCTTCATTCCTATTCATGCAACATATCCTGCCCATTGCATTCTATGAGACTTAATTGTTTTTATTATATCTGGTTTCCCATGAATATCATGTACCTCACTGTTATGTAGTCTACTCCATTCATTTATCTCTCTTTGGAGTCCAAAAATTTTCCCAAGAACTTTGATAAATACTTTTTTTTACTCCTCACTTAATGTAAGAATCCATGTTTCACATCCATATAACTGAGAGAATTATGTTTATATATTTTTTTATGTTTAATTAGTCGGGCGCGGTGGACTAGTGGTTATGCTCCTTGCCTCTGGTCCCAAGGGTCGCGGGTTCAAACCCGGCCGGGGTCGATGGGTTTTTTAGGACGGAAAAATCCAAGGAGCAAGTCCTCCGGGAGGGACTTTAAGCTGTGGGTCCCGAGTCTGAAGATTTTCAGGCTCGTAAAAAATCCTTAAGCCTGAATGAAAAGGCCTCTAAGCAAAATTTACCGAATTGTCCCATCCTAGTACTACCTTGGTTTCCTAGATGTCAGTATGAGGCGGAACGCTGACCACGTACCACTCAAAAATGACATCTATACGAAATCAAGTGTAACTAAATTAGTATGGTTCAAATTCTTCCCTATAGGGGGAGAGCGCCTAAATCTCTGTAAAGGGAAAACATAGGCTTACAATACAATACAATACAATGTTTAATTTAAAATCTTCTGAGGAGAATGGCAAGAAATAGACTTCCAAAATTGGCATTCCAATATACCCCAACTGGACATAAGGACCAAGGAAGACCAAAACATCAGTGGAAAGACAAGACCATCTTCGCTAGGTTTACCGTACAGGCCACATGGCTTAAAACGAATTTGTTCATGATGATGATGATGATTATGTTTAATTTTAAATTTATCACTTCTCACTGAATGTCAAATTTAATTTGAAGAAAAAAAAATGTACACCTAAATCGGGATTTGAATCCATTGTCTCTAGTTTTGTACACCAGTGCTCTATTATCAGGTTTTTCTCTTCAGTATTATACATTTTTTGTTTTTATATAATAATCAGAAGCATTATTACCTATGGAGCTGATGTGTGGGCTTTAAATGCACAAATGAAAAAAAAAAATTGCTCACCACTGAAATGGACTACTGGAGACGTGCTGCAAGAATATCCAGGAAGGATAAAATCAGAAATTCATACATAAAAGAAAAAATGCAGGTACAGTATTCAATATTGTTTATTTTTAATTATTTCACTCACCTCATACTTCATAATGCATAGCAGACCCTGGGTTTCTTCACGTAATTTGTGACATTGTCAATGCTGCGTCAGTTGTGAACGTGATGCAGCATTGACAATGTCACAAATTACGTGAAGAAACCCAGGGTCTGCTATGCATTATGAAGTATGAGGTGAGTGAAATAATTAAAAATAAACAATATTAAAGAACCTCATAGTGTTATTTCCTATCTACATAACTTAATACAGTATTCAATATTAGATTTTATAAAGAAGAAACAATTAAATTGGTACGGACACATTAGAAGAATGGAAGAAGGAAGACTACCTAAGATAATCATGGATTGGGAACCACAGGGAAGGAAAAAGAAGGGTAGACCAACTATTACGTGGATTCAGGGAATCAATGAAGCTAAGAGGGAATGGGAAATAGAAGAAGATATAAGGATGAACAGACAAGAATGGAAAAATGTGTTGAAACAAATGTGTAGTTAACTGTGAACATGGGTACCGGAAAAATGTATATTCATTGTAAAAGCCGGAATAATAAAAAAAATTTAGTTTGAGAGAAGTTGGGATGATAAGAGCCCCTGTAATGCGTAATAGCATGCATTTTCAGAATTGAGCCTATGTTTAATTTGACCCAGCACCTCATTCCTGTTTGTAATTATTGTTCCTAGGCCAACAGTTAAGATAACTAGAGAAAAAATATGCCTGAACCAGATTTGAATTTCAGATCTCCAGCTGTACATTCTGGCATTCTACTTTTGGGCTACTTATACTCACCTCTGAAATAATAATGAATTCTTCTTTTTAATTCCTGAGATCCTCATAAGAAATGAAAGTCTGTTCACAAGACTTATGGAGAGTTTAGGAATTAAAAAGAGAGAAATTTGTGCTTGCTCCAGGAGAAGTGCCTAAATAGCTTAATAGTAGAGTGCAACTGTGTAAAGCTGGAGATCTTGAATTCAAATCCTGACTCAGGTGCATATATTCTTTCTAGTTACGTTCAAGTTGATCTTAGTTGGTCTTGATAAAAGGATATTTTTGCCTTACGTCTCTATTTTTGTATTTGTACTTAGTGAATTTGAGAGCTTTTTACTTACTGCAGAGAGATAAAATTAGTGATTACTTTTTTTAAATATCCATTCCTCATTAGTTTCATATTGATATCCTACAAAATAAAATATATGATTATTTTTATTTTTTCACATGTATTTCTGCATCTAAAAATAAATGATGGTCCCTTAAATTACAATGCTTTTTCTCGTGGAAATGAAAAAGTAATAATTTTTTCCTATCATATAGGTTATGAATTTTTGGACAAAGTTACATCATAAAGATTAAAGTAATACGGGTTTGCAATTATTATGATATTTTTACATTTTATAATTAGTATGTTAATTGAAAAAAAGCTTTAAAAATATGACATGTTGTAGAAATCCACATTGTAATTATTACAAAATGTTATGCATCTTCTTTTCTTTAAATTTCTATTTAAAAAAAAGAAAATTTAGATAAAATATAGTCTTCTTCTTCTTCACGGTTTAGGCTTATTTACTAGCCTGTTCCGGCTCCAAATTGCTGTTGTTTCCACCTTTTCTTTGGTCTTCCCAAACTTCTTCTTCCTCGTGATAAATAGCTATATGCTGCTTTTGGTATTCTATTCTCAGTTATCCTTGCTAAGTATTCTTTCCAGTTTGTTCTGTATTTCACTATTGTTGTGTTTAATTCCTCTTGGGGAAACAAGAGTGAAGTCCTCAACAGCAGAAGGCAGAAGAGGCAACCCTACTTATGGGGATAAAACACAAGGAAGCAAGTCCAAAGGCTTTAAGGAGGCAGCCCCTCCAAAGGACTAACCCTGCAGAATGTTAGTAGCGTACTCAGGGGACACTTCAAAATACTTACAAGCTCCAAAGAGATAAAATATAGTATGAATGAAAATCATTGCACATTGTCACTGTTACTTGAAAACCTTGTAATTCCACCATCAGCTAAATTAGAAATTTCAAGTCCTGTGATTTCAAATACTTGATCCTTAACTGAATATGAAATCTTAATGAACAATGTGCAATACAGATTTTGTACACGGTTGAGGATCGAGTATTTGAATTCACATGACTCAAAATTTTAATTTTAAAATCATTAGGAAGTAACATTATGAGGTTTAATTTAATAATTGAGTTTGTATTTTTTAACATTCTTACCTCATATGATTGTTTCGTTGGACATATGTTTTAACGCTGACGATGGGGCAAAAGCCTTGAAACATATGTCCAATTAAACAATCATATGAGGTAAGAATGTTAAAAAATACAAACTCAATTATCAAAATTTTTAATTTAGGTGCTGGTGGAGTTACGAGGTTTTAGAGTAAGAGTGACGATATGTGGAATTTAGAACAGTCCCTTCTGTTGTGTTCCGAAATATCCTTGATTATATGATTTGATTTTTATAATTTTAGTATATATTAATTTATTCCTTAATGTTATAAATGTATTGAAATTTTAACACAACTTCATTTTTTATTTTATTTTATATTATCTTGTTTCAGCCTCAAAAGCTAATGAATGCAAATAAAGGATTTTATCAATCTGAGATATGCATTGGAAATTTTGCATAGAAAAAATAAATTATAACATGTAGTAAATGGATCCAATGACATTACAATGCTCAAGAAGCAGCAGGGAAATATGGGAGAAATTATCTGATATACAAGATTTACTTGCCAAAACTTCTGAGAAAATCTGTAGTGGAAACTTTCACATTGCTTAATGGTCACAATTTTTAATACAAACATTTGCATAAAGTTGGTATAACTGAATCAAGGAATTGAAATTGGTAGAATGTAAAGGAGATGAATCTGACCCAAATTTGGATTTTTGTGCTTATTGAGGTAAAATGAAACTGTATTCTATCTTGGTGTATAGTGGATAACATAATAATTTCTGGATATGAGGTTTCTTGGATTAAAATCAAGGGGATCGATGATTATTTTTTTCTTCTATATCCTTCCCTTATGCCTTGCAGCCTCAGACCCAGTTTCACATATTTCCTTTTTTTGTCTCAGTTCTGTGCCATTCTTCTTATTTTCCAAAATTCTTTTCCTATTCTGCTCACCACATCATTTATATACTACTCCTATATGAATTGTTTAATGGTGTATAATTTTCTTCAGAAAGAAAGTAAAGCCATTGGTCCGCTGTTGTAGAATCACAGCTTGAAAAAGAACCTTAAGCTTGAAATGAGAACAAAATTTGTCGACACTATCATGTCCAAATTTTGTATTACAATGCTAGTGAGCATTATTAAATAAAATTCCAGTACTACATTATTAAGAGATTGTATCAGAAATATTCATATTTGTTTTTTCAGCTGAATATTTTTCGGTGGCTATCCTCACCATTTTAAACTAATATCTGACAGCTCTGTTGACTGTTAAAACCCTTACATTTTCCCTTCATCTGGCATTGGGCAAACAAACTTCAAGAATTTCAAAATTTGTTATTTTGTCTCTATTTTTCTGGATATAGATATCACTTTATGGGGATACAATCTGCATTCAAAGAAATAGAGACAACCTAATAAATCAAAGAAATTGAATTGGTTATTTACACCTAACATCATATTACCAAATTATTTAATTTCTTTGAAAAAATACCTTTGTGTTACATCCTATCAATTTTGTGATTGAAAACAATTAATTTTGAAGTTCCAGATAACATTTTATTTAATCACAAGGTTTGTCTGCTTCCCACCAGAGGGAGGAAATATGTAAAGCTTCTAATGGTCAATGTGACATTTGGATTCTAGTTGAAAATGGTAAAATACCCATTGAAACATGTTCAGCTGAGAGAACAAATATAAGATAAAGTTATTATTAAAGGAAGTGACACTATGAGGTTTATTTAAATTAAAAAATAGAGTTAAGGAGAATAACTTTGTTGTTAACTGCAGAGCATTAGTTACATACATACATACATACATAAATAGAGTTAGATTTAACACCTAGGGTCGTATGCAAATACATTACTCTCTACTCAAATTACTTCCAATCACTGGTGAGCTGAGATCGAATTAACGGCCGCCTTAACCGGTCATGCATGAATGTTGACGTTTTTGTAATATTGGCAACGAATTACCCAGAATTCTCAGCGATAAAACCACTTCCGTTATTTTCGTCTGCTATAGAGGAATGCATTTATGCTTGCATCCCGCAAATAATACCGTATACAAACACGTCTGCAATGCGCAATATTACTCCGATTCTCCTGTTCTTCCAGTTGAATTCTTTGGTAGACTCTATCAAATTCCTCTTCTCCGCGTATACCGAAAACATGATCGAAGTCTTCAAGGTCCGACATCTTGGATAAGTTTCAAACTACATCGGTTACCATCGGTTCCCTTCGGGATTTTCGCATAAGTTTATATCTTGAGCTACGATCTTAAGGTACCTTGTCAGGTAGCTTTACAATTATTACCGCGTGAATAGATTTCTGAGTAAGAAAAATGTGTTTGAATAAAACTTTATCAGCAGAGAACGCCTTTTACTGTCTAATGCGTTCAAACATTCGACCCCTAATCTCATAATTGTAGATTTATTGAAGACCAGTTCCATTACTTCTTTGTATCATTTTCAGTAGATAGAACTGAAATTGATACACAAAAGTATCAAAACTAGTCCTTGAGAAATCAACAATAATGAGGTAAGGTGTTAAATATAACTCTGTTTTTAATTAAGTTTACAGTCGGAGGAAACACTATGAGGTATTTATATTAATAAATTAGTTGGAGAAAATGTTTTAGCATCTCACCTCACAAAGTTGCGTGTCTTCACGATACCGGTTTCAAAAGTACAGTATTATTTCCTTCTTCAGTCAAATTCCAACTGTTGAAATTTCGTCGTTAGCATCATCTTCTGACTGCCATCTGGTGTAGATTTTATGAACTTGGAGATTAAATTATTCTTGTCGGGAATATCGAAATATATTTATTCTTCTGAATATATATCTTTTCCCAAATTGTTAATTCTAAAGGTTTTTCCAAATGTTTCAAAAGTTAAGTATCTCTTCCGATTTTATGATTTTCTAGCAAACTATGAGCCGCAATTGCCATTTTCAATTTCACCATTTTTAATATTTCTAAGATGTTCTTTTGTATGAATTTCTAAATTCCTTTTAGTTTTTCCTATATATATATATATATATATATATATATATATATATACTTTATTGCAGTCATTTACGAAATCAGTTGCAATGACTGCAATAAAGTATATATAGGAAAAACTAAAAGGAATTTAGAAATTCGTACAAAAGAACACCTTGGTAATATTAAAAATGGTGAAATTGAAAAATCGGCAATTGCGGCTCATAGTTTGCTAGAAAATCATAAAATCGGAAAAGACACTAAACTTTTGAAACATTTGGAAAAAACCTTTAGATTTAACAATTTGGGAAAATATATACATTCAGAAGAATAAATATAAAGCAATGAATTTCAATATCCCTGACGAGAATAATTTAATCTCCAAGTTCATAAAATCTACACCAGATGGCAGTTCAGAAGATGATGTTAACGACGAAATTTCAACAGTTGGAATTTGACTGAAGATGGAAGTAATACTATACTTTTGAAACCAGTATCATGAAAACACACAACTTTGTGAGGTGAGATGTTAAAACATTTTCTCCAACTCATTTATTAATAACTCTATGTATTAATTAAGATGAGGTTATGTTTCTGATTCATGGCCAGGTAAAACAACATTGATTAATTTCATAATGGTTGTAAACTTTTATTAGAGTTATCTTTGCAGATTTGATGCACCAACATTAGCTGGTAGAAGCCAATCAGTGTTTACTGGTAGTCAACTTTCTCAGCAGAGTACATGTTGAGAATGACTTTTACGGTCGAATGTGTTCATAGATACGAGCCTTAATGTCGTTATCTCAAAAGTTTGTGGCTGTTAATTTCTAACCAAAGTTGTTGCATCTGGCTATCAATCTCTTAACAAACGATCTCACAGTGTTCCTTCTCATCAATTTTGATAATAAAAACTGGCTACTACTAGGCCTACTACTTCTGTATTCTGTGATGAAATTTAGGATGTGTCAGCCAAGTTCTTCTACAGGTGCTCCAGAATATCTAGAAAGCAGCCTTTGTTCACTCCCAAAATGCATGAAGTTTAGCAATGAATTAAAAAAGTGACAAAATACTATAACTGCATGCCATGATTTGACTTAAAAGAATGTGGTAAGAGTTAATAGTATTACATTTTGGTGTATTTCAGAAAACTAATTACTCACCTGTGGATCCTCTAAGACTGCTTGGATTCAGGAATTGAAATCACTGCCTTATCACAATCTTACTTTAGTAATTATCTTGCACTGAGCACAAACTGGAGAAATTTATGCATGCAATTTTTATCACTTGTAGACATAATAGTGGACTTAGGGAAGGATTTGTGCTTCAGTAAATCTAGTCTAATTCTCCATTACTGAGAGACCCTAAAATCTGTCGCAAATAAATAAATATATATGTATGTGTGAGTATGTGTGTTTATTACATAAGAATTAGAATACCATATATGTCCGAATGTAAGGCGCATGCGAATATAAGGTACACCCCAAGTTTAAGTTGTAAGAAACTAAAAAAAAATGGATACAAGGTTAATCTCAAAATCAGAGATGTACAACAGAAAAACAAAAAGTTACAATCAAATCCTGAAAATATTTACCGTATATCAGAAGTTCCCAACCTTTTTCGACTCGCCAACCCCTTCCACAACAATAAAAAAAAAGAATATTAAAAGTATAGAATCTGAATTGGGCGAACCACTGACTTTTAAATATACATACAGTAGACATGCATAAAATTTAATTCCAAGCAAATGGTTTAATAACCTTATATTGAATTAACCCTTAACGGTTAAAACCTACTGAGGGATTCGCGGTAAATATTAATTTATTGTTGAAATGATGTGATAAATTCCCGATGTTACATATATAAAATGTATAAACAAGCTCATCCCTATCTATATTAAAATAAACTCAAAAATCAGTTAACAATAACAATATTAAAGAAAAGATTTAAATTAAAATTATTTCCTATATATAAGATATATTATAGTGTTAATTTAATTTTAAAATAATAATAATATTATTATTATTATTGTTATTATTATTATTATTATTATTATTATTATTATTATTATTATTATTATTATTATTATTATTATTATTATTATGTAGCAGAAATGAAGGAAAAATTAATAGGTCTAATTTTGAAACCCGCTATTACAGAAAAGTTTTGGCAAACCCCTTGAAATATTTTGTGAATCCCCTGGGGGTTCACGAATCACAGGTTGGAGAATGATGCCGTATATCATAAGTTTAAGATTTTCGTACAAATTACCAAAACCTCTTTTTCAAATATCCATTTTTCTGAAGAGATGTTTTCCCAAAAACACATTTCCATAATCTGCATTCCCTACATACATTTTCCTGAATATAAATAATTTTTGTTTTTATTATTAATTTAATACTTCTCACTGAAGGCAAATTATATTTGAAGAGAAAAATATATGTTCAGACTGGGGTTTGAACTCAGAACCTTTGGCTTTCTATGCCAATGCTCTACCAACTGAGCTACCTGAGCACCCCAATCTAAATGCAAATCTTTCTCTTATACATTGTTTATTTCCAAGCGATCATGCAAATAATGACTTCTATTTTAAGAAGACTTTTATTGGAACTTTAAACATTACTTTATAAAGCCAGTAGGGCTTCTTTCAATGTTTTTATTATTAATTATATTGGGTATTAATAAATTAAAATAAATTATTCTGTTTTCCCAAAATACTTTTTCCTGAATTAAAAATTGAATGAATACTGATTATTATCGGTAGAAATAAATTTAATTCCAATTAATATTATTTTAAGTATGTGGACATTGGTTAAGCCCTTTCAGCACTTCCAGATTATTTGGTGGCCCAGAAGTAATTGCCCTGCTGAACAATCTCTCATTCATATTTTATTGCAGTCCCTATATATTTTAGAACCAGTCCCATTCATACTCTTCAAATAATACACGTAACTGTCCAAGGGAGCTTCTGGCCTCCTCGTGCTGCATCTCTCAGCCATCATACATTGTACTTGTTAGTTCTCACAATAATTTAGTAACTTATGAGTTTAAAATTGCTTCCTGTAATTGTACTTATCAAATACCTGGCAATAGATAGTCATTGCAATATATGTTTATTGGTAAAGCATCTTATAAATAACTTTCGGGGTTTAATTCGGGAAAGTTAATGACAACTGAAAATCAGGAAAGTGGCTTCGGGAACTTGGATTTGGGAAAATGGCATTTGAGGAAAGGCAGTATTAGGAAAATGCCTATTTGTGAGTGCAGATTCGGGAAAATGGATGGGAATGCAAGTTTAATGTTCTGGCTTTTGTTGGCTATACTGCTTTTTTTTTTAGTCTGTATCAAGCATGCATTGTTGGAAGTACTTCCTAAGAATAACAATGAGAATTATGTTATAGGTAGCTAATAATAGAAGGGAAAAATTAGTAAGAAGCTACAAGTGAGTATGTAAGGTTTAGTTTCTATTTTGGCTGCTTGAAATGGAGAGAATACTAACCAAGTGAACGTCTTTTGATGCAAGTTTAAAAAGAAAAGTTATTTTACTTGCCAAAAAATATGAAACCGACATGTTAGTTATATATTCAGTGTTGCAGAAATAAATGTCCGACAATGGAGACTTATCATTAAACCTAAATTTTATCATTTGTGTACGAATGTAAGGCGCATGCAAATATATAGCACATCCCTATTTTGAGCACCCAATAATTCGGTTAAAAGTGGGTCTTACATTCGGAAATATATGGTATGTACTCTCTACCACTTGCATTTTCTTACTTAGGTATTTTTAGGGAAAAAATGTGTACTCAGAAGAACAAAAACAAAATTTATTTAACTTTCACAGGGAAAGAACACTATGAGGTTTAATTTAATAATTAAATTAATGTTTTTATTACCTCACCTCATATCTTTTTTCTTCTATACTGCAGTTTCGGAGCTTATCTCCATCGTCAGTAGCCTCTGGTCAACCGGTGTTATGTCGTTTCTTGGCGGTTTCCTTCTTCCAAGAAGGAAACCGCCAAGAAACGACATAACACCGGTCGACCAGAGGCTACTGACGATGGAGATAAGCTCCGAAACTGCAGTATAGAAGAAAAAAGATATGAGGTGAGGTAATAAAAACATTAATTTAATTATTAAAAACAAAATTGTTCTTCTTAAACAGAGATTTTTCTTAATACAAATGTTTCTCTTCAACTAAACAATTTCTTAGTCTTTTTATTCTTGATTTTCTGGATGATTTAAAAAAATTATTTCCAATAGTTGTCAGTTTTTTATAATGTTGTTCGATCATTGCCCATGCTTCTGCATCATTTAACACTATGCTATGAAGGACTGAATGTAATATCATCCTAAAGTTTTAATTTGAAATTCCTGTAAAGTAAGTTAATTTATTTGGCACAAGAGGAATGGGAGCTAGCTGCAGCTCAAGCATTTGGAATCAAGTTGAGAAACATGTCTAGTTGAGAAAATCTATTTATGATTTAGGGTGTACGTGTTTCAATTTATATATGTCACAGTGTTATTTCTTCTTAGAGTGAATACCACTTAAAATTTAAAATAAATTCTGTTCATCTCACCTCATACCCCGTATCCTAATTAAATCAGTTTCAAAGCCTAGACAGTTTCATTACCAGTAATTTCACAACTGATATTCTGTCATTCAGGAGCACTGCTTCTTCCTCCATCTGCTTGTGGACTGATGAATCTCCAAATCAACTTCCTGGGAATTTCAAAATTCATTTTTTTTTTTAATGTGGATTTTTCCCAAACCGTCTCATCATTATCCTCTTATCATGTACTCCTTTCGGAAGGTCGATTCCAAATATGCCTCCAAAAATCTCTTTATCTTCCCATGCTTTCCTTGGTTTTAGTTCTTCCCAGTCGTATCCTCTTTCTTGTAAAGTTTTCTTCATTTGGTTAATCCATCTTTCTTGTGGTCAAGCTCGTGGTCGTTTTCCTTGTATCTTGAAATTGAACAATCTTTGTGATAGTCTTTTCTTTTCCATTCTTTTTAAATGTCCTAACCATTTTAGTCAATTTTTTTCTATGTCTGTTGTTTTCTACATTTAATGTCTCCCTGATTTTGTCATTTCTTATTCTATCTCTCCTTGTTTTATGCACCATTCCATGTAAGAATTTCATTTCTGTAGCTTGGATTCTGCTCAATACCTTCTTTGTATATGTCCAAGTCTCAGATACATTCTTTTGGTTTTTCTATTTGTTTTATTAAACTAACCTTTCTTTCTTTCAATTAGATTTTTTCTGACAAATAAAACAAATAGAAAAACCAAAAGAGCTCTTGGTTTGGGGGGGAAAAAATCCACATTAAAAAAAAAAAGAAAGAAAAATTTATGAATTTTGAAATTCCCAGGGAAGTTGATTTGATTCATAGGTTCATCGGTCCACAACAGATGGAGTAAGCAGTGCTTCTGAATGACAGAATATCGGTTATGAAATTACTGATGATGAAACTGCCTAGGTTTTAAAACTGGTCTAATTAGAAGATGGCATATGAGGTGAGGTGAACAGAATTTATTTTAAATTTTACCTCATGGTGATGTTTCCTATAATAGTTAAAGAATACCATTTATTGTGATTACTCTGATATATATGTTAACTGACTGATAACAGTCGGTAAAATCTCAAATTGAAGGTAGATATACAGCGTGTTTTAAAAAGTTGGTTCACAATGTAGAGATGAGAAATAAAATGAAGAGAAGAAAAAATAATCCAAAATATATGATCTGGAAATACTGGTTAAGAATTTTTTTTTTGGAGCTCACTGAATAGTAAGTACTAATTACAAAAAATTGACTACTCAATTTATCGATAATCAGGGCTTGAAAACATTATTTATTACTCCAGTGACTTTTATCAACTTAGAAAAGAACTAAAGGGAGATTCTATCATTCATTATGCTCAGCAATATAGACTTCATGGAAAGAACATGTGCAAAGAGTGGTTTGCACTAGATGGCCTAGACAAATTGTTGTTTAATACATCAAAAGGATGAAGAAATTTGTGAAGATATAAAAAATGCTGGTAGGAGGAGACCATAACAAATTCACGAGGGTACAACATATGAAGTATTTGGTGTTAATGATTCATTTTTTTGTATTAATTAAGGGTGAATTTAGCCTAAAAATGTGTGTATGTATTGTTACTAGTAATGATGGCATTGGGACAGGTCAAATTTCTTTTATTCAATTTCACACTAGTTTACACAACATTATCCAATCTTCTTCATTTCTTTAACAGTATTCACTGTACAAGTAAATATGAAGGGAACAAAAAAAAAACAGATAAGTCACTTTCTCCTTGAAACCTAGAAAACATACTTTAAGTTGTACAACATACATACTTCTTTATCTGAACGCCAAACTTGGAGCTAAACAAACTCATGAATAAACTGTATCTTTTACTGTTTTACACTTATAAATTATAGTGTGGAGAATCTGATGACATCTTAAACTTCATTTCAACAAAAAAAAAATGACTTGCCTGGTTCTTTCCCTATACCCTTTGTATAATTATTCTGTTTTGAGTCTCTTACAAACACAATTTATCTTGTATTTACTTATTCAATCGGCCGCGGTGGACTAGTGGTTATGCTCTTTGCCTCTGGTCCCGAGAGTCGCAGGTTCAAACCCGGCCGGGGTCGATGGATTTTTTAGGATGGAAAAATCCAAGGAGCAAGTTCTCTGGGAAGGACTTTAAGCCGTGGGTCCCGAGTCTGAAGATTTTCAGGCTCGTAAAAGATCCTTAAGCCTGAATGAAAAGGCCTCTAAGCAAAATTTACTGAATTTTCCTGTCCTAGTGCTACCTTGGTTTCCTAGATGTCAGTATGAGGCAGAACGCTGACCACAGACCACTCAATGACATCTATACAAAAACAAGTGTAACTAAATTAGTATGGTTCAAATTCTTCCCTGTAGGGGAGAGTGCCTAAATCTCTGTTAAGGGAAACATGGGCTTACAGGACAGGACAGGATTTATGTATTCATCCTTGCAGAAGCTATATCTTTCAATACTTCTTTTCTCATCGCTCCTCAGCTCACTTTCACTCGACGACTTTCTGGTCACAATTGGCTGTCAACCAACTTGTATCCCTTTTATATGTGAGGATTGGAAGTATCTGGAAGTCGAGTCTTAATCTCTCTTAAATCAAAACCTTAAAAAGCCATGCATAGACCTTTCTGGAAATCTATCAGCAGGCTTTTCTGACTTCTGAGTCCCAACTTGTGAATCCCCTTATTGCCTCATTAGGTGAGACTTTTTTTCCATTGCTGTCTGTGAAATTCAAAACCTGGCCCAACAATGTGCCACAATATCATAAACCATTTAATTGAGTCAGTAACATCTTACGTCATATTTTTGGTCAGATAGAGCTGATGATAGTATGCAGGCATATTGAAACATGATCTCAAAAATTCTACCAAAAATATGAGGTAAGATGTTAGTGACTTTTATTTTATGTTGAGTTGTTTTTGACTCACCTCATACTTCTTAACTCCCTTACAGACCCTGGTTTCTTCACTGCATTTGTGACATTCTCAATGCTGTATCACGTTGGACATCAGTTGTGAACGTGATACAGCATTGAGAATGTCACAAATGCAGTGAAGAAACCAGGGTCTGTAAGGGAGTTAAGAAGTATGAGGTGAGTCAAAAACAACTCAACATAAATTAAAGAAACCTCATAGTGTTATTTCCTACCTACATAACTTAATGTTAGTGACTTGTTTAAATGTATTAAAATGAATCTCATAATGTTACTTCCATTGAAGTATTAATTATAATTAAGATAACATTCAAACTTAACTTGGGATTGGAGGAGAATTCAAATATGATTTAGGATTGGAGGGAAATTTAAACCTACTTTGCATAAGATTTGGAATTTGACACTATAATTGTACTCCAAATTTACAAAATAGTAAGTAAGTAAGGTGAATCTGATACATCTTACCTCATATTATTTGCGTTTCATTTTACACATTTCGAAATGCTGTCCGTACCATCATCAGCTTGTACAGACTGTTGATTCTAAGTTGTTAACCTTGGAAACTCCCACTCCATCTTCTGATTGACCAAAGAACTTGTAAATCAAATCTTTCCCTGGGAATTTCAAAATTCATAATCCTATTTTTATTCTTCTGAATCTTCGGTCAACAAGAAGATGACATGGGAGTCAATATCCAGGTTAACAACATAATTAAGAATTAAATGAATCATGATTTCTTCTTACCTCATACTTCTATGTTTTTTTAAACACAGCACTGCAGTATCGGCGACCCATTGTCACCATCGTCAGCTGTTTTCACGACTATCGATTGGGTCGCCGATACTGCACTGCTGTGTTTAAAAAAACATAGAAGTATGAGGTAAGAAGAAATCACGATTCATTTAATTCTTACTAATTGAACCTCATAATGTAAAAATTCCCAAATTTAATATATAACAACATAAAAATCAACAATCTTGACAAGCTGATGATGGTATGGACAGCATATCAAAACATGTCAAATAAAACATAAATATTGTAAGGTAAGATGTACCGAATTTACCTTATTTATTAAGAAGAACCTCGTAATATTACTTCCTATTGTAATTTATTAACATAAAATAGTGTTTCAAAATACTAGTTTATTCAATAATTTTCCTCAGATTTGCAAGGAGCATATTTAAATTCAAGTAACATGTTTAAACTGGAAATCAAATGACTTGGAATACAGAAGATAGACACTGTAAAACAAAATAACACATGCATTCACTCATCGTTTCTCCAAGACATTCTTCTCAAGATGTGCTCACATCACACCTGTAAAGCATAATAAGCAACTATCAACAGAATGCACAAAAACAGCAATAGCCAAGTGTACACTCAGCGACAATAAAAGTTTTCATTAATAATTGAAGGAAGTGACAATATGAGGTTTATTTTAATTAATAAATAGAGTTAGATTTAACACCTCACCTCATAATTGTAGATTCCTCGAAGACTAGTTTTGATGTTTTTATTATTGATTTAACATTTCTCACTGAAAGATAAATTATATTTGAAGAGAAAAATTCTCGCCTAGACCGAGACTCGAACCCGGGACCCCTGGCTTTCCGGGCCAAGTGCTCTACCAACTGAGCTACCGAGGCGAGTTACGATCTAGATGCAAATTTTTCTCTTATATACGTTGTAATTCGTTGTAATACGTTGTAATTGGCCCGGAAAGCCAAGGGTCCCAGGTTCGAGTCTCGGTCTAGGCGAGAATTTTTCTCTTCAAATATAATTTATCTTTCAGTGAGAAATGTTAAATCAATAATAAAAACATCATTTGAAGCTTTACTAGCTTTATAAAGTAATGTTAAATTCCCAATAAATGTCTTCTTAACTAAGAAGCCACCATTTGCAAAGATAGAAGCAATGGTTTCAAAAGCATTTGGCGATAGGGAATTACAACGTATATAAGAGAAAAATTTGCGTCTAGATCGTAACTCGCCTCGGTAGCTCAGTTGGTAGAGCACTTGGCCCGGAAAGCCAAGGGTCCCGGGTTCGAGTCTCGGTCTAGGCGAGAATTTTTCTCTTCAAATATAATTTATCTTTCAGTGAGAAATGTTAAATCAATAATAAAAACATCATTTGAAGCTTTACTAGCTTTATAAAGTAATGTTAAATTCCCAATAAATGTCTTCTTAACTAAGAAGCCGCCATTTGCAAAGTTAGAAGCAATGGTTTCAAAAGCATTTGGCGATAGGGAATTACAACGTATATAAGAGAAAAATTTGCATCTAGATCATAACTCGCCTCGGTAGCTCAGTTGGTAGAGCACTTGGCCCGGAAAGCCAAGGGTCCCGGGTTCGAGTCTCGGTCTAGGTGAGAATTTTTCTCTTCAAATATAACTAGTTTTGATACTTCTTTGTATTATCTTCAGCTCTATCTAACTGTTGAATTGGTGGTTGGCAACTGCCAACAGTTAGATAGAGCTGAAGATCATACAAAGAAGTATTCAAAACTAGTCTTCGAGAAACCTACAATTGTGAGGTGAGGTGTTAATTCTAACTCTATTTATTAATTACATTAAAAGTTATTGGATCTGACATCACTTTAGACTTCAAAACAAGGTACATAGAAGAGGATTTGGATAATCTGAATAATGCACCCTCCAATTTTTAGTTTAGTCAGAATTGTTCAAAAGAATGAATGATTCAGATTGGTAAAATTTAGATTGTTACATGGGAGCCATTACAAATCTCAGATGCCAGGTCTAAGACAAGATTTCTTATGTAATGAAAATCAAAGCCACCTAAACTCAAAATGCTTTGTTTTGACTATTTAACTCTTGCCCCAAATGGGAGTCAATGACCAATCACATTTCAATGATTTTTTATTTACAACCAATCACAGTCGTGTTTCGCCTAAAATTTACCAAGTAAAGTTTATCATAATAAAGAAAGCACCTACGTTTTAACATTCTGAATAGGTCATAGCATTATTTTGCAGCATCTGACTGTCTAAGAAATATGGCTACCAGATTGTATATATAGTGCATGAATGTCAGCAGAAAGCGCATACGAGAGATAATATAAAAACATTTGTAACAATTGATTATACCACAAAAAAAAAAGAAACCACTGTTTGCACTTTCTTAAACGAATTATTTTTCAGGAAATGATGCAGAAAAATATAATTGACATATTTACATCATAGGACATCAGAAATTAATTAATACCTATAACGTTGGTTATAAATTTCTCCACTAGGGTGCATTCTTACAACATTGCAATCTTTTGGCAATAAATAATATTATGATCTGGTTGCAGTGATGAACAAAAGAAGCAAATGAAGCATACCAATCGTTTCTCATTTGTTTTCAAACATCACCATTTACATTAAATATATAAATATTCTAAAATAACTATAGTTAAATAATGATTTGTGAGTAAACAGCTTAATTTTATTCGTTAAATAGTCCTAACAAATGCCTCTCTTGATTTCCAAATTCTCTAGATAAATTCACTCCTCACTTCGTGAGTCGTGAATTTATTGATAATTTGGAAATCACTCGTGGCATTACTTATGATAATTTAATGACATAAGTGGAATAAATATACATTATTTTTGCTAGCATCATTTTATAAATATTTGCAAAATTATTTACTTTATTTTAGAGCATTATCCTTGCTACAAGTGATGCCAAGCTTTATTAAATATAATAAAAAATATTATTTTTCCAGTCTAAACATTTTAAATCCTACCTATATTGTGCTATAGTTTTTTCATCTTCTGTAATAAATAAGAAAATGAAACAACAAAATTATTGTAATCGATGGTAAAGAGAAAAATTTATGAACTTACATGTTAAATTTATTACTTCCTGCTGAAACACAAATTTTATTTGAAGAGAAAAATTGGCTAAACTTTACAACATGTGACATGACTTTTCTTGTGACATTACTTCATAAACTTTCAAATTCTATTCTTAAGGCTTCATTTTTCAAATTATTTCCCACCATTTACAATGTTTTTACATGTTTTCTAACGATTATTTGAATATTTTTTTCACGATATTGAACTACATGAAGACGTGGCAGCCATATTGATTTTAATAAATATTCTGTGTTCCAGTGCAGCCAACATAGAGTCTGTTCTAATTAACTTACACTAAATAAATCTGCATGCATTATTTCACAGGTTAGAGTACTTAAATTGCTTTAGGTTGGTCTTTCACAGGTTAGTGTACTTAAATTGCTTTAGGTTAGCTTTTAGGTTCATTGGCAACGCGAGTTCAAATCATGTATATGGCTGCATCCTGTATCCTATAGTGTAAACCACTTCGCATCTGTTGGTGCATGCACATGGTGTATAGTTGGAACTTAGAAAAAAATTGTCTTATCACATGTTGTAAAGTATTTCTGAAAAATTTATATCTGCATCAAGAAATAAACCCAAAATCTTCAGCTTTACGTGCTGATGTCCAGACCACTAAGCCATTTAAGCTTCCTTCCATCCAAGCATTAAATTCTTCCTTTACTTTACTTTGGTTGTGTACATTAAGTTACTTATTTCAATTATAATAATAGCTTTAGCTACTTAATATTAATTTAATAAGAAAATGAAATTTTAACTACAAGTAGCCATTATAGTTCTGTGCCGTAGCCGAGTGGTTAAGGCAGGAAGCCTTGGTGCAGAGCTACGGGACTTGCGCTTGTTCAAGTTCCCATGAGGGAAGAAATTTTCTCATGGTATTTCAGCCAGTATGGGACCAGTGCCCACCCAGCATCGTGAGGCATTTGGGTAGCTACAATAAGTAGCGGTTCCAGGTTGAGAAGACCAGCTATAACGGCTGGGGGACTCGACTTGCTGACCACATGTCACCCCTACACTGGCTAGATAATCATCTACCTCTGTGATTGACACATGCGGATGTGAGGCCAGTAGCCGGCTGGTAGGCTAAGGGCCTTCTAGGCCTGTTATGGCATGGAAGTTGGAAGTAGTTATTTTTATATAAAAATCTACTGTTTCATATCTGTAGGTATCATGCTTATAAATATAAGTAAAAACATTTGAACAGGTCTTCAACTTTCTTTGAGGTATATTTTGGAGGTTATCTCTTCAATCTTCAAACCTTTTCATGGCTACTGGAATCAGCTGATGTTCTGTTATTCCCTTTGATTTTTTTTTAGATGAATCTCTCAGGCAGAACACTAGTTGATTCAAGCAGTCAGGGGAAGGTTTGAAGATGGAGAAGACCACCTCCAGAGTATTTTCAAATTAAAGAAAGGTTAGTGTTGTATGTTAAATATACTACCTTATTTAATGTTTATATTATAAATTTAACATTTCTCATTGAAGGTCAACTTATATATGAGAAAAATATACACTTAGACCTTTAGCTTTTGGCACTCTCGGGAATAATTTGCATTTAGATTGGAGGCCGTGGATAGCTCAGTGGCAGAACATTACTATATAAAGATAAAGGTTCTGGGTTCATACCCCAGTCTAGATGTACATTTTTCTCTTCAAGTATACTTATTAACATTAATATTTAACAGAAGTGACAATATGAGGTTTGTTTTAATTAATAAATAGAGTTAGTTTTAACATCTCACTTCATAACTCTAGACTTCTCGAAGACTAGTTTTGATACTTCTTTGTATCATTTCTAGTTCTATCTAACTGTTGAATTGGTGGTTGGCATTCCTGTAGGCTCCTTTCTGGTCCCTCTGTCGATTGACTGATGAACTTCCTTTTTAAATCTTTTTTCCTGGGAATTTCAAAATTCATGATTTTCCTTTCATTTTTGTGGATGTGAATTTTCTCCCAAACTGTGAGTTCCTTAGATTTATCTGTTTTAATAATTTTATCTTTTCTGTGTTTTTCTGACCATGCATGTGCAGCTATAGCAGATTTTTCTATTTCCCCATTTTTAACATTTTTAAGGTGTTCTTTCAACCTTGTATTCAACTTCCTTTCTGTTTTTCCTATGTATATTTTTCACAATCTTTGCAATCAATTTGATAAATCCCTGATTTATTTGCTTTATTAAACTTTTCATTTTTTGTTGGTTTTATTTAATTTATTAAAGCTACAAACATTTTTCAGTGCTAATATAATGTTAAATTTGCTGAAAAAATTGTTGAAACTTATTATTAAAGTTTAAATTCATTTAAAAATTTCCACTTGAACAATATAATAAAAATAATTTATCAGTCAATCTGAGTGTAAAAATTTACATATAACATCATAATAATAGCTTTACAGCTACAATAAGTGTATTAATTATCTCATTATAAAGGTCTTTTTTAACTAGAGGGAAACAAATCACATTGTGAACAAAGGTTAACACTACAGCGGCACAGGTTTATGTAACATCAGAGAAAAATTTGTATTTGAACAAAGAAACCTGGAGCCAATGGTCATTGCATTGGTGCATAAAACCAGAGGTCTTGGGTCCAGTTCCTGGTTCAGCAAAACTGTTTCTCATTCAAAAAATGTTGATGCACATCATACCTTTTAGAAAGGAAGTAATGCAAATAGAAATTATTATTTATAATTTTTATTAATTGCGTGACTAATGTTAACCTGACCATTAATTGGTAAAGTCTAAGCTCTCCTTGCAATGGAAAGTGTCTTAATGTTTACCATAAAGATAAAATTACTAGTCTACCACTGCAGTCTTGGGGAGCATGCTGCCTTGTCACGCAGTAGGCTTGGGTTCGTTCCCCAGTTGGGACAAGTTTTCTGAGTGAGGTTTCTATTTTTGGGGTTTTTCCTCTCCTGTTAGACAAATGCCAGGAAGCTTTAAGTCCCAAACGGTGAAATTCTGGGAGAAAATGATTTGATTTTGAGGTTCTTCAGACTACCAACAGAGGGAGCAAGTGGTGGCTCTTCAGGACAACATAACAATACTTTAACACACATTACTTAAACTAATTATAGGTTATTATTATTATTATTCAAAATTAGAACATGTCACAAATAAGGAAATTAGAAACATAATGTAAGCAGAAGAAAGCATAATTGAAAGAATTGAGGAGAAGGAATTAAAGTGGTTAGGACATATTTTAAGAATGAAAGATGAGCGATGGCTGAAGCAACTATATCAATGGCAACTGACCAGAAAGAAGAAAAGATGGAAGGAAAACATGAAGACAGTAATGCAAGCAAGAGGACTAAGCATTGAAGGTGCCCAAAATCATAGGCTTTGAAGATTTGGCACGCGAAGATTACAGAAGCTGTAAAAACCCAAAGATAGATAGATTATTATTATTATTGTTGTTATAATTATTATTAATACTATTACTATTATTATTATTACTATTTTTCTTTCTTTCCCTTGTCAATTTTATACTGTGTAGCCTATATCTATTATGTATCATTAATCAATATGTAGATAATTCATAATTGTTATTATATGTATAATTTAACCCTGGTGAAGTGGAAGAGAAGACCTCACGGTCTTAATTCTGTCAGGTAAAATAAATAAATAAAAGTAAATAATGGTCGTAAAAATACTGATGATGGAACTGAAGAAGGATCTGAAACTAGTCTAAGAAGAAGAAGAAGAATATGAGATGAAATGATAAAATTTTACTTAAATACATTACCTATGTTATTTCACACAGCATTGTTTTGTTAATTTAGTATGTATGCACATGTTAAAAGAAAAGATGAATTACTTTATATTTAAAAGTATGATTTGTTAATGTTTATGATCTAATAAATCTTAGCTATGTTCAAGGAATATATTTGCCAGTAACTTATTGGCCTGTCAACAATTGACTCATTGATACAGTTCCCAAATACTCACTAGATGGAAAGAATCTTGCTCACATAAATACTAACAGAATCCTGAAGGCCCGAGGCATAACAAATCAATTACATTCAGTTTTTTTCTTTCTTACAATGGGGCTAATAACCCAATGTTGTATCCTAGCCTCTCCTTCATTAAGGAATTTCTAGACCAGCAAATTTTAGTTATGTTTATTTCCCTACAGATGTCATGTGGTCAACATGCCACTCCAATGAGACATCTAGTAGGCAATTAAGGCATTACTAAGATGGTTAGTAAATTTTGCTTAATGTCCTTTTTTTTCAAGCTTAAGATTGTTTTACAAGCCTGAAAATCTTCAGACTCGGGACTCGTGGCATGAGTCCCTCCTGGAGGACTTGCTCCTTGGATTTTTCCAACCTAAAAAATCCATTGATTCGGCCAGGTTTGAACCCATGACCCTCGGAACTAGAGGCATGGAACACAACCATTAGTCGACTGCAGCAAACACATTCAGTCCTTTATAGCATAGTATTATTGATGATTTACTTGGAGAATGAAGTAAACATTGATACTATTGATAAGAATTTTTAATATCATCCAGAAAATTGAGAATAAAATGAAGTCAAGAAAAGGAGAATAATGGGAAATGGAAAAACTATAATAGTGGAAAAATAGAAAACTAAAGTGGTATGAACTTGTATAGAGAATGGAGAGAAAATATCCTTGAGTTGAGTAGGAAATGAATGGAGGAAGGTGACATGGTAGAACAATGATTCCTTGGTGGAACAATGTTGAATATTCTATGCAAAAGATCTATCAGAAAAGATTTCCAAGATAGGGAAATATTTAATATAAATTTTCCCAAAGTTTGCTATATAGATTGTAAATTCTATTAAGAAAGACCTATATTAAAAAAAAAGTAAGTTAGGTAAAACCTACAATTAAATCCTATTATTTAATTACACTTCACCTCATATTTGTCTTGTTTTTAGACTAGTTTCAGAGGGACTGTATTCTCCATCAGCAGTTTGTATTTGATCATTGTTTTATTATAAGTAATGCCATGAGTGATTTCCAATTTATCTAGAGAATTTGGAAATCAAGAGTGGCATTTGTAAGGACTATTTCATCATCATCATCATCCGGTATCATGACAGCTGCTGCCGTCTTCCGGAAATCAAACGCCATTCCTCTCTGTCCATCCATTGATCTTCCTCCATTCCTCTGATATTCATAGCTGCTTGTACCCCTTCTATCCAAGTTTTCTTCGGTCTTCCTCTCTTCCTCCTTTCCGTTGGGATCCATTCCATAACAATTTTTGACAATCTTTGCTCTGGCATTCTTTTGACATGGCCATACCACTATTTAATGAATAAAATTAAGCTGTTTACTCACAAATCATTATGTAAATATAGTTATTTTAAAATATTTATATATTTAATGTAAATGGCAATGTTTGGAAACAAATGAGAAACAATTGTTATGCTTCATTTGTTCATCACTGCAACCAGATCATATTATTTATTGCCAAAGGATCACAATATTGTAAGAATACACCCTAGTGGAGAAATTTATAACCAACATTATAGGTTATTAATTAATTTCTGATGTCGTATGATGTAAATATGTCAATTATACTTTTCTGAAACGTAAATTCCTGGGAAATAATACATTTAAGAAAGTGCAAACAGTGGTTTCTTTTTTTTTTGTGGTATAATCAATTGCTACAAATGTTTTTATTTTATATCCTGCAAGCACTATCTGCTAACATTTGTGCACTATATATGCAATCTGGTAACCACATGCACTCACTACAAGATAATGCTATGACCTATTCAGAATGTTAAAAAGAAGGAGCTTGATTTTAAAGTGATAAAATTAAACTGATAAAATCGAGGTGATTGGTTGTAAATAAAAAATCATTGAGATGTGATTGGTTATGACTCCCATTTGGGGCATGACTTAGATAGTCGTTGGAATTACCATCGGTCGAGTACAAACTAATGATGGAGGATATAGTTTCTCCAAAACCTTCTAAAAATCAGACAAAATATGAGGTGAGGTGTAATTAAATAATATTATTTTAATAATGTCCTCAACTCGTGTTCAACTCAAGGTTGGGTTGAGATAAGATGAGCTAAAGTCCCTATATTTATAGAGGTCTGTGTATGACAAGGGTGCCTGCCGACCATATCTGATGCACTGTCAGAATGAAATGAAATAGTTGAGATCAATATAAAAAAATAGTGGAATGAAATTTGTGGGAGGGGAAAACAGGAGAAACCCCGAGGAAAATCTGCCTAAGATCCATTTCATCCATCACAAAACCCATATGGACTGACTGAGACTCGATCTTGAGACCCCAACAGTGAGAGACGAGTGTCTAACTGCTTGCAACATGGACCTGCCTGTAATTTAATAATAATAAATGTAATTATTAATACCTCATAGTGTTAATTCAAACAAATTTTAAAAATCAAGCTTTTTTTTAGTCTGTAGTATCTTACCTCAATTTAATAACATTGAATTGAGGTAAGATAGTACAGACTCAAAAAAACTTGATTAAAAGAACCTCAAAATATTACTTCCTAAAATAAAACATTAAATTTTATTTGAGAAATATACACCTGAATCGGGATGTGATCCCAATGTCTCTGGTTATAAATAGCTATAAATATTGTTTAATATATGTAGGAAATAACACTATGAGATTTCTTTTAGTTACTAACGAGTTGGCTATTTTCACTCACCTCATATTTCTTGATTTTTATGCAGACCAGGCTTCGTCGCTTTTGCGTGACATTGTCGATGCATTCCAACTGTTTTTTTTTTGCGGTTGTCCATCCTGTAAATTGATTTCTGCTCCCTCTGTTGGCTGACCGATGAACTTCCAAGCAAGATTTGGAAGTTCATCAGGCAGCCAGCACAGGGAGCAGAAATCAATTTACAGGATGGACAACTGCAAAACAACAGTTGGAATGCATCAACAATGTCGTGCAAAAGCGACGAAACCTGGTCTGCATAAAAATCAAGAAATATGAGGTGAGTCAAAATAGCCAACTCATTAATAACTATAAATGTGGTGTTGATGTCCACCGCTGTGATCTCGAGGTAGCGTGCTGCCTTGTCATGCAGCAGGCCCGGGTTTGATCCCCAGTTGGGGCAGTTTTTCTGGGTAAGGTTTTTATCGGGGTTTTTCCTCACCTGTAAGATAAATATCAAGAAAACTTTAAGGCCCAAAGTGTCCCCGAAATCATATGGCCATCATCATCCTTCATCGGTGTGGAAAGCAACGGGAAGCTACCACACCTACAATTCCCTAGTAAAGCTGCAAGCATAGCATGAAAATGTTATGATTGCACTGAAGGACCTGCCTTCGGGCAGAATTACTATGGCTGGATGATGGTGTTAATTTCAAATAATGTCTTTTTGTTAAAGAAGCTGTAGAGAGCATATGGAACGAAAATATCATATTCTTGGCACGCAGGAATTCATATAAAGGAGATAAATTATGTGTGTTTGAATTGGGAGCCTGGTAGCTCAGAGGTCAGAGCACTGGTGTACATAATCAGAGACATCAAATTCAAATCACGATTCAGGCATATATTTTTCTAATGTTTTTATTATTGATTTAACATTTCTCACTGAAAGATAAATTATATTTGAAGAGAAAAATTTTCGCCTAGACCGAGACTCGAACCCGGGACCCTTGGCTTTCCGGACCAAGTGCTCTACCAACTGAGCTACCGAGGCGAGTTACGATCTAGATGCAAATTTTTCTCTTATGTACGTTGTAATTCCCTATCGCCAAATGCTTTTGAAACCATTGCTTCTATCATTGCAAATGGCGGCTTCTTAGTTAAGAAGACATTTATTGGGAATTTAACATTACTTTATAAAGCTAGTAAGGCTTCTAATGATGTTTTTATTATTGATTTAACATTTCTCACTGAAAGATAAATTATATTTGAAGTTGGTAGAGCACTTGGCCCAGAAAGCCAAGGGTCCTGGGTTCGAGTCTCGGTCTAGGCGAAAAATTTTCTCTTCAAATATATATTTTTCTCTTCAAATAATATTTTGAAAACCTACAAATTAATTTCATCTAAAGGATGATGTTACTGACAATATTTTAATCCATTGAATGTAATGATAGGACCCAACAGTATTATATCTGAAATTTCATCAAGTTTATTTCTGTTAATGCTGCAGATCTTCCTAAATTGATGCATTCTGGATTGATCTAGTTTAGGGTGTCCATAATTTTCAATGTAAAAGGGGACATGTTCAAAAAATTAAAAGAAAAACCTGTGACATTTTATAAAAAGTTGGGACATTAACAAAATATAAAAGGAAGTTTTAAAAATTGTGTGAAAAAAATTATACAAATTGCACATATAAGTAATGCCTATTTTTTATTGTCCATTAAAATTACAAAATTAAGCTACATTAATTAAAAACCACTAAAGTCATTGTTCATTAACTTTAAAAATATATATTTATCGCTGCAAGGGGTATAAACATCTACTAACTAAATCTCTTCCATTGCATTTCTCCAGCGCCAAAGTATCAGAATCAGCACGAAATCTCCGACATTGGCTGCACTGACCATGGATTGACAATTTGAAAAATGTACCAGTTACCAATATTCATCCATAGTAATTCTGCCCACAGGGAGGTCCTACACTGCAATCATAGCATTTTCATGCTATGCTTGCAGCTTTACTAGGGAATTGTAGGTGTGGTGGCTTCCTGTTGCTTTCCACACCGGTGAAGGATGATGATGATAACGATAAGGATGATGATGATGGTCATATGATTTTGAGGACCATTTGGGCCGTAAAGTTTTCCTGACATTTGTCTTACAGGTGAGGAAAAACCCTGATAAAACCCTCACCCAGAAAAAATTGCTCCAACTGGGGATCGAACCCAGGCCCACTGAGTTACCAATATATGAGAGTAAAAAACAAAGATTATAGACCAAACAGTGCATCGTGGTCATACAACTGGCACTTTCTAACGTTCATATTTTTAATTACATAATAAAGAACAAAACGAAAGTCACCATTTATAAATACATTGATGAAGCATCATCCCATAAGTGGGACATTTGAGCATCTCCAAGAAAACTTTCGGGACAGCGGAACATTTTCCAAAAAAAGAGGACTGTCCTGGGAAAAATGGGACAATGGACACCCTAATCTAGTTTAATGAAATTTAGTGATCAAATATCTTAACACATTGGTGACCGACAGCTGTGCGTTCCACCCACCGCTGCTAGACCGGACATTTCTGTCAGTAGCGTGGACTTTTAAATTTTAAACTGTGCTAGCACAGTGTGATTTTTACATCAATATATTTACAGTCAATAACAATAATGCACAAGTAAAACTTTATTAGTGTTCTCAATATACCTTCTAGTGGAAATTGAGGGTTTGATAGCGTTAGAAACATTTCCCTTTATGTAAAGGCACAGGGCAAAAGAGCATATGTAGCGAGTTTCTTTTCTTGTGTTCATTACAAACACGGCAAGGTTTGGAAGGTTTTTTTTTTCAGACACAGTTGGTGTTAATTTATGTTTCTTCATGTCTCAGTCTTCTTGGTGGGTTTTGACATGGTGTCCTTTTCACTCTGTCTTCCTTCCTCTTCCCTGTCATCTGTTCCTAATATCACGACTGCCAAACAACAGGCTGTTTCAAGCAAAAAACTTCTGTTTGACATATTGTTGTTAGGATTTTGAAATTTATAGACCCAAAAAGCATTAAAGAGTGCACAGTTCAGAAGCCACAATACAACTTTCTTGCTTCATTTCACTGTTTTTCTAAGGATGGAGTAATATGATAGGTACTGGTCAGCCCTGTCTACACCCATCACATACTTGTTATATTGAAGTATTCAATAGGGCATTTTTACAACTTTACCCCTCCCACTCTCATGTTGCCTGATGCAATGTGCTAACTATTCTTACATCTCTTTTATCTTTCGATGTTTGTAGCAAAAGGTCCCCCTTACTACAAAATACACATTCTCCTGGTTTGAGTTTATTTCCTGCCTCCACAAATGATTTTGGAAGCCCTCTGTTAATCCTTATTGTTTCACAAACTATCGTCTTTCTTGCGAGCAAATTTCAGCTATAGCTACACTGTTATGACATGATGCCCACAGATATAAATTCGGCTCCAGAACGCAAAATAGTGATTCTTCTAATTTTTTTCCCCTCTGCAACATATATTTACAGGTTACATACGTATCCCGTAATCACCTAACTATTGGTATTAAAATTCCATATTTCACCAGCCGTCTGTCTTAAAATTGTAAACAACTCTTTCTGTAAAGTTGGCAATTTCATAAAAGAGAAGAGAGGGGTACAAAAACAACTAAAGTTTATTTCACAATGAGAAAAAACAAAATTGCATGTTCCTTCAAAAGCGAAGAGGCTGGAAAACCATAGAAAACGTAAACACGGAAATCTCCGTGACCCGTCGTCTAGCGCTGGCCATTTAAACATGGAGATCTCCGTGACCCGTCACCAATGTGTTAAGAGCATTATTATTCAGACAGTTCAAATTTGGATGACACAAATTAAATTCAATTCCAGATTTTCATTAAATTTGTTATCTTCTCAAAATGTTTGTTTTGCTAGAAAAACTTCTTCTCATATAGTGAACATTATAACCAAAAATTATTTAACTAAACTGTTTTTCATTCCACTTTCTTAAATGACACACTGTTCACTCTCTGTTTTCTATTGTGTGCAATATGTACTTCCTGTAACTTTATTATTTGTTGTAACTGACCCAATATAGAAGTACTGCATATATAAATATTTTGCCTACCCTGTGTTACAGTTTGTGTTATTGCAGAATGACTTCCGAACATACTATATTACCACATTTGATAACTGGTCAATATACTATGTGAACTACATGGAGTTCTAGAACAAACCAATTATAATTTTGAATAAATTTGGTTATTTGGAAAGGCCATATCTCCACAGTTTCAAATTTTATTAGATGAAATAAAAACTGAATAATATAGAACCTGTGATAGAAATTATTTTTCTTCTAGATTTACTTCTACCATTCTGCTTCACATAGGAGGCTCTTCCGCAGCAAATAACTAGTTCTGCCTCAGAGAACATATTTATGGAATAAAAAATGGAACATTTTGAGATAAGGGCTTTTTCAAAATAACATTCAATAAATCTCGGGTTAGTGTGTAAAGAGGGATATCTCCATCCCAATTGTATTATTTTACAAACCAAGAAACTAAAATTATGAAGAATTTTAGACTTTCATGGCCAGTATCTTGATTCCTGTTTGGTTGATCTTCTAGGCTAATTTGCTATGATCCAGTTTCAACAAAACTTGACTTTTGTCTACTACTGCAGTAGACTTTATTAGGAGGTTCTGCGTGCTCTCTGTGTCAACAGTTGAGGAATTCAAAGAGAGCACATAGAATCTCCTGAGGATGTCTACCGCAGTAGTTGATGAAACATTGAGTTTCAACTGAACTGGACCACGGCCATTTAGCCTGGGAGACCGACCAAACAGAAATCTAAAATTGTGAGTTATGAAATATTCTAATCACTAGGGCTCGGAGTTGGGGAAAAATCCTTTTTTTCATTTTATGACTTACATATATATATACATTTTGGGTCATTAAGGCCAGAAATGTGAGTTTTATTTTTTTTTTTCTTTTTTTCAACATTTTTTTGGCTTATTGATCTTTTTTAGCC
The DNA here is from genome assembly GCA_030220185.1 of Diploptera punctata. Lineage (NCBI taxonomy): Eukaryota > Metazoa > Arthropoda > Insecta > Blattodea > Blaberidae > Diploptera > Diploptera punctata. The sequence goes on along the minus strand of JASPKZ010000442.1, from coordinate 662,206 downwards.
TTTTTTTTAGGTTTTAATGACTTTTTTTGCAACTTTACCTTCTTTTAAAAACACTGCTAGTTTTACTTTTCAAATTGCAAACACGTTTGTTCCACAGAAACTATTGAACCCTCACAAAATATCCTGTTATTATTAACCGATCTATTGACTGCCTGATATCCATTGCGGGTTTGCTGAATCCATTCTAGGTGGGAAAAACTGTTCATTCAAAATTCTCCAAGAACTTTATTTTTTATGAACACAGAATTCCATTTTCAAACTATGTTGAATAAAAAAAATAAAGTATGAAAGAAGAAGCATATGCAGTCATCAATTTTTTTTTGCAAAATTTCACTAAAATGTTGTATTTTTTAAACATTTTTATTGTACTCATTCAAATACAGTTGAAACTAAAATTATGATTTAATTTGGATTACCTCTTTATGTCTTTTTCTTTTCTCCAGTTTTTAGGTACTTTTTAGGATATCTTTAGGCCTTTTAAAGTTCTTTTATAGGCATTTTATAGGTCCTCAACTTCCAAGTCCTACTAATCACCATTGTCATTATAATATCAATATACTTTTTTTATGACACAAAAAATTGTCGCTCTTTCTAGCTAGATAACTCATTTTTCATAATTTTGGAGATATCTCTCTTTACCCAACTACCTGAGATGGAGATATATCTTTTTACACACCCACTTGAGAATTGTAAAATGATGATTAATGGTCAACTGTATTGTAGCAATGAAATTACAAACTGCAATTTGTCTTGACTGAGGAAAAGCATGAGGAAACTGTAGTAAGGATGATTGGTACCAGTATTTGAACTCGGAAGTTCTTGAATACAAGAACTTAATGTAATGTTTACTTACATTTTCTCTGGTGTAGCAGCACTACTTTAGTATTGTTCATCATTGTTCCAATGTATTTATACCCAAATAAACATTACAATTTTTAAAAAATGTTATACCTAACCATTAAGTGCAATGGATACCATCACAGTAGTAGGCTATATTCTCCTTAATAAAGGATAAATAATGATACCAGTTTTCTGATGTTATATATTTTTAATTAACGCTAACATTAATTATAACATCAAAATATGAAGCTTTACTGCTTAAAAGTAATGTTTAAATTCTCAATAAAATATTTTAAATATATGTTGTCAGATTGCATTGTTGGTAGTGATAGCTATCAGCTTTCAGATGAAAGAGAATTGGATAAGAGGAAAGAATTATTGACGTTCATATCAGAGCTCGGATTATGTAACGGTTATCATACTGACATGCAGAGTCAGAAATCTGGGGTTTGAGTCCCGATTCGAGCGTTAATTTTTCTTTCTAAAATATATCAGTGTTGCCAATATATGGTAAAAAAAATTTATATTATTTTTTAATGTAAGGAAAACCTAGTCTACATGTTTGCACAGAATTTCTAGTAGAATTTTCTATGGTGTTATTATATATGCTGTATTCCTTGACTGTTAGGAAGTTACCACTAAAGCTTGCTCTGATGCTCAAGTGACCTAACATAGATTAATAGATAAAATAAAGTTGATTGATAAGCTGTTTTCTGCCTGTCAAGGCCATAAAGAAGCTAGCTACTATTAATTATTAAATATGCTGTGGTGTGACTTCTTGATTGTAATAATTATAATAAAACTGCAAATTCTTATATCTGTTAATCCTTAAATTGGTATTATAATCTGTAACATAAATTGGTTTCATTTATATAATCTTTTTGATAATGATAGAAAAATGAATTGGCAGAACTGAGGTAAATTTTTACCAACTTGCAGAAAATATGCAAAAATAGCATTATAGCAGTTGTATTTTTCACTGTGGCCCAAAATTTTTAAACAAACATATGAGAATTAAAAATCATCGGAGAACATATTGTTTAAATAACTCACCTCATAGGATTCATGCTTCCATGATATCGCGATTTCAAACATAATCATGTTCATCGTCAGCCATAACTCCGGAGTTATGGCTGACGATGAACATGATTATGTTTGAAATCGCGATATCATGGAAGCATGAATCCTATGAGGTGAGTTATTTAAACAATATGTTCTCCGATGATTTTTAATGATTATACCTCATAATGTTTACTTCCCAACATTAATTAAATATAAACATATGAGAAATTTAATTTTGCAATGTAAAGGGTTAACAATATATTCACTTCAAAGAACTTGTAGGTGTAAATGTAAGAATGTAGTTAAAATGAATTAGTATTTTTTTTTTGTGCTTCTTGCAGCTTTAAGTGAATGTGCAAGGAACAATTTTATTGAGATTCTGTTCTGATTGCTTATATTATTTGCCTTCCTGCTTGATATTTTCATTTAATTCATCTTACAAAAGCAGAGATGACAAAATGTTTTATGTAAGAATTAATCTCCTATAGGTTCATGGCATACACATGCATGGCAGGCATAAACCTATTAAAAAAGTTTTCTGTACTAGAGATGTGTGGAATATTTAGATTTTTAGATCTATAGGACATTATCCTTATAAAGTTTCCAAGTGTAGGAACTTATCCTTATAGCAGAAATAGACAGTGTTAAACATCCTCTACTAGGGATGTATACTACATTTAAAAAACTGAGATGTGCAAGGCAGATCTCCAGCAAAATTTTCTAATGTAGGAGCTTATCTCTTGTCATCTTGATTAGCTTCATAGGCAACTAAATGGAAGACTGACCTGATTGACTGGCTTGACACTGAATGACTGGCTGAGTGACCAATTGACTGACTGATTGTCTGACTAATTGCCTGACTGATTGTCTGACTAATTGCCTGACTGATTGTCTGACTAATTGCCTGACTGATTGATACACTGATTGACTGACACTGACTGTCTGACTGACACTGACTGTCTGACTGACATTGACTGCCTGACTGACGTTGACTGTCTGACTGATGTTGACTGCCTGACTGATGTTGACTGTCTGACTGATGTTGACTGTCTGACTGATGTTGACTGTCTGACTGACGTTGACTGTCTGGACTGATGTTGACTGTCTGGACTGACGTTGACTGTCTGACTGATGTTGACTGTCTGACTGACGTTGACTGTCTGACTGATGTTGACTCCCTGATTGGCAGTGACTCCTTGATTGACATTGACTCCCTGATTGACATTGACTCCCTGATTGACATTGATTCCCTGATTGACATTGACTCCCTGACTGATGTTGACTCCCTGATGTACGTTGATTCCCTGACTGACTGACCTAATGACTTATGACTGACCAATTGGTTGACTGGCTGACTGACTGACTGTCTCTGATCGACTTTGACTGATTAACTTCCTGTATTGAGTTTTATGTTAATCATGTGCTTTTAAATGAATAATTTGACAATCATGATAAACTCATGGTGAAATCTCTCTCTTTCTTTACCATCAACACAGTTCCTTTTACTCCATCCAAACTGAACATTAGTTTGTCATCTCTGTATCCTGCAAACAAATTTTAGATTTTTGCTCGGATAATGTATTTGTGGTGCTGCTGAAGTAATGTGCTTTTTTAATGCAAACATGCTTAGCTTAATAACAACATTCTTTATTTTCAGATGCCAGTAGTTGGTTCTTCTAGTGATGAGGATTTTGCAGTTTTGGTCTGGTCTTAGAGTTAATTTATTTTGTGTATTCAGCTTCTGTGGATGTGGCTTTACCTTTGTTTTGCATGACGGAATTTAAAATGAATAACTTTTGCTGGGGACGGAAGGTCTCTATTTTTTAAATTTCCATCAAAAGTGCATTTTAAATATTTTGTAAGTTGTTTATCTTTGTAAATTTTTATCTCTTCTAGGTAATGTGAGTAGTCTTGCATGTCGATTAAGTGTTCTTTCCACTGCCTGTTGACATCTTACTCAAGTTAGTGTTGGTTATTCTTCATTTACTTGTACTTTGTGAACAATCCTTCATGCAGCGAAACTGTTGTCTCTGAAACTGTTAAAATTAGATAAACAATAAAGTTTCTCTAAAAAAATGATCAATGAACTCTCAAAAATAATGTACACCTTATGTCTTATAAGGATGTGTTTTCATTCATTTTACATGCTTATTGGTCCCAGTGGACTGATGTTTACCATTTTATTTCATAATACATCGGCAAGTAACATTATGAGGTTCTACTTAATACGTACATTTGCTCTGCCTTCATCTTACCTCATATTTCATTGTTTCTTGTAAGACATGTTTCAAAGCATCTCTGCATTTTCAGTTGGTACAGATTGATGATCTTTAAGTTGTCGGCCCTGTATGTCAACTCCTGCTCCCTCTTTTTGTGGTCCAAAGAACTTACTCCTGGCCACCTAACTTCCTGTAAAGCGACTATATCCAAGGGCGATTTATCTAATTCCTGCGTTAATATCTCTAGTGTCCCGCTATTGTATAAAGTCCTAACATTCCATGTTCCTAGGAACATGTCCCTGTGTTTGAGCCTTTGGCATGGGTTCCCTGAAGTAGTCCCCGCCCGGAGAACTGAATGGGGGACTATTTGACCTCTGGAAAATTTTACCCCAGTTGAACCCATGTCCGCATTTTTTGACAGTTGTATTTTTACGGTGAAAGATCGTCACTCTTTCGACCATCTGGCCTATCACCTTCGACCAGTTCGGCATGGGTAACCCTATCGGCAGCAATGCTATCGCTGGCATAGCTCTCGGGATCATTTAAGCATGTGAGCCACTCCTCCATGACAAGGTAAAGATACCATGGAGGGCCAAAGAATTTATATATTAAATTTCTTTCTCTGAGAATTTCAAAATTCATGATTCTCTCTTTGTTCTTCTGGTATGAAGATTTTTTCCCATATGATGAGTTCATTTGTGTTTTCTGTTTTAATAATTTAGTGTTTACATCTATTTTATGTTTTTCTGATGAAACGTGAATAGCTACTGCAGATTTTTCTACTTCTCCTCTCTTCACATTTCCTATGTGTTCTTTAATTTTAATAGTTAAATTCCTCTTTGTTTTCCTATCACTACTTATGGATCATAAATGTATACCAACTGAAGATGAAGCAGAGATACTTTGAAACATGTCTTTCAAGAAAGTACAAAGTATGAGGTAAGATGAAGGCTGAGAAGTATATACCTGAATCAGTATTTGAATCCAATGCCTGTGATTGTGTACATCAGTGCTCTATCCATTAAGCAACCAGGCATTCTGATTTGAACTCATGTTATTTCTCTCCTTTATTATATGATTCTGCACAGCGAAGTATGAACTTTTTGTTCCACTACACCTCTAGCAGCTTCTTTAACAATAAGATTTTAATGGGAATTACACCACATTTATAACGAGTGAAACTTAATGTTTACCATGTTCACCTCTGATTCTGAGGTTTGTATTTTTAAACCCAGCTAGAGTGAGTAGATCTTTATGGACATAAAAATTCCGAATATGTTTTAAAATTACAATTAGAAGTAACATTATGAGGTTCTTCTTAATAAATACTAAGTAGAGTCTATATTCATCTTGCCTCATAGTAGTCGAGTTCTTTTAGGACATGTTTCAAAACAAATCTTATGTTTTATCGTCAGCTTGCAGACTGTTGATTTTTACGTTGTTGGCCTGGATGTCAACTCCTACTCCATTTTTAAGTGGCCCAAAGAACTTGCATATCAAATCTCTCTCATGAATTTCTTAATTTATCGTGAATATGGCTTGTTTAAAAGGGAAATAGAACCTTGGGTTCTGTCAGAAGTTAATAAATATTAAAATATGTACCTGAGATTTTTTATTATTCATTTCATACATCTCAATGATGGATAAATCATATTTGAAGAGAAAAATTATACGCTCAGACTGGGACTCGAACCCAGGACCCTTGACTTTCTAGACCAATGTTCTACCGACTGAGCTATCTGGGCAAGTTCCAATCTAAATGCAAATTTTTCTCTTATATACGCTGTCAATTCCCATGCACCAAGTACCAAATACTATGAAACCTTTGCCTTTATCTTGAAAATGGTGGCTCCTTTATTAAGAAGACATTTATTTAGGAAAATAAGAGAAAAATTTGCATTTAGATTGGAACTTGCCCAGATAGCTCAGTCGGTAGAACATTGACCTAGAAAGCCAAAGGTTCTGGGTTCGAGTCCCAGTCTGAACGTATAATTTTTCTCTTCAAATATGTTTTACCTGAGATCTTAGTCATCTTCAACTAATTGCAGTAACAGTTAAACCACTTGGGTTAAAACTCTAGTAGACCTTTTTGGTGTATGTTCCATGTACCTTTAGAAAGGCCAATAATGGAACATGTTCTGAAAGACTTACGTTCTGAAAGACTTACGTTTTAACGTACGTGTTTTTACTGAAATTATAATTAGTTGAGAATGAACTCTGGAGTTCAACTGATGATAAAAATAAAGGTTCTTGTATTCAAAGGGCGAAGATTTTTCTCGATTAAACATATGTAGGAAATAATACTATGAGGTTTCTTTTTTAATCATTAATGAGTTGGATATTTTGACTGGAATTTTAGTTGGAATGTATCGAAAATGTATAAAAGCAACGAAACTGGTCTACATAAAAATCAAGAAATATGAGGTGAGTCAAAATGTCCAACGCATTAATGATTTTTCTCAATCTTCAATTTTTTTTATAGGATTGAGGCAAGACTTATGAAAGATGTCAGGTCAGAGAAGTATATTTTATGATGTCAGATATGAAATTTCCGATTCATATCTGTATTCTGTTGATGTTTACCTCATGGTGTCACTTTACATGAGTTTTTACACATTTTTTAAAGAGTTTATTAGTTGTAGAAAATCTTGTGTTTAGCTTCTGATCTATAAAATGTGGTGTGAATCATCCTTCGGTGCCATTAACTTGAATTGCAAAGCTGTGTGAGCTGACAGTTGAAGGTTTGTTCATACAGTATGAATATTTGAACTATTGTTATTTCCAAAACTGATCGTTTTTTTCCTGTCTTCTGGATGACCGAATTTCCCAGATTTTTGCAGTTTCAATGCTCTGTGATTTGTCTTGACACCAAAGTTTATAATATTTGAATATTATTCAACTTTTTTATTAATTATATTCCAATTATCTATGGTACTCTATTTATAAAAATTAGCTGAAACTTTACTATACCAGTGAAATATTTATAGTATGTTGTAAATAACTTTATATTAATTCTTTAAATAAAGGATTCCAAAATTATTTAATAAGTATTCTAGTTGTTAACCTGTTGATTTTAAAAGCAGACTTTCACACCAGTAATCACAGTATTAGATGATTCTGGACTATAAGGGCGTGGTTGATATCTAGTGTTTCTCCCAGACGTTTCCATAGTCGAGGGAGAAACATCTGCGAGAAACACCAGTTGTGGGCCATGGCCTTATAACCCAGAATCTTCTAATACTGTTAACCTGTTGAATTGTAATGATTATAATTAGAATTTATGTTGAGTTGTTTTTGACTCACCTCACACTTCTTAACTCCTTCGCAGACCCGAGTTTCGTCACTGCATCTGTGACATTCTCAATGCTACATCACGATCATAACTGACGTCCAACATTTGACATCAGTTGTGGCCGTGATGTAACATTGCGAGGGAGTTAAGAAGTGTGAGGTGAGTCAAAAACAACTTAACATAAATTAAAATAAACCTCATAGTGTTATTTCCTACCTACATAACTTAATTATAATTAGAAACCTATCAGAATTGGCTCTATGGTTTTTGTGTTTTGTTTATAAAAAGTAACTGGTTTCGTGTGCCCCTCAGCCAATGGTAGTGACAGAGTATATTCATTACTAGGGAGTGGATTTTTATGTTCTAAAAGTTAAGATAGCAACATTAGTATAGTGATAAAATTAATTTAATAACTCTTTATATCCAACCGACTGAATCTTTTTATAATATAACTTACAAAAAATGTTTCTCAATATTTTTTGTGTGGGATCTAGCAAAATTACATTTATATTATACATCTTACCGGTACTTTTAAATTACAAAGAAATAATATTATATTTACATTATTTCTTTTTAATTTAAAAGTAAGATGTGTAATATAAATGTAATATTGCTAGATCCCACACAAAGTATTGAGGAATGTTTTTTGTAAGTTATATTATTAAAAGAATCAGTTGATTGGATATAAATACTTATTACATTATTTTATCACTATACTATGTTGCAATCTTAACTTTTAGAACATAAAAATCCTCTTCCTATTTATTGCCAATAAAAGTAGCTTCTGTCATTCTGGACTTGCTTCAGCTGCAGCACATACACCATCTTACATCTGCTCAATAGAAACAGAATGTACATTGACACTACTTTCAGCTGAGGGACACAGAAAACTAGCTACTTGCTGTAAAAAAACTTATGGACCATGGGGCTTATCATGATACAATTACTTTATCCTAACTGCAGTAATGATATTAGATTCCTTATATATTGTTTGTTTTACTTAAAACATAACCCATAATTTTATGTTTTATTTTAGATACATTTGTGTAATTAGCTTCAATAGTGTCCCTCTTTAATAAATAAGTTGAGCCTGCCATCATCTTACCTCATATTTCGTTGTTTCTTGTAAGACGTGTTTCAAAGCATCTCTGCTCCATTGTAAATTGGTATAGACTCATACTATTATATTTTTATAATTGTCCCTCTTTTCTGCTTTTTAAGGAATCTGATGAAAGGTGGTGTAAAAAAAGTAAAATAGTATATTTTTATTTTATTTTCATCATAGTTTTGTTTACATTAATTATTGTGGTCATAATAATAAATAAAGTGTCATTATTTTTGTGATGTCCCAGGAAGCGTGGCCTGTAAGGAAGGTTGAAAGCTAGCCAACAGTCAGTATAAAGTCTAATATAAATTTCAATTCAAGTTCACAGATTTCTTAACTTCAATTACAGTTAGAATAATCACCTACGTTTGTCACAAAAGATGTTGAAAATGGTGTCCTTGTACAAATTTCCTTATAAAAAAATTAAATTCACAATTTCATAAGAGTTAATACATACGGTTTCAAACTTGTTTTAAAAAAATGTCTGAAATGTGTGGTGATACAAGGATATTATTTTCAATATCTTCTATAACACAAGTAGGTGATTATTCTTACTAATTGAAGATGAGAAGTTATCATAAAATTAGCATTAGCACGTTAAATGCTTCAGATCCATCTTCATTTTCTGCCAGGTTAATCTTTCTTTAGCTATGTTCCACCAGTTCCTAAGGCTTAGTTTATATCCTCCAATACTCAACAATTATCTACTATTGGGTCTTTGAACCCTTCATCTCCATTCTGGTTTGTTATCAGTAATATTTTAACAGTGTTTTCAGTTTTCATTCTCTGCACATATCCTTTCCATTTTAATCTAGTATGTCATTTATGTATATACAGTCCATAAAGTTCTCAGGTTGGATAAAATGTTTTTACATCATACCTCATAAAGTTCCGTGTTTTCATGATACTGGTTTCAAAGGCCATTTGTCTTCATCTTCAGTCAAACTCCAACTCATCTTTATGAGGTGAGATGTAAAAACATTTTATCCAAACTCATATATAAATTAAAAATTGCCTCATAGTGTTACTTCCCACTGTAATTTTGATTAAATGATTTGTTGTATCTTATTTTCATAGCACCATTTTCATTTAATTGTTCCCCACATCTTCCTCAGTTCTTTTTTTAAATTGTTCAATTTATTTGAAGTTCAAGAAGTACTTAAATTAAGGGTTTATATACAAGATTTTATCGATTGCCATGCATCTCAAAACATTGCACAAATAATGACACTGTATAAAAATAATACAATAAAACTAATACAAGATTTTAAAAAATGTTTGAAGAAATTAAAAAAAATATTTCAGCTTACACCTAAATAACTGAATGGTAGTATATTTTGAATGTTAGGACATTAGAAGGGAAATAAAAAGTCTTTGATTCCTCATTACAGAGATCTTTAGCACGTTAAAAAAAACTCTTAGATTCAAAAATGCAATTTTCTCAAATTTACAAAATTTCATATATGTAATTTTATTACTGGTGTGATACTAAAAACTGTAAGATAATGCTAACTTAAAACATTTCATTAAAATTGATAAACAGAAAAGTAACTTTATACTATTAATAATTTAAATTTAAAGTGTTAATTTAAAACATTAATATCTGAATCAAAAAGACAAATTCACCAGCAAGTGTTGAATTCAAATAATGGGGGAAAAAGAGTGAAAGAAGAAAAATGAGATATATTAAGATGTGGTAAGTTTTGTATTTTGTTCAGCTTTGATCTTTGGCCAGAGTGTCATTAAGTGGATCTTATTTAATACCTAATCTACTAAGTTTAAAATCTAACCAGAGTTTCAAAGCATATCTGGTGCAATGCAATATAATGTTGTACTGTTTATCACGTGTGTTCAGAATCACATTACATGTAATGTATATTGTGACACTTTTATCATGTGTGTGTCTTTACATTGTATTTACTGTTAGCACAACTTTTTTTGAACTTTCTAGCTTTCTTCAGCAATTACAATATAACTTCAGGCACCATCACTGAGAACATCCTCTTAGCTACAAAATAATATTTCATTACTACCAAAATTGGAATGCGTTATGCATTATGCTTTACTAAAACATGTGGCAATTTTCAGATTTTAATATTTTTGCAATATCGGTATTTGGCAATTAACCAATATAAAAAATATTCTATGAATATTTTCCAAAATATTGAGAGAACTGCAATCTAAAAGCCTTTGTTTTGTCACTTGATCTACTAATGTGAAAATATGTTGCAGAAAAAATCATTTAAAGCTTTTGACTGAGTTTTTATAGTTTGACTGAAGATGAAGGTAAAATGACCTTTGAAACCGGTATCATGAAAACACGGAGCGTTATGAGGTGAGATGTAAAAACATTTCATCCTACTCACTTATAAATTACATTTAAAGCTTATTTAATTTTCCTTAATTTGTGAATATGTGTGACAGTACAAAGGTTTTTTCTTTGTTATATAAATTTTAAGCAGCTTATTACAGTTAAAAAAATAGTTCATGAAAAATTACTGTTACTATTTTAAAGAAGAAAAACACTTTGATCAGCTTTCATACAAAACTTGATTTAGATACACAATCTTCTTCTTCCTTCCAAGTATTAGGCCAAGGCCTGTTACGATCCTATAGAAAATTTTCCCTCCAGCGTTTCATAGGACGGCCCAGTGATCTTCGTCCTCTTGGTATATAATTATAAACAGCTTCAGAGATCTGAATTCTCATTCTTTCAAGATGGTGTTTCCAATTTAGTTGGTACTGTTTAATATATTCCAAAATTGGTGTAGTCTTCAATTCTTTTAAGATATCGGTGTTCCTTTTCGGATCCCATCTGGTGTAACCCGCTGTTCTGCACATGAATCTCATTTCACAAGCTGTTATTCTGCTTTCATGTTGTCTTTTTAGTGTCCATACTTCACTACCATAGGTCAACACTGGTCTAGCCAGAGTGTTATATAAATGTAATCTGGTGTTTTTTTATACAAGGGATGGTTTCATAACTTGATTAATAATTCCTAAACTTTTATTATAGAGATACACAATCTAGTAGTGCATTACACTAATTAATTGTATATTCATTCATCAAAGTTTCATTCACATGCAGAATTTAAATAGGAACAATATAAAATTATAAAATTGAATACCTGTAAGTTTATAGTCCTTTCAACTTGATTAGATTTTTTTTAAATTCTATAGGCCTTCCATCTTCATCACACAGTTGTATGGCTACAGACTTGGTTGTGATTATCATATAGGATGAAGAATAACAGTAAAAAAATTCACGGGTGTTGAATATTTGTAACATACAGGATATTTAAAAATGAGAGTCAAAAATGTAGGGATGAGAAATAAATATGATGTGGAGAAAAAAGTTGCAGCAATTGCCTTTGTTATGAGGTTGAACTTTTATAGGAAAAATCACTATGAGATTTAATTTAAGATTTAAATTTAAATTCTTTATACCTCACCTCATATCCAGTCTTCTAATTAAACCAGTTTTAAAACCTAGGCAGTTTCATCTTCAGGCTCGACTGATGTTATAGTGTTACTTCCTTTAAATATTAAATAAAATGATATATCGTTCAGGAAAAATGCTTCTTACTCTAATCTGTTGGTAGACCAATGAACCTCTGAATCAAATCATATTCCCCGGGAATTTTCAAATGGAAGATAGGGGGTTAAGATTATTATAAATAAATAAAATCTCTTCTAGTTTGAATAACTTAATTCACTATAAATACAGTGCAAGTCTACAGGTCCATCTGTATATTTTATACAAGTAAATATACTCGCTATACCAATGGAATATTTAAAATCCATAAGTTTTTCTTTCTTGTTTTTTTTAATGTGGATTTTTTCCCAAACCATGAACTCTTTTGGTTTTTCCATTTTCTTAATTAAACTAGCCTTTATATCAATTAGATGTTTTCTCAGAGCAAGCATGAGCAGCTACTGTTGACTTTTCCACTTCATCATCTTAGGAATGTCAAAAATGGTGAGGTGGAAATGTCAACAGTAGCTGCTCATGCTTGGTCTGAGAAAAACCTAATTGATATAAGGACCTAAATTTAAATTAATATTGGGAAGTAAATATTATGAGGTTATATCATTAATAGTGAGTGGAGAACATATTTTTATCGACTCATCTCATAGAATTTCAAATTTCTTTGATACCGACGGTTTCAGAAGCCATGACTGAAGAGGGACATGATATTGTCTGAAAACATTGGTATCAAAGAAATTTGAAATTCTATGAGGTGAGTCGATAAAAATATGTTCTCCACTCACTATTAATGATATAAGGACCTGTCTAATTAAACAAATAGAAAACCCAAAAGAGCTCATGGTTTGGGAAAAAATCTACATTAAAAAAAAACAAGGAAGAAAAACTTACGAATTTTGAAATTCCCAGGGAATTTTATTTCATTCAAAGGTTCATTGGAGTAAGAGGCAGTTCTCCTGGATGTCATAACATTAGTTGAGATGTAATTGAAGTTGAGACTGCGTAGATTTTAAAACCAATTTAATTAGAAGACTGGATATGAAGTGTGGTATAAAGAATTTTAATTTAAATCTTAAATCTTTGTTATGAGATGCCTTTTCCCCCCATGATTGAATCTTGTTGATGAATACCAAGCACTAATTCCAACTTAAAAATGTCAGTTTTATTTAATTATCAATCATGAGATAAGTGGAAACCGTAATGATCACAATTCTTTTCAGTTAATTAATTTGATAACAGAAGCTTCAAAAGATCATTTGTCTGTCAATTAACTCTATTAATGGAATCCACTATTTTACAAGTGCCTGATAAGAAGGTTAATTTTTTCAACTGTAACTTTTAGGATTGACTCCTGGTTTATTTATGCATGTGTAGTAACTCTTCACTTGTTTCATTGGAATTAGTACTTAGTATTCAGTGAGCTGTAACCGTAAAAAATTACATCTTGTAACCAAATAGTTTCTGGACCCATATTTAGTGCCTCTTTTTTGCTTCTCGTCCCAACATTTTGGATCATAATTTTTTTTAATACTTTGTTTAAATTTCTTACATTTAGTATTGTTTGTATTGTTTTGTGTTGTAGTTTTATTGATATCACCCCTTTTTAAGATTTTTCTACAGCATCATCTAACAACCTGTATTTGAAGTTATAAATTGAAATAAGGGCTTTCATTAGTTGGTAATACCTTAGTATTACAGGAAGTACCACATCTTCCCTGACATCTCACTCTCTCCCCTTGATTTCAGAGTTCAAAAAAAGTTGCACATATAGTACTTTATTCTTGTATGTTTAAAATGTTTTTAATGTATTGAAAAAAAAAATCTTTAAAACGTTTGTTAGCCTTGTATTTAGAACCCTTTAAAATGTTTGTTTTATTTTTAACATACATCTTAATTATATGGGGTCATTCCACTAATGTATATTAAATTACTAAAAAAGTAGTACATTTTCTAATATCATTGTGTACTCTAAGGCTCGAATCTATGAACGCATTAGACCGTAAAAGTCATTCTCTGCCTGAACTCTGCTGAGAAAGTTGCATCCAAATACGTTTTTGCATACTCAAAAATCTGTTCATGTGATAATAATTGTTCAAATTCCTAAGCTACCTGGCAAGGTGACTTAGCAGAGAAACAAATCGTGAGCAACCCGATGGGAACTGATGTAGTTTGAAACCTTGCCGCGTACCTTGCTGCTTTATCCAAGATGTTGGATCTTGAAGACTTTGATCATGTTTTCGGTATATGTGGAGAAGAGGAATTTGATAGAGTCTACCAAAGAATTCAACTGGAAGAACAGGAGAATCGGTGTAATATTGCGCGACGCAGACATCATTGTATACGGTATTATTTGCATCACGCAAGCATAAATGCATTCCTCTAGCAGACAAAAATAACGGAAGTTGTTTTATCGCTGAGAATTCTGGGTAATTTCTCGCCATATTATGAAAACGATGACTTTCATGCATGACCAGTTAGTGCGTAGCTAATTCGATCTTTGCACTTGCTCATGGAAAGGCAGCTCACCAGTGATTGGAAGTAATTTGAGTAGAGACTAATGTATTTGCATGCGGCCCTAAAAGCACAGGTGGGCACCTTGTGGCTCAAAGAACAGGAACTAGTGGCTCAGATGTAAACATAAGCTGTTTCTGACCATTCAGTGCACAGTAACACAATCAATATTGAGACTCCAATTGAGATGTGATGCAATGATTGGGCAAAGATGTAAAAAAATGCTCATAGATTCATGTCAAAATTTGATTTTCATTTTAAAATATAATTTATATCTGTATAGAATACTTTTAAAAATCTGCTATTGCAGCTCATAATTTGCTAGAGAATCACAAAATTGGAAAATAAACTAAACTTTTGAAACAATTAGAGTAGCTTTGGAATTAACAGTTTGGGAAAATATATACATTCAAAGGAACAAATAAAGATACATGAATTTTGAAATTCCCGGTTAGCAAAATTTAATCTCAAAGTTTATAAAATCAACACCAGATGGCAGTTCGGAAGTTGATGGTAATGGCAAAATTTCAAAAGTTAGAGTTTTGGCTATAGGTAGGAGAAATGGCTCCAGAAACCAGTCTTCTGAAAATCACGGGATTGTATGAGGTGAGATGTAAAAAAAAAAATTTTAAAAAGTAGTTATGTATGCAACAAGGGATGTAAGTAGTACATTACTAGTCGAGGACGTGTTTGAGTCCGAGCTATAGCGAGGGCTAGCAAATAAGTTCGAGACTAGTAATGTACTTACTTCCCGAATTGCGTATATAAATGTGTTCACTTCTATACTAATAATTATGTTTAATTTTTATATTTTGTGTGAATTTGTATCTTGGTTTGAAGAGTTCAATTGTTCGATAGCAAGAGAATGTTGATAAAGCAACTGCAATTGTTTATTGTTGTCTGAATTAATGACAGACATTTTAAATAACAGTTTCAGACTGCATATTAATTACAGAAGTATGATTAATTGTGATGTAGAAGAAGCGGCAAATGCTGTGATTCATTTTCTATTACCAGCAAAGTAAAAAAATAGATATGAAAAAGTCTACAGAATATTTAAGGACTGGTGTAAACATTATTAATTGTTATTTTCCTTCCCTAGGGAAGTAAGTTGAGCAATTACATGCCGTTGTCAATGGATATCCTGTCCTCTGGTAAATTCAACTTACTTCCCTAAAAACAGAATGATAATTAGGCCATTATTAATATAGGAGTGAACAAAAAGTGTATATTGACCACTTATAGATAGTGAATAAACCCTGTACTCATATCTGATATAATGCTATTGAGGAATGATATAAGATTAAGCCCCTAATTATTGATATATGGCTGCCAATTGACCAGATCTGTCATACCATCACAGAAATAAATGAAATAGAATGCATTGGATGACATGATTATGGAGAAGTGGTGGGGAGGACATGGGGAATGAAAGAGGAGCATGGAAACTTATGTGAGAAAACCAGAGAGAACCCTTTTAATCCTCGTGGCCTATATGATTTTATTTCACGAGTTAATAATAATATTAACCATGATTTGAGGGAGGTAAATTAAACAGGAGATGATTGTAAAATATTAGTTCAGGACAGAGATGAATCGAGGGCCTATAGTCATGTAGCCAAGAACCTGAGGGTTCAGTAGTTCCAATGAATTAGAGCTTGATATGAACTCCTAGTTATAAATACATGGTCAGCCATTTGCAGTGTGTATTACTTGTAACAAAGAAACAAATCATTCAATCAATGCATGATCAGTATTGTAGATGGTATAACATCAATTAAGAATACATTTTTGAAACTTGAAATTATTTATGTTTAGTTAGTCATCTTATGAAATATAAATTTATTATATAAACTTATTATTTATATCTGTTTACTTGTAAAATTACCAATAAATTTGCCATAATTTATTCAATATGTTATTGAAAATTGCATTCATTTTTTTTTTTTTGTGAATGCTGTAGTTTATGGAATGCTAAAGTTCCATTTTAAAGCCACTTTATAAGATTATGAAATGCTGAAATGAGACATCTATCTATACCCATACATTCAACTTGCAGAGAGGGTACTCTCTTCCAGAAGTTACTAAACTAAGTATAAATTAGTTAAGCTTGTTTCCCTACAGATTTTAATAAGAGACAAGTGGTTAGCTTATCACCTCAAAGGTACATCTGCTAGGTACTAAGATATAACTTGGAATAAATTTTGCTCAGAGGCTCTAATTTAGGCTTGAGGTTCTTTTATGAGCACTGGTGTACAAAACCATTGGATTCAAATCCCGGTTTAGGCATTTTTTTTTCACTTCAAATATGAGACATTATATAACTTAGTATCCATATAATTATTGAATCAAGTTGCAGCATGTTCTCATGACATGGACATCATGAGAAGAAACTAGAAGACCTAAAAATCAGGTTTATACAAAAAAAAAATACATAAATTATACAAAATGTTAAGTCATATTCTAATAGCAGAGAGAAGGAAAATTTAACAATAGGTGGAACTACAATTGGCATAGTACAATAATTTAATTATTTGGAAACAATAGTCATCAATAAATGCAATGAACTGGAAAAAATCAAGAACAGAATAAACATAGCAAATAAGATATGTAGGTAGGAGATAACACTATGAGGTTTATTTTAATTTTGCTTAGTTGTTTCTTGACTCACCTCATACTTCTTAACTCCCTTGCATTGACTCACCTCATACTTGTTAACTCTCTTGCAAGGGAGTTAAGATGTATGAGGTGAGTCAAGAAACAACTAAAAAAAAAAGCAATTATGACCTACTATGCATTATTATCTATTGAACTTTTATAGGAAAAATTGCTATGACATTTAGTTTAAGATTTAAATTAAAATATTTTAGACCTCACCTCATATCCAGTCTTCTAATTGTACCGGTTTCAAAGCCTGGGCAGCTTCATCTTCAGTAATTTCTTGCCGACTGATATGTCGATCAGGAGAACTGCTTCTTCCTCCCTCTGTTGGTGAACTGATGAACCTGTGGATCAAATCAGAATCAGCGGGAATTTCGAAGTTCATATGTTTTTCTTTCTTGTTTTTTTTAATGTGGATTTTTTTCCCAGGCCATGAGTTAATTTAGTTTTCTATTTGTATAATTAGACTGGCTTTTGTATCAATTAGATATTTTTCAGACCAAGCATGAGCAGCTACTGCTGACTTTTCCACTTCACCATTTTTTACATTTCTAAGATGTTCTTTGACCATTGTTTCAAATTTCTCTTTGTTTTTCCTAAATAAATGTTGTCACATTTGATCTGATAAATTCCTGATTTGTTTTATTCTTCAATTTTTTTTTCATCTTTGTTGGTTTTAATTAACATATTTAGGATGTATTCATTCTTCGGTGCCAATCTTACATTAAACTTTTTAAATATTATTTTAAACTTGTGGTGTTTCAATGGATAGTAAGTGAATTTCTTGAATTTTATGTTCTCTTCTGTTTGTATTATAAGTTTTTATAAGTGAGTAGAAAATAACAAGTGGACACCCTTTAATGTTCAAATTTTGGTGCAGATATGTTGACGATGTAATTGCTAACATGAATCATAAACAAATAGATCTTGCTTTAAAGCTTTTGAATATTCAGAGTAGAACTCTAAAATTTACCATGGACGCTGAAATTGAAAGACAAATCTCATTTTTAGACCTAAATTTAACAAGAAATGAAGAAAACAAGATAGAATTTGGAATATACAGAAAGAATACACACATAGATAAATATATTAAGGCCACAAAGAAGCGGTGTTCAGTATTGAATTTTTTAGGAATAAATCACTACAAGCTTTAATTTATGATTAAATTAAAATGCTTCATACCTCTCCGCATATCCAGTCTTCTAAGTAGATTGCAATTTCAAAGCCTTCATGGCTTCATCTTCAGTACTATCTTTTCGATTCAGTGTTCAATAGATTGACACACAGATTAGTAAATATACCTATGAGCAACAAAAGTTAAGTAAAAGATACATAATTAATGCAGTGACAGAAAACAGTTTTGAAGAAAATATGGTACACAAGAAAATAAAAAAAGTTTAAACCAAAAATTAATGAATGCACACTTATAAAACAAACAGAAGAAAACATAAAATTCAATAAATTCACTTACTATCCATTGAAACACCACAAGTTTAAAAAAATAAAATAAAAAGTTTAATATAAGATTGGCACCAAAGAATGAATACATCTTAAATAGGTTAATTAAAGCCAACAAAAATAAAAAAAATGAAGAAGAAAATAAATCAGGAATTTATCAGATCAAATGCAGGGATTGTGACAAAATGCATATAGGAAAAACAAAAAGAAATTTGAAAACAAGGGTGAAAGATCATCTTAGAAATGTAAAAAATGGTGAAGTGGAAAAGTGAGCAGTAGCTGCTCATGCTTGGTCTGAAAAACATCTAATTGATACAAAAGCCAGTCTAGTTAAAAAAAACTCCAAACACAACAGGCCTAGAAGGCCCTTGGTCTACCAAATGGATGCTGGCCTCACATCCACATGTGTTCATCGCAGAGGTAGACGATCATCTAGCCAGTGTAGGGGTGACATGTGGTCACCATGTCGGGTCCCCCAGCCATTATAGCTGGTCTTCTCAACCTGGAGTCACTATTTATTGTAGCTACCCAAATACATCATGATGCTGGGTGGGCACCAGTCCCATACTGACCGAAATTCCTTGAGAAAATTTCTTCCCCCGTGGGGACTTGAACTTAGCTCTGAGCTTAGGCTTCTTGCCTTAACCACTTGTTTACAGTGCAAAACAGTCTAATTAAACAAATAGAAAAACAAAAAGAACTCATGGTTTGGGAAAAAATCCACATTCAAAAAACAAGAAAGAAAAACTTATGAACTTCAAAATTCCCACTGATTCTGATTTGATCCAGAGGTTCATCAGTTCACCAACAGAGGGAGGAAGAAGCAGTTCTCCTGATTGACATAACAGCAGTCGACAAGAAATTATCGAAGATGAAGCTGTCCTGGCTTCGAAACCAGTATAATTAGAATATTGGATATGAAGTGAGGTACAAAATATTTTAATTTAAATCTTTTTAAAATTATAATCTATGTTTAAGTCTAAAAGTGTGCATCTGCTGACAAAAATTAAATTATATAAAATCATAATAAGACTGATACTAGTATATAGAAGTGAAACTGGGTTGTAACAAAGAAAACTGAAGATTGTGTTAAATAGATTTGAAAGAAAAATACCTATGAGGGAACTCTCAATCATTGTATGCCGAAACCTATATTGAGATTTCCCCCAGAAAAGAGTTGTGATATACCCAAGCTGTGTCCAAAAAATTATCTGCCTTTTTAACTGCAAATTGAAGCTAGAATTCAGCAATGGCATCCAACTGTAGGGAACACATGGACTCCCTGCATGATTAAGAGTGAAGTGACGTGGGACATGCCACAAATGGCAGGTAGTATGGGTTATCCGATCTGCCAATTCACGAGTTGTACTACTTCCCTCTAGTATAATGAGAAATTTGGCACTGGATTTTAATGCCTTGCAGTTAAAAATGGCAGATTTTTTTTTGGATAAGGCCTTGGTACATCAAAACACTTCTCTGGAAGAAATTTCAAGATAGGTTTAGAGATGCAATAGTTGACAGTTCCCTTGTAAGACATTTATGTAGACTTGTCAATGGCAGAGGAAACTGGAAAATTAGATATAATAACAAATTATAATACCTTTATAAACATTCCATGTTCCTAGGAACATGTCCCTGCATTTGAGCCTTTGGCATGGATTCCCTGAAGTAGTCCCTGCCCGGAGAACCGAATGGGGGACTATTTTACCCCAGTGGAACCCATGTCCGCATTTATTGACAGTTGTATTTTTACGGTGAAATATCATCACTCTTTCGATCAAGATACTTTTCTTGTCTGGCTTATCGCCTTCGACCTGTTCGGCATGGGTAACTCTTTCGGCAGCAATGCTACCGCTGGCATAGCTCTCGGAGTCATTTAAGCACACAAGCCACTCCACAATGACAAGGTAAAAATACCATGGATACTACATAATAGCTACATGATGTGTATAGGAAGCAAGATATAATAAGAACAGTTAAGTCTTGTAGGCTGCAATGGACAGGACATGTGGCACGTATGGGGATGAAAGAGGTGCATGACAGCTTCTGGTAAGAAAATCAGAGGGAAAAATCCCAGTTGGTAGACCAAGAATGAGGCAGGAGAATAACATTATCCATGATTTGAGGGAAGTAGATTATACAGGGGATGATTGGAAAACATTAGCTCAAGATAGGGATGTATGGAGAGCTTATGTCCACGTGGCCATGAACCTATGGGTTCGATAGAGGTAGTGAGTTAGTTAGTTAATACTTTTATAAAGTACCACCAGTGTCTTGAAAAGGTTACTATGGGCAGGACATGTACAGTGAGAGAATGAACAGATAAAGCATTTCCAAGATGATCATGGAAGGACACATGTTCGGTAAATTACTTGTTAGAAAATCTAAGAAAAGATGATTAGATGCTGTAAAAATTATAGTCAACAGCTGTTGAAGAATTAGGAAGAGAGAGTTACGGATAGAAAAGAATGGAGGCAGACATTGGAGGAAACTCAAGACCCTCTTGGGCTGTAATGCCATTGCTGATGATCACCCATACGATTAGGTGACTTTTCATATTTTATAGTTCTGCAAGTGTCAGGTGTAAACTTATATCCATAATTAATAATACAGTTTTTTTCAGATAGAGTTCCCAAGGCCATGCTTTGTTATTGTCCAACAGAGAAGAGATCTCTGGGCCATCCAAGGAAACGCTGGATACAAAATTCATCAGTGAGTTCGTAACAGGCTTATAGGCCTAAGACTTGGTTGGATGAAGAAGAAGAAATGTTCCATTTCTAGTCAAATTAAGCTCTTTATATTTTATTGATAAGAGGTTCTTGTATATACAAATTTAAAGAGACAGATAAGGTATCCCCAATAAGATTACAGTATTAATTTTACTAAAGTAGATGGATATGGACAGTTAATAACAAATGAGGGAAATTTTGAAGAAGTGGCTAAATTCAAATACCTAGGAACAATAATTACAAACAGACAAATAGGAATGAGGTGTACAAGAAATTAAATATGGGTTCAATTCTGGAAATTCATGCTATTATGCATTAAAGGTACTCTTGTTGTCTCAACTTTTCTCAAAAAACATTACACTGAAAATATATAAAACTGTTATTCTTTCAGTTATATTATATGGATGCAAAACATAAAGAAGAAGAAAATATTAAGAGTATTTGAAAATAGAGTTCTTAAGAAAAATTTTGGACCAAAGAGAGATGAACAGACAGATAAATGGAGAAGATTAGAAGATTACATAACAGTGAGTTACATGATCTCTATGGGAAACCAGATATAATAAGAATAGTTAAATCTCATAAACTAATATGCTCAGAACATGTCAAATGTAGGAAAACTAGAGAGAAAGCATCCAGTAGATAGGCCAAGAATGAGAAAGGAGAATAACATTAACCATGATTTGAGGCCTTGTCATTGATTGGGGTCCTTGTGTATCACAATGATCCTTTGGGCTATGCCAGAAGAAGTCTCCAATGGCTTTGATGGCGGATGAGGAACAAGATTCCCAATGGTGCAGAAGGCAGAAGAGAAGACCTACTTGCTGCCTTATAGGATGAAGTTGGCTCTTCAAAGGCTAGGGGAAGAAAACCCTGATTACAAATTACCTGGTCCTCCAGGTAGGAGGTTTGGCAGGTGGCTGGTGTCCCCCCTTGTATAAAAACATTCACTAAGGATTCTAATACGAGGCCTCAGAATGGAGCATTGGATAGAGAAGATTGGAGGTCTCGCATCAAGAAGGCCCAGGGGCCCGCTATGGGTTGTAGTGCCATTGGAAGAAGATGATTTTAGGGGAGTAGATTATACAGGGGATGATTGGGAAACATTAGCTCATGATAAGGATGTTTGGAGAAGTTGTATCCACACAGCCATGAACCTATGGGTTCAGTAGTGCCAGTGAATTAGTAAAGTGATCTGACTACAGCCTCAGGAGGCCCTTGTGGTAGTGGAAGATTAAGGCTCTCACCTTTCTAGACAATCGACACAAGGTGTTTAACTGGGTTGTCTTCCTTGCATGATAGCTGACATTTCCATGGTATTAATTTCCATTAGAATCTGAATCGATGTCATGGCCATGTGCTGCCAGAAGGTTAGGCCAGTTTAGAAATTCTGACCCTACCGGGACTCAACATCTTAGTCTTTCAGCTTGGAGCTTACTGCTTTACCAACCATGCTATGGTGTGTCCCTATTAATTTTAGTAGAAATTTTCATTCTAAAGTAAAAGTAAAAAGATACTCTATTTTACAATAACTTGAACAAGCATTTCTGCAGTACATTTGCAGGAAAGAAATGCAATTTTTCTTTTTTATTTAAGTAAAATTTTATTACCTCATCTCATATTCTTCTTCTTTAACTAGTTTTGGATCCTTCTTTGATTCCATTATCAGCATATCACGATTGTTGTTATGTCTCCTTGAAGAGCGGCTCTTCTAGGCAACATAACAATGGTCGTGAAAATACTGATGATGGAACCAAAGAAGGATCCGAAACTAGTTTAAGAAGAAGAAGAATATGAGGTGAGGTAATAAAATTTTACTTAAATAAATAATACCTCACAGTGTTAATTCTTAAAAAAAAGTTAAGAAATGCAATGCTTCAGCCACCCAAACAAAATTTATAGACTTAAGATAGTTAAAAAATTAGACCTACTATAGGCTATGAAAGATGAAGTAGTAAATTGTGTTCTATATTTTAAGATTCATGGATTAAATTACATAAAGTATTTTGAACTATTATATTATATGTATTCTATTTTTATTTATTCTTCATGTAACTTATACTGATACCTTGTCACTCTTTGTAGCGAAATTTTGATTTATCATGATTATACAATTAAAGAATAAAAATATAAAATAGTTACCTAAAAGGCCTGTCTCCTCAATTTAAAAATTATTAATTATCTGTAGCGCTTTTGGGACTAGTCCCATCATCAGAAGAAGTATTATCTGTTTTATCATGGATTTCATTAATGTTGATCATGATTATACTACAATGTGGGAGTGAAGCAAATCTCCTGAATAGCACATCATATCAAGCTTCTAAAAAGTAAAATGATCCCACTACAGGCCTTAGGAGGCCTTTGGTGTATTAAGAGGTTGAATCTCCCACCTTTCTAGACAATCAGTTCAATATGTCAGCCCTGCATGACAAACACATTTACTTTCAGAACATACATCTTATACTCATTTCCATTAGATACCGAGTCGACTGCAGGGTCATGATGCTGCAAAAAAAGTTTAGTCTATACCCATAAATCCCCATGTCATGACAAGGGTGCTCCGTAGCAGGAGTTTCCTAACCAAACATAATTTAGTTATACTTATTTCCCTACAGATTTCAGCGAGTGACATGCTTAGCTCATTGCCTCAAAATGGCATCCAGTAGGCAACTAAGGCATTACTAGGATTGGAAAAGCTGATTAAATTTTGCTCAGAGGCACTAATTTAGGCTTGAAGTTCTTTTACAAGCCTGAAAAATCTTCAGACTCAGAATCCAGCCAAAAGAATTAGATTGGTTTAGAAATCCTAATCCTATCAAGACTTTAAACCTTCTGGCTTATAGCATATTGCCTTAACCAACTATTATAAGATGTGGTCTGTATTGAGCCTCTATTACTCAATTCTGATGGTGACTGAAAAAAAGGGAACATAAACAGAAATCATGTTTTGAAATAGAGTTTCAAAGTTTTGTTTTAATTGTGTAAAAAAAAAATAATATTTTTATTATTAATTTAACACTTCTCACTGAAGGATAGATTATATTTGAAGAGAAAAATTATATGCTTAGACTGGAGTTTGAACCCAGCTTTCTAGGCCAATGCTCTACCACTGAGCTACATGAGAAACTCCTATCTAAATGCAAATTTTTCTCTTATACACTGTTAAAATAATAAATGTATTTCTTTTGCATTCTGTAAATAAAACAAAACTTTTTTGCACAAAATATGGTTTCTACTTACGTTCATTTATTCAAGGCACTGCCTCAATTTTACATAAAACACCAAGTTTTAGACTTTAAAGTTTCCCAAACTACTTTTAACATTACATGTGTGGAAGACCCATACTTATTGTAATTAAAATTGGAATTATTAATAGATTGAATCGGAAATATACACCTCGCTCTAAATTTTGTTTTCTTATTTGGACATGGTCCACCGCTGTGGTCTCGAGGTAGCGTGCTGCCTTGTCACGCAGCGGGCCCGGGTTTGATCCCCGGTCGGGGCAGTTTTTCTGGGTGAGGTTTTTATCAGGGTTTTTCCTCACCTGCAAGACAAATGTCAGGAAAACTTTAAGGCCTAAATGGTCCCCAAAATCATATGGCCATCATTATCCTTATCATCATCATCATCCTTCACTGGTGTGGAAAGCAACGGGAAGCTACCACACCTACAATTCCCTAGTAAAGCTGCAAGCATAGCATGAAAATGCTATGATTGCAGTGAAGGACCTGCCTTCGGGCAGAATTACTATGGATGGATTTGGACATGTTATGCCAAACATCCTCACCATTCCCAACTAGAAGGCAGACTGTGGCTCTTGGCAGCAAGCAAGTCCGGTAGAATGCTTAGTGAATGGTGTTTGCTTCAGTTGTTAGGGTTGGCTATTAAAATTACAGTATTTATAATGTTTACTAACTTTTCTCCCATCTCATTCAGGTTTTCCTCAGTAAGTACATTGGATTTCTATTTTTACATTTATTCAAATGACTGAGTTTCTCTAATCTTTTTTACAAAGTTAAATACAGTATTCATTTTGAGGCTCATTGTGATCAGCCAGAGGAAGTTGATTCTGAAAAGAAAACCACATATGAGCCAACAGTTGATTATTACAAAGACTGTTTAACTCATGCCCCAAATGGGCAATGAATTTTGTTTTACAACCAATCACAGTCATGTTTCACCTCACTCTTTATCAATTTTTCTTTATCAGCTCCTGCTTCTGTGATAAAGAAAGCTCCTCCTTTTTAATATTCTGAACAGGTCAGAGCACTATTTTTCTCCAACAAATAGATTGATATAGCAAATAACAAACAGATTCCTTGATTTTACTGAGTTGTTTACTAAAAAATAACTCAATAATGTTGATTATTATATACAGTTTGATATGTTTCAATATTTCTCCACTACTGTGCATTCTTACAATATTGTGATCCTATTTGGCTTCTTCTTCTTTCCAAGTATTAGGCCAAGGCCTGTTACGATCCTATAGAAAATGTTCCCTCCAGCATTTCATAGGACGGCCCAGAGATCTTCGTCCTCTTGGTATATAATTATAAACAGCTTGGGGATCCGATTTGAACTCATTCTTTGAAGATGGAGTTTCCAATTTAGTTGGTACTGTTTAATATATTCCAAAATTGGTGTGTCTTCAATTCTTTTAAGATATTGGTGTTCCTTTTCCGATCCCATCTGTTGTAACCCGCTGTTCTACACATGACTCTCATTTCACAAGCTGTTATTCTGCTTTCATGTTGTCTTTTTAGTGTCCATGCTTCACTACCATAGGTCAACACTGGTCTAACCAAAGTGTTATATAAACGTAATCTGGTGTTTTTTTTGTACAAGGGATGGTTTCATAACTTGATTAATAATTCCCAAATTTTTATTATAACTAGTAATTTTTTCAGGGATATCCTTTTCATCCCAGATAGAGAGATAATATCCAAGATATTTAAATTGATTAGATCTCTCTAAAATTTTATTCTGGAGACAGATTTTACTTTGTATGGGGTCCTTCCCATGAAATGCCATAATTTTAGTTTTGTTAATTGATATTTCCATATTAAATTTTGGCAGCTATTTTTTGTAAATTATAAATTTGGCAATAAATAATATGATCAAGTTGCAATGAATGAACATAACCTCACATAAGAATTAAATCTCATAGTGTTCTTTCCCTGTAAAAGTTAAATAACCTCACATTTCTGATTTGTTTTTAAATTTTGCTGTTTACATTAAATATATAAATATTTTAAAATAACTATATTTAAATAATGATTTTTGAGTAAACAGCTTAATTTTATTTGTTAAATAGTTCTAACAAATGCCACTCTTGATTTCCAAATCCTCTAGATAAATTGAAAATCAGTTGTGACATTACTTATGATAAATACCAATCAGATAGTATAACTGTCACAGGATTGATGATTGGGGCAAGAGGTACTATACCAAGATTCTTAGCTAAATTTTGGAATTCCTTATATTTGGATAGAGTATATCTTTTTTAAATTGTCATCGTTGCCATTAGAGGGTCAATTTCAATTTTAAGAAACTATCTTTACAAAATTTAATTTAAAATGTAATTTAAACTTGTGTGATGTCATATTAAGTCACAATCTTTACTCTTCAACTAGTCACACATCAGTAGAGCTCATAGGCAACTGAACTGTAACTATCAGTTAGAATGTGACCATCTGCTATGTCTGGCAGGGACAGAGATAGAAAGAAAAAGATTAATAGCATTCATCAGGAATGGCAGAATGCTGACACCTGCTTTGCTTGCCGTTGAAAGCGATAGGGAATCTCAGAGACTCCTCTGTAGAATCTGACTGCTATTTTGACTGTTTGTGGAAGTTATGTATTCTATCTCTGTGGTTGTGGGCAGACAAACATCATGATTAAATTTACTTTTTAGGAATTAGCAGTATGATGTATTATTTATTTAAGAAAAATTGTATCACCTCACCTTATATCCTTCTTCTTATTAGACCGGTTTTGCAACATATCTAGGTTCCATCCTCAGTATTTTCATGTCCATTGTTATGTTGTCTTGAAGAGCCATCTCCTACTCCATCTGTTGTTAGACTAAATAACTCCAAATCAAATCACTTCCCCTGGGAATTTTAAAATTCATTAATTTCTCCTTTTCGCTTTTTTGGATGTGGATTATTTTACCAAACTATGAGCTATTTATGTTTTTCTATTTGTTTTATTAATTTTTTACTAAACCATGAGCTCTTTAGGTTTTTATTTTATTAATTTAGAGATTTGATTTGGAGGTTATTTAGTCTACCAACAGATGGAGCAGGAGGTAGCTCTTCAAGATGACATAATGGTCATGAAAGTACTGAGGATAAAACCTAATTTATCATCATCATCATCATCCTGCCAGGTATTAGTCCTAGAAGAACTGTTACGGCCTGAGAAAGCGGTTTTCGTGTCATCTTTTCGTAGGTCGACCAAGTGACCGTTTCCCATTTGGACACTAGTTCATTATTGACTTGGGGATCCTGGATCTAGCCATTCTTGAGACATGTTCCTTCTAGTTTAGCTGATATCTGGAGATGTAGTCCAGTATTGGTGACACATTAAGTTCATGAAGGATTTCTACATTTTTCTTTCGATCCCATTTGGTGTAGTCAGCTGTTCGGCGCATAAATTTCATCTCAGAAGCTGTTAGTCTGCTTTCATCTCTCGTCCTTATAGTCCACGCTTCACTCCCATAACATAGGACTGGTCGAGCCATTATTTGATAAAGACGAGTACGAGTTGATTTTTGCACTAATGAAGGTTTTAAAACTCTATTAATGATTCCCATTGATTTATTGAATTTCACAATTTTCTCTGAAAATCCAAATTTTCAACAAAATTAGAACCTAATTAAGTCCTGAAAACGGTCTAATATGAAGAAGGATTTGAGGTGAGGTAACACAATTTTCTTAAATAAATCAAGATTAAATCCTTTTTCCCAGAACTTCATAGTTAATTACTGTGTCTCTATTATTCTAGACGTAGATTTTATCTCATACTGCAATGAATTTTGAAGTTTCTGGGGAGAAGAATGTAATCATGAAGTTCTTTTGCCCATGAAAAGAATATATAAGAATTCCAGTGGTCAATATAGAATCACATTCTAGTTAAGAATGGTAATGATGTTTCTTTGAAACATGTCCAAATGAGGAAAGAAAATATGAGGTGAGATATATGTTCCAATTCATTCTCTTAATTCATTACCTCAATGTTAATATCCATCCATTTTGTATAATTGGATGTTTTGATAAAATTTACATAATACTTTATCCCTTGTATTGCATGTATTGTAATTGTTTACTTATAATTTACATAATTAATCTTTAGATCTGATTCATAAAAACTTATTAATAAACTAACAAAGGAATATTTGATGATAGAAGTAATTTGTATTTAAATTTTATTTCCAAGTACTTGACAGAAATAAGAAACATTTTTATGGCCAGGGTGTGAATAGATTGGACATAATATAACTTGGTCATTATCTAGACTTTGAGAAATTTTATAATTGTCAATTTTTATTTGTTATTGTTTGCCAATGTGTTTTATGTGAATGACATTGAAAATTGATAATTTCCAAAATCACAAATTATTTATATCTTAGAACATGGAAATGTGACTGTTATAAAAAGACAACATGATACAATGTAGTTTATTAATTTAGAATGATTTTGTTAAACAAAATCATCAGATTAAAATTTTTTGATAGTCTACTATGATCCTAGATTACATAAATATAATATATTGCAATACAAGTGTGGGAAGTATATCATATCAGAAACAAGAAGTTAGAAAAAATGAGATAAAGTCAAGTTTATTTTCTATTTCGGAGATTCTTTTAAGACACTTCACTTACTTGTATTGGTTACTATTTTTTGGATGGTATAACATATTGTTTGGACAATGGGTATTATTATTATAATTAAAGTACGGTAATAATTAAATTAAAGTGATTAATATAAATATTATTATGAGAGAGGAATAGATGAAAATTGTAAACATTTGACTTACCACACGTTAGGAAATATTCATTTCAGTATTGCACTTTCTTTTGTTTGCATAGTACCCAGGTTAGGTGTGGAAATGTCAACTTTTGATTCATGATAACAAGCTTAGCAAGTACAATATATGGATTATATTGTCCAAAAAAAGTATATTGAATTGGAAATAGCAAACTTTGATACAAAATAAGAAAGAATTGAGCTTGTGCAAATGTATAGTACATATAGAAGAAAAGTATATATATATATATATATATATGAAATGTAGGATAATTGAAGTACCATAAGAGATGGCCTGGCTAGGTGATCATCCATCTGTGTAATGACAAGTAAATTTCAAGCTGATAGGTCAAGGAGCTTCTAGGTCTATTGCACCATACAGTTTATGAGATACTAGCTAATACTCGGCTTGTGCTGCTATGCCTAAATAAATTAAATGTGTTTTTATGTTTCATTGAATAAGTAAAAAAAAATAATTATACATTTATATCATAATTATTTTTAGATATCCTGTGCTGATTACCCAGCATTGTCTGGGAATCTATTTATTCCGATCTTCTTGGTATAAATGAGCTGAAAGACAAAAATGGTTATTGAGAATTAACCGTAAAAGAATATCCGCCATGCATTGCTATGCTTGCCCAGGAATCCAGTCATCCCGATCTTCTTGGTATAAATGAACTGAAAGATAAAAATGGTTATTATGAGTTATTCATAAAAGATAAACATATGTAGTTGCAGACTTTTTGTAGATTTTTTGAGATATTCAAATCTGTGTACATTAATTGGGTGTATATGTTATGGCTTAGGCAGCGTAAGCCATTTAAGCATCAAAAAAATCTGAAAAAGATATTTTTCACTACAAAGGATGATTTTTAAGGGTAAAGGGGTTGAGTATTACAATTCTCTTATAGCCTGAAACCTTCCCAGGAAACTCCTGAACATTTTGCAGAAAGTCCCATCACATTTGGATGAATGGTATAGTAATGTATAAAGGACAAACAGGCAGACAGACATACCTCTGTTTTATACATATATATATATATATATATATATATATATATATATATATATATAGTTTGTGTATTTATATCAATAGCAATCCATTTGTTTTATTGTTTATGATTTTACAATTGCTATATTTTAATTCCATGATGGGACAGACCCTGAAAGCCCTTACCCATCAGCCGGTCGCTTAGTTTACATCCACATGTCCAATTTGCAGAGGTGGATGATTATCTAGTTGGTATAGAGGTAACATGT
Organism: Diploptera punctata; assembly: GCA_030220185.1. Classification (NCBI taxonomy): domain Eukaryota; kingdom Metazoa; phylum Arthropoda; class Insecta; order Blattodea; family Blaberidae; genus Diploptera; species Diploptera punctata. The sequence goes on along the minus strand of JASPKZ010000442.1, from coordinate 631,549 downwards.
GGTTATCTTGTCAAGTTCCCCAACCCTTATAGTTGATTTTCTCAAACTGGAGTCACTACTCATTGTAGCTACCCAAATTCTTCATGATGCTGAAAGGGAACTGGTCTCTCATTGAACAAAATTCCAGAGAAAATTTCTTCCTCCATGGGAACTCAAATCACATGTCCTATAGCTCTGCATCCAAGCATCATACCTTAAACCTATTGGCTATAGAATGGGACTAATTGTTAAATTAGCCATAAATAATTTTACCAATTCCCTTTTCAAAATATTTCAGAATATTGGATTACTCTGATGTAATATAGTAGATTATTTCCCATCATAATGATGATGAATGCCAGGAACTTTATTAGATTTCCTGTAAATTTTGAAATTCTGCCTCTATTAACATTATTAGATAGAAAAAATTTGATTAAAAAAATTTCCGTTTTACACACTGGCTACATAGGTATTATAAAAATTAATATTATTTATTTTGTTACACAATTGTTGTTAAAAATATGTATACTGCATATAAGATAAATGAAAAGAGATTTTTCAATTCATAATAGATTCAACTTTATACAAAATAGAGTTTTACATTGTTTCTTAATATTTTATATCAATGTCTGTTAGTTTCTGTGTAACCAATATTAGATTCCATGCAAATCAGTCTTGAATTAAAGTGTTCAAATAGTGCTTTGTTCTTTCTATGTATATACTTTTATTAGTAGAATATAATGGAATGCATTTCACAATATCTGATGGTTCATGAAGACCATTTATAAAATATATAATATGAACATGAGGCTCTCTCTGTTCCTCTCACCAGTTCACATGCACGCGATGTGGGAAGGGACAGTTTATGTGTTCTGAGATAATGTAGGTATGTAACTGACATGTGTCATTGGCATCGTCATTAGGTTCCATTGCATGGCATTTCAGCAGTGTTGCCACTGTTCAAGTTCCAACCCTCTTATAAAAGAAATGTTTGACTATTTTAACTCATGCCCCAAATGGTAGTCAATGACCAATCACGTTTCAATGAATTTTGTTTTACATCCAATGACAGTTGTCTTTGTTGATTTCTCTTTATCTATTCCTGCTTTTGTGATAAAGAAAGCTCCTCCTTTTTAATATTCTGAAGAGGTCAGAACATTATTTTTCTGTGACTGACTCTCCAACAAATACATTGAATATAGCAAATAACGAACAGATTCCTTGATTTTACTGAGTTGTTTACTAAAAAATAACTCAGTAACCTATAATGTTTCATTATTTCTGCAATACAATATTGCGATCTAATTTGACAATACATAATATGATCAAGTTGCAGTGAATATATATAACCTCACATTTCTGATTTGTTTTCAAACATCGCCATTTACATTAAATAAAGTAAAGTGATCCCACAACAGGCCTCAGGAGGCCCTTGGGGTAGTAGGAGGTTAAGGCTCCCACTTTTTCTAGACAATCGGCACTTTATGTCAGCCGGGTTGTCAACCCTGCGTGACGGCCGCCTTTACCCCCAGAACAAGCGTCTGGTACTCATTTCCGTTAGAGGCTGAGTCGACCCCAGGGCCATAGTGCCGCCAGAGGGTTTGGGCCAGTTTAAAAATCCTGACCCCAACGGGACTTGAACCCTCGACCAAATATCGGTAACTATATTTAAATAATGACTTTTGAGTAAACAGCTTAATTTTATTTATTAAATAGTCTTAACCTATAAGAGGGGGAAAGCCGAAGAAGAAGAAGAAATAGTCCTAACAAATGCCACTCTTGATTTCCAAATCCTCTAAATAAATTCTCTCGTCACTTTGTGACTTGTGAATTTATCGATAATTTGGACATCACTCGTTGCATTACTTATGATAATTTTTCTTTCTTCAGTTTGGATGAAGCTCATTTTCACTCTAGACCTTTCTTTTTCCTGTTTTACTTTTAAATTTTATTGACACAGCTTATTTTCAGGTCTATAGAGGTACATGATATACAATACAAGTTTATTTTAATATAACTCCATCTAGCCTACAATTCACAGCTCACTACTGATTATTATTTTTTACCTAAAGATTGTATCTTGTATGATTTCAATTTTTGGATATGTTGTTTAATGTGCTGCATCTAACACTGAAGTCATTAGCAGATTTTTGGGTATAGCACAATGTTGTTTGCTGGATCCTTCTGTGCTGAAGTGATTTTGGAGAAGGAGCCAGTAAGAAACATCATTACATTACAACACCATAACACAGTGCAGTACCTAATAACTAAGTAATATTATGGACTACTGTGGAAGTCTTATATTCATTTATTTTGATTTGAGATAAATATGAAAGTTGCAAAAAATTAATTAAGACAATTGTTTATAATTTATTGAATTGTGGATTGTTTCACTTGTCCAGGTTAGTGAGACGATGGCTGCCAGCAACAATGGTCATCTGCCCAATAGTCTCGACGAAGGGGAGGACAAACCCATGTTGATAGTCAAGAAAACAGGGGATGGTCCTGGAATAACAGCTTTAATTAATCGGCAGTTACAAGGTAGGTTATTAAATTGCACGTTAAGATTATCTTACAGTTTTATAGCAAGCATTGTTTCTCTTGAATTTGGTTTCCTCTCTTTTTTTTATAACTTCACAGATTTTCAGCTAGACAAATTTTGTCTATCAATGAGTTTTCTGCAGCTGAAAACTAATGACACTTGAGTATAAACATATATATTTAAAATTAATATTGGGAAGTAAATATTATGAGGTTATATCATTAATAGTGAGTGGAGAACATATTTTAATGACTCACCTCATATCATTTCAAATTTCTTTGATACCGGCAGTTTCAGACAATATCTTGTCCCTCTTCAGTCATGAATTTCATTAGTAGAAGCCATATAATTTCAAATTTCTTTGATACCGGCGGTTTCAGACAATATCTTGTCCCTCTTCAGCCATGGCTTCTACTAATGAAATTCATGACTGAAGGGTCATATACCTGAAATACTATCTATAAAATTTCTAGAAAATTAACTCTAAAAAGATTTTCACATACGGACAAGATATTGTCTGAAACTGCCGGTATCAAAGAAATTTGAAATTATATGAGGTGAGTCGTTAAAAATATGTTCTCCACTCGCTATTAATAAACATATATGTTTACAATAACTAACAATACCATAATTTTTTTTTCATAAATTTATTTTAGGAAATAACATTATGAGGCTTTCACGTTAATAAATAAAATAAGTTGTGAATTGAACTTTTATAGGAGGTTTAATTTTAAGATTAAATTAAAAAGCTTCACACCTCACCTCATATCCAGTCTTCTAATTAAACCGTGGTTTCAAAGTCTTGGCAGCTTCATCTTCAGTAATATCTCGTCGACTGATGTTATGTCGATCAGAAGTTCTTCTGTTCTACTGAAGATGAAGCTGCCAAGGCTTTGAAACTGTGGTATAATTAGAAGACTGAATATGAGATGAGGTGTGAAGGATTTTAATTTAATCTTAAGTTGTGAATGTCAAAACACAGGACCGGTTTCAGGAAACTTTTTCCTATCTTTAGCCATCTTTACGACTGTTGAATTTTCATCTTCACCTTTATCTTCTAACTGCCATTTAGAGTTGATTTGATGAACTTTGAGATCAAATCTTTTTCAAATAATTTTGAAATTCTCGGCAAGCAAGATTTGATATCATAGTTAATCAAATCAACAATAGATGACAGTTTAGATGATGAAGGTGAAGACAAAAATTCAAATTATAAAGATGGCTGAAGATAGGAAAAACATTTCTAGAAACTGGACCTATGCTTGGAAGAACACGGAGTATATGAGGTGAGATATTCAATACTCATTTTATTTATTAATATCGTAATTTATTTATTGAAGAGAAAACTTTTTCCCTGAACTGGGATTTGAACCCAAGATCTCTAATTTCACTTACTAATGCACTAACCACTTATGCTAATCAGGCTCCTTATTCAGAAACAAATTTTTCTTTCTTATATCCTGCTTGCTCATAGCGAACCATCGTTCACTATATAATTGGATTGCTTCTAATTCAAGAAGTTATTCTGATGAGATTATAGCTAAAAAGCTATTATTTGATGTTATATGTAAATTATATAAGAGAGAAAAATTTGTGTCTGTATAAGGAGTCTGAGTATCTCAAAAGGTTAATACACTAAATCGTAAAACTAGAGATTGTGGGTTCAAATCCAGGTTCAGGCTAAAATTATTCTGCAGCTGAAAACTAATGACACTAGGGTATGAACATCTATGTTTACAATGTGAACTAAGAATATTTCTGTTTTTATTATTAATTTAACATTTCTCACTGAAAGATAAATTATATTTGAAGAGAAAAATCTTCGCCTAGACCGAGACTCGAACCCGGGACCTTTGGCTTGCCGGGCCAAATGCTCTACCAACTGAGCTACCGAGGCGAGTTGCGATCTAGATGCAAATCTTTCTCTTATATACGTTGTAATTCCCTCTCACCAAATGCTTTTGAAACCATTGCTTCTATCTTTCAGTGAGAAATGTTAAATTAATAATAAAAACATCATTAGAAGCCTTACTAGCTTTATAAAGTAATGTTAAATTCCCAATAAATGTCTTCATAACTAGGAAGCCGCCATTTGCAAAGATAGAAGCAATGGTTTCAAAAGCATTTGGTGAGAGTGAATTACAACGTATATAAGAGAAAGATTTGCGTCTAAATTGCAACTCGCCTCGGTAGCTCAGTTGGTAGAGCATTTGGCCCGGCAAGCCAAAGGTCCCGGTCTCGGTCTAGGCGAAGATTTTTCTCTTCAAATATAAGAATATTTCATTTATCGAAGAGAAAATTTTTTGTCTGAACTGGTATTTGAACTCAGGATCTTTAATTTCATGTACTTAACGCACTAACTACATATGCTGGGTTCTTTATTCAGACACAAATTTTTCTTTTCTTTATATCCCACTTGCTTATAGTGAAGAACCATTATTTACCCTGTAATTGGGTTGCTTCTAATTCAAGAAAATTTTCTGATGGGATTATAGCTGTGAAGCTATTAGTTTATCTTATATGTAAATTATATAAGAGAGAGAAAAAATTGTGTATGTTTTCATCCCTAGATTTGAATTGTGATATTAATCATTTGAGCTGTTACGTAAAATATTTATTTATTTTTCTTAAAACTAATCTATAAAAGAATTAAATATTTTAAATTTGCTTAAATTGATATTGTTTATTTCTAATGGCAGATTGTTGCATAGTTAGTTTCTTAGTTTCCCCAAGTAATTGAACAACGTTCTTTGAATATTCAATAAATAAAACTAGAACAAGTAAAATATTTCAATTATCTAGATGTATCTTTAGGTTGTAATGGAGAAAAATACATAAATAATAAATTATAAATATTTCAATATATGTGACACCCTTAAAAGAAACTGGGAAAGAAAGTAAGAAAAGAAACTCATTAAAAATGTTATGAAGTATTGCCTGTACCTGCAATATTGTATGGCTCAGAAATATGGACTCTAAATAAACAGTCAATTAAAAGAATAGAAGCAGCAGAAATAAAATATTTATGATTTGTAGCAGGATATACTTTAATGGATAAAACATGAAGTGAAGATATCCTAAAAAATTACAAATACTCAGTTTGACAAATAAAATAGAAGAGTATAGGAGAAAATAATATGAACATGTCTGCAGAATGGATATCAACAGATTGCCTAGGAAAAGTCTGAACTATCAACCAAGAGGACGAAAAAGAGATTGGGGACGCCCACTAAAGAGATGGATACAGCAGCTATAATACTTGGAGCCAGAATGTACCAAGGTTTAATCCTTGCAAGAAGAAGAAGATGAATAAAACTATCAAAGTTTATATGATTTTCAAAGATATATATTTTATTTAACATTTGTAGCAGCTTTCCGATATGCTGCATCTTCATCAGACAAATGTAATAAATCCAAATAAATTTTCTATTTATGTGCATAGTCAACTTGTATGCATTTTCATCACAGTTAAGCTTCCTGCAGACATTCAGGTGACAACTATTCATAGTGGAAGTTCTCATTACAAATGGTTCAATTTGGAGATTTTTATATACAGTATTTACTTTATGTAGATGCTCTGCCAGTTGATCATGTCAAGTGGTCAATCCTAAAAATTACTACCAATTCCTTTCTTATTTAGCAAATTCCGAAGTAATGCAGCTATCGAGATTGTATCTCAATTTTTTATTTTTTATTTTTCTTTTTTTCAAATTTTCATTGATCCTATTTACCATGAAAAAAAATTACTCACATACACACACATATATATATAGAGGGTGTAACAGGACCTCACCTACAAAATGGGAGGATCATTTTTTTGTGAAGGAACATATAGTTGCAAACACATCATTTATGAGTTATGTGCAAATGAAGGGTCGGAATTGAATACATACAATTGTTCACATATCATTTTATTGAAAAAGACATGTTTTTACAATAAGTGTTCAAACAGTCGACCATGTGTCTCATTGCATGTTTGATATCATCACATCATGGCAGGATTCTTTTTGATGTCGTCAAAACACTTACTGTTTGAACACTTATTGTAAAAACATGTCTTTTTCAATAAAATGATACGTGTACAATTGTTTGTATTCATTTCCAACCCTTATGGGTGAACACCTTCATCTGCACATAACTCATAAACAACGTGTTTGCAACTATATGTTCCTTCACAAAAACTGTTCATCTCTGCATGGCCTATCATCCCTATCATTTTGTCGGTGAGGTCCTGTTACAACCTATATATATACAGAATGTTGCAAAAAACACCGACAATGAAGGTGAGGTGGTATATTGAAACATGCTGATCACTTTTTAATAAGGTACCAATGTCCAGAAATGATGTGTTTTCACACTATGAGTAACTTCTCAAGAGTTCTGTTAGTTGGATTTCAAGACTCAATACTTGACAATACTGTCATAGTCACATCACGTTTTCAAAATATCCACCTCCCATCTCATTGCAGAGCATACATCAGCAGTGAAGTATTGGTGCACATATTCAAATACACCTGGCCTCGTTTGACTTATTTCTGCAGTAGCATGAATTTGGGCTATAAGATTCATATGTGACTCTACTGGAGTCTGATAGACTGTTTCATGTCACCCCACAAAAAATAGTCGAGATCAAGTGATCTCGGAGGCCATGGGACTGTCCCCTTCAACCTGGATACATGATATCCAAATGTCTGAATTAAATTAATATTTTATTACCTCACCTCATATCCTTTTTCTTCCAGACTGCAGTTTCAGAGCTTATCTCCATCATCAGTAGCCTCTGGTCGAACGGTGTTATGTTGTTTCTTGGCAGTTTTCTTCTTACTTCTATCGGTGGACTGATGAACCTCTGGATCAGGTCAAAATTTGTGTTTGATTAGGCTAGATTAGATAAACAAAAAGAACTCACAGTTTGGGAAAAATCCACATCCAAAAAAAACAAGAAGGATAAACTCATGAATTTTGAAACTCCCACAAATTTTGACCTGATCCAGAGGTTCATCGGTCCACAGATAGGAGTAAGAAAAAAACTGCCAAGAAACGACATAGCACCAGTCGACCAGAGGCTACTGATGATGGAGATAAGCTCCAAAACTGCAGTCTAGAAGAAAAAGGATATGAGGTGAGATAATAAAAATATTAATTTAATTCTTAAATTAAACCTCATAGTGTTCTTTCCCTGTGAAAGTTAAATATCTAAATGTCTCCTCACATTGGCATCGACGTGAGCTGAAGCTCCGTCATGTTGCAGCCACTTCCGTTGTGAAGCCACGTATCACAGGTTCCATACATGTGAGGTGTTGTCAAATAATGAGTCTTTAAATCCTTCAAACTAACACTGATCTTGTGATATAATTAACTAGTCATAGTGTGAAAATTCCACATATCGGAACCTTATTAAAAATGATCAACGTATCTCAATATTAAATTATGTAGATAGGAAATAACACTATGAGGTTTTTTAATATTGTTTATTTTTTCACTCACCTCATACTTCATAATTCATAGCAGAACCAGGGTTTCTTCACATCTTTTGTGACATTCTCAATGCTGTGTTACGTTCACAACTGACGTCCAACGGCCTTCTATCCTGCAGACTGACCTCCGCGCCATCTGGTGGCCAACCGAAGAATTTCCAAATCAGTCCTCTCTCCTTATAACCGGGTATTTCAAAATTCATAGTTGAATTTTGAAATACCCGGTTATAAGGAGAGAGGACTGATTTGGAAATTCTTTGGTCGGCCACCAGATGGCGCGGAGGTCAGTCTGCAGGATAGAAGGCCGTTGGACGTCAGTTGTGAACATGACACAGCATTGAGAATGTCACAAAAGATGTGAAGAAACCCTGGGTCTGCTATGAATTATGAAGTATGAGGTGAGTGAAAAAATAAACAGTATCTCAATATACTACCTCACCTCCATTGTTGGACTTATTAGATTTATCTTTACCCAAATAAGTCATCCATTAACAAATAGGCCTAGTTCTCCTTGTTTTTTTTGCAACACCCTGTGTATATATATATATATATATATATACTTATACTGCTGGCATAGCTCTCAGAATTATTTAAACATGCAAGCCACTCCACCACGACAAGGTAAAGATATCATGGAGGGATATATTTATTACGGTGATTCTTATTTAGAGAATGAAATTAAAATGTCTAACACACACAACCTGTAATTTTTTTTCCCCATTATCCCAATTTTCTTTACAGTAAACTAACATTAACCATGCCATACTGGACCTAAATTTATAAATATTCAAAAAAATTACTTATAGCAAGAGTATTTTTCTATTGTCTTAAACAAAGAAATAAATAAATATCTTCAAATTCAGCTGTTTGAATGAAATTAATTGTTAACATCATAAATCATTAGCATTTTTATTGATATTTTCTTTTCGATGTCCCTTTTTTTTTTTTTCACACCTGTTCTAGCTCAATGCACCATGTGTTCCTCCTCTTAAATTTCAACGAAATGGACTTTAAATTACTTCTTACAACAAAAAAAAAAAAAATAGAGGTGTGCAGAATGAAATACGAAAAGTAAAAAATAAGGACCACCCTAATATACAAAACAAAACTTTAACTAACATTGAATATGTATGACACACACACATATATATATATGATATAAATAAGTACATGTTATTGTTCTAGTGGTCACAATTTTTTTTGTGAAACTCTGTATATGCCATTGAAATAAAATGAGAAAAACATTTTATGAAAATCAGCAAAGTCGGACTATTGGAACTGGAGGTTTATCTGAAGGCCTAAATTTAAAAATTGTTCTAGAAGGCACCATTTTTTTCACAATGAAACTTGGCATCTAATATTTGAATAATGTAAGATTAAATTCATTAATCAGCAAAATTGGGCCATTAGGAGAGTAGGTTAACTTGAAAGCTGAAATTTGAGTGGAAATTGTCCCAATTTTTGTTTTCTCACAATAAAAATCTATTACATGCAATTTAATTATGAAAAGAAAGACATTACATAATCCAACAAAATCAGACCTTAGGAGTGAGGCATACCAGGAATCCAACATTTGAAAATTGCTCTAGCTGCTGCAATTTCTCTTTTCTTACAATAAAACTGGATACATATTTATTTATTTTAATTTGATTTATTACATACAGTATTTTTGAGGCTGGAACAATCAGAAATGCCTAACCGCTGAAGTATAAGAAGAAAAGGACATTTTTGTTCTTTTTTTTTTTTGCCAGGATATTAGCTTTATCATACTGATATTTGAAGAGATATTTAATTCTGTAAAGTATATAATAGAAAACATTGAGCTTGCTGTTTAAAGGGACTTATTGATCTTATGTTGAAGTTTAAATTTGCATTTGTATTTGCGGTTTTATTGTTGCTTTTTTAAATCCATTTTTCAATAATTTTAATCCTTCAGCAATAATTTAGCTTTTGTTACTTGCTCATATTAAAAAGCATTCAAATTTAATGGGCTGGCTTTTTTAATTGTATTCTAAGCTTTAAATTGGCATATGTTTTATTTGTTTTACATATTGCTTTTAGTTACTGAAAGAGGCTTGGCTATTTTCAAGGAAATCAATGCTTGAGCATATTCAGTATGTAGCATGTATATTCTTGCATAAGTTTAACATAAAGACAGAATTCAGATGGTACATATTTATAAAATTGCATATTTTGTGTATGTGCTCTTTAGCATTTTTTTTTAGCTTTGAAAATAAATATATACATTAGAAAATGGAGCTCACTCCTCACGGTTATATGGTTTCATAGAATTCTTTTTACTTTTTACTGTGCTTGATTCAGTAAATTAAAATAAAAAAAATATGAACCAGGAAATAAATTTAACGAGCAATATACCTTAATCCTGGAATATTGACCAGAATTTTTTTATTATATAAGTTCAATATTTATCTGATAAGATTTTTAATGATTTTTTTATTTACAAATTGTCTTAAATTTTCATTTAAATCGGTTTCCCACTGTTTTTTAATCAGCGATTCATTATTTCTTTCTCTCTCTTGTAATTTAAATTGAACTTGTTTTAATTTCACTTTTATTTGTTTAAATCTATTTATATTTACTTATAAATATTTTTCTACCAGTTATATTATATGGATGTGAAACATGGACTCTTACTTTAAGGGAGGAAAGGAGATTATGAATATTTGAGAATAAAGTTCTTACAAAAATTTTTGGACCAAAGAGAGAGGAACAGATAGGTGAATGAAGAAGACTACTTAACAGCAAACTACATGGTTTTTATAAAAAGCCAGATATAATAACAGTTAAGTCTCGTAAACTTCGATGGGCAGAACATGTGGCACGAATGGGAAATGAAAGATGTGCATGGAAGCTTCTTGTAGGAAAACCAGAGAGAAAACGCCCAGTTGGTAGACCAAGAATGAGGTGGGAGAATAACATTAACTATGATTTGAGGGAAGTATATGTATACAGGGAATGATTGGAAAACATTAGCTGAGGATAGGGATGTATGGAGAGCTTATGTCCGCACGGCCATAAACCTATAGGTTTCATTGTGCCAGTGAGTTGGTTGGTTATAAATATTTTCTACTTACCATTAGTTACAGCAAATAGGAGTGATAGATTATAAACATTTCATTCTTCTATTTTGAAATATACAAGTTTGAATTAAATATGAATACATGAATGATAGCCATAAAGAATATAAATTTACAACTCAGAGATATATTTCAAACTTAATTTTTCTTTACAAAACGATCCCAATAATCACAAAAATCCTGAATATTATTTATGATAAAAATGATCTGTCCTGTAACCTGGGCGAGAAAGTGATGAGCGATTCTTCAGTTCTTATTGTGAGGTCCCAGTTTCTGTTTGTCCCAGATTTTTATTTTTTGAGTTCTTTTTAATTGAACTTTATTTTCAATAAAAACATAATTAGTTTCTAAAAGGTCAGAATTACTCATAACGAAAGCTGAAAAAATATATAAATTAGAAATATGTCATTTTTTATGTTACATAAAGTATTGAAAAAAAATGGTCCTGGATCAGCTTCCTTAAAACAAAAGTGTTAATATGACTCAGATTAAAAAAAATATCAGATTTAAAGAAGTAAACTTTTAATCAAGTTATTTTGAGCCTGCAATATCTTACCTCATTATTAATGTTGATTTGGCCAGTCTGGCCATGATGCTGAAGATGATTAGAAGACTAATCGAAACATGTTCAAGAACAAATCAACATTAATATTGAGTTAAGATATTACAGACTCAAAATAACTTGATCCCTTTAGGTGCCGTGAGCCGATTAGATCGGCTCTGATGTTTCTGTCCATTACCTGCCAGACAATATACTTGCAAAGCCGATCACATCGGTGGATGCGATTTAAATCTCTGACACAAGAGATTTTACCCATGGCATGCAGAGGGTTAAAGAACCTCTAAATATTACTTCCTAAAATAAAACATTAAGTAAACTTTTATTTGTATATTTTTTTAGCACAAGTACTATTGATGCTCAATCAATGAATTCAGATTCAATTTCTGGCTGGTATAGTTCACACAATTTTCATCAACTTTAGACAAATATTAGAACATTTAAAGAAGACATTTTTTTTCTCTTGATGCCATATAATCTGTGAAATTGTGATAGTTTTTGCCTTTATCACATCATATAGCATAACCATTGTTAATTGTCTTAATAAGAATAAAGTAAATATGCTCCATTTATACAGTTCTTTCAGCCTAATTCATCACATTTAACAGCACTACCAATTATATGATGTGTTTAGTGTATGATGTGTTTTAATTTTCAGTGAAGTTATGATAATGTGAAATAAAGTCAGTGGCGGAGGGTCTATGTTAGCCTGGCTAACACTTTCAAAAGTTAGAATAAAACTATTTGATATTTAATTAAAACGAAACATATTACCGGAGCAAGATACAACAATGCATTGATACTAGTCTAAGGGTCGCATGTTTGGACGCATTAGACAGTAAAATGCCTTCTCTGCTGAGCAAGTTGTATGCTAATACGATTTTGCCTACTCAGAAATCTGTTCATGCGATAATAATTGGTTAAATTTGTAAGCTACCTGCGGAGGTACCTTACATGAGCAACTCAAATTAAAATCCCGAAGGGAACCGAACGGGAACCGATGGTAATCGATGTACTTTGCTGCTTTATCCAACATTTATCCAAGATGTCGGACCTTGAAGACTTCGATCATGTTTTCGGTATACACGGAGAAGAGGAATTTGATAGAGTCTACCAAAGAATTCAACTGGAAGAACAGGAGAATCGGCGTAATATTGCGTGTCGCAGACGTGTTTGTATACGGTATTATTTGCGGGATGCAAGCATAAATGCATTCCTCTATAGCAGACGAAAATAACGGAAGTGGTTTTATCGCTGAGAATTCTGGGTAATTCGTTGCCAATATTACGAAAACGTCGACGCTCGTGCATGACCGATAAGTCGGCCGTTAATTCGTTCTCAGCAATTGCTCACGGTGAATCAGCTCACTAGTGATTGGAAGTAATTTGAGTAGAGAGTAATGTTCTAACATACGACCCTAAATGTTGTAAACAATAGTAGCTTAATAATATATATTGTATACGTTGCATATATACTGTAGCATTACAATACTATACAGTGTGTTTTAACTTTTTAAATCCCCACATTGTTAGCCGGATTCCCGAGGCTTACATGGAACTAGACTTGAGAATTATTTGCACAGGCACATTCAAGCTGATCGGTAGTACATTGTGCTACATTTCAAGCTGAGTAGCAGGCTGTCCAATTCTACTTTGTAGCTGCCCTGTTAACACTCCAGTAAGGGCTAACAGCGAGATTTCAGTTGTTCCGAGTAAGTCCTGTGTACATGTAGTGCTTCTGAGCATATCATATACAATAATTAAACCACTAAATAAATATTATCATGGCAGAGGAATGTGCTTGAGTTATTAAGGAGTTGTTAAGCCATCCCATTTCCTGCTGAAGAAAAAGAAAAAATAAAAGTTATAAACCAATTCCTAATTTAAATAGCATTATAAGTCGAACAGAAACAAAAGTGCGACGTTTAATGAAGGACATGAAGTCTGGTATGAACATGACATATGGCTGCAGGAAGTCATGTTGCCTTTACTGTTAGCCCTGCCTTCTATTTTCAATGGAGAAAAATGTTTGGACAACAAAGGGAGTTTCTGATGTAAATAGTTTTCATGGCTGAAAAAGTCATGAACTATCTGAAGTCCATGTTAACTGTGAAATAGCCGGGCTATCAAAATTAATATAGATAAGCATAACAAAAATGTTAGAGCAAACAAGTACATTGTTAGCTGCCTAATAGATGCTGTGTGTTTCTTAGCCGAACAAGAGCTGCCATTTAGGGGCCCTGTAGAAAACTCCAAATTTAATTAAAGAGGTAGGGCCTAATTATATTGAGTTGTTGCACAATAGATGAGAAATTAAGAAACAATTTAGAAATTTCTAGTATGTTTGTTGGCACATAATATGATGTTCAAAGCGACATAATATATTCCATATTTGCTATTTTATTCAATAAAATAAAACAGAAGATCTCACCCTTAGTATATTTAATAGTAAACGAGGCTACTGATGTATAGAGCTCACTTATAAGTTCTAGAAACCAACTGGAAGTGAAGACAAATATCTGTCTTTTAAAATCATGCATTTATATATTTTATTAAATATTAATGTCCAATTATCCCCTTCAATATCCTGAGCCCTATACCTACAGTAGTTTATTATATTTTATACTCCTAACAATACATGTCGTTCTTTTTAGAAGTTCATTCATTTACTAGAAATAATATAAACACAATATTATATTCATATTAATGTAAATAAAATGACGGCTAACACTTGTCGAAATTCCACACTCCGCCACTGAATAAAGTACTAAAATAATGTAGTTGATAGTTAAAATTGTTGCTGGCATCTTTAAAATTTATAAACTAAAGTTAGTCAGAGGATAGTACTATAGTTATGATATGTATTTTTTATCTTACATCAAGGATTTATTGGATAGAAAATTGAGGAATTGAATAGATAAAACACATTGTGAACATGTTTCTATTGCTAGTGTGTATTAAATTTCAGCATTTGTAATTATATAATTTTTAGAGAGTTAATTTTGTTATAGTGTGTTCATTAAATGTTACTTTGTAATATAATTGCATTTTTTCTTAGCAAGACAGAAACTTATGCTAATAATGCTAATTCATATGATTACTATTTGAATCATTGCTTATGCCATTATTAATGAGTCCATCTCATCAGAGACTTGTATCATTAGCAGACCTGTAGTCAAGCAAACCCTCGGGAAAGTAAAAACATTTCAATGCAATTTAATATTAGTTTCCACCATTAATCAAATCACTTTTCTGGAAATTTCAAAATGCATAGTTAAATATGGGAAATAACATAATGAGGTTCTTAATTCAATGAATGAATGAGTAATTTCTTATCTTACCTCATAGTTTATGTCTTTTTAAACAAGGAAACTGCAGTTTTCAAGTGGAACATTCCTCCCATTTTCAACCGACATTATGACTACTGGATTTTCGTTGGAATCTCCATCTATAACATTGCCATCTGGTGTTGATTTGATGAACTTTGAGATCAGGTCCCATTCATCGGGAATTTTGAAATTCATGGATCTAAATTTGTTCTTCTGAATATATATCTTCTCCCAAACTGTCAATTCTAAAGGTTTTTCCAAATGTTTTAAAAGTTTGGCTTTGTTGGAGAATCATAAAATTGAAAAAAGAGGACAAACTTCTAAAACATTTGGAAAAAACCTTTAGAATTGACAGTTTGGGAGAAGATATATATTCAGAAGAACAAATTTAGATCCATGAATTTTGAAATTTCCAATGAATGGGACCTTATCTCGAAGTTCATCAAATCAACACCAGATGGCAATATTATATATGGGGATTCCAATGAAAATCTGGTAGTCATAATGTCGGTTGAAAATGAGAGAGATGTTCCTCTTGAAAACTGCAGTACCCGTGTTTAAAAAAACGTAAACTATGAGGTAAGATAAGAAATGACTTATCCATTCATTGAATTTCAAAATTCATTAATTTCTCCTTTTTTAAAATATTAATTAGGTTAATTAATTATTTATTTATTTCAAAAAATGAAAAAGATAAATTAATGAATTTTGAAATTCCCAGAGAAAGTAATTTGATTTGGAGGTTCTTCAGTTTACCAACAGTGGGGGCAGAAGGCAGCTCTTCAAGACAACGTGTCAATGGTTGTGAAAGTACTGAAGATGGAAACTAATTAGGTCTCAAAACTGGTCTGATAAGAAGAAGGATATGAGATGAGGTGATACAAATTATCGTAAATGAATAATGCAGTTATTAATGTAGATATAATTTTTTTACTATTGAGGTCACTAATTATATGCGTAAAGTAAATCCAAATTAAAATATATTCACTTCAGGTTTTAAATGCCCATAATCTCTCTTCAAATTGTCATGTTGAATTTTTCCCTATTTTTAAAAATACTTAAATTGAATATAAGGGGATGAAAAGCAAGCTAATTTGTTGTACTAGTTGTAAATGTTATAAAAAAATGTTCTCTCAAGGGATGTACAAAATATTAGAGAAATATATTGGCATTTGCATATGTTCAGAATTGACAGTTATTAACTCATTCGCTTCAGGTTTAAATGCTTAATGCATTTCCCCAGAAACCGGATTTAAGTTACCGTAACTTAATATTGTCTATTTTCAGACATTAAAAACAAACAAAGGATAATGGTAATTGTGATCACATTAAAGGTGAAGGCAAAAACACATTCGTCATAAATGTTAACAAAAGATTATCCTGATAAGGGATGTAGAAAATATTGTAAAATATATAACAGCAGAGTTAGGCAAGTGTACCTCGTCTTCTAAGTTGAAGGTCATTTGATTGCCGGCGAGTCTACCTCGTCTTTTGAGGCGAATGGGTTAAATAGACATAGGCAGACAGTCTTCCAAGACAAATGGGTTAAATGTGTGGATAGCACTCATATTTAAACTTTTTTTAGAATGTTCAGTCATGTTTCTTGCAAACCATAGGGGCATATTTGTGTAAGCAACTCGCTAATATCATCAGTATATGATTATTATGTATTGTTTTAGTTATTGTTCAAAATTAATACTTAATTTTAATTTTTATAACTATAATTTTCTATTTTTCTTTTCAAAGGATATTACTTTCTTAATTTTTTTAATACTTTGAGGATTGAATTTTTTAGCAAATGATTGGAGCTGTGAACTGGAAAATATAAAATTAGGAATTAAGTTGTGTTGGTTAGGTTTCTGAGATTTAAAACAATCTGGTGGATAATAATCAAATGCTTGATTGTGGGTCAATAAAAAAATGTATTCTAGTGCAGATGACAGTCTATTGTAATTAGAAGCAAAATAGCAAATACTTGGTAAATTATTGTAGAAATATGTAAATACTGATGTGAGGAATATAAATATGAAGGGTAAAAGGAAAAACCAGGCAAGTCACGTTTTTCATGTAAACTAGAAAATTGACTGTTAAGTTATGTAGGTAGGAAATAACACTATGAGGTTTATTTTAATTAATTTTAAGTTTTTTTTTACTGACCTCATATTTCTTGACTCCCATGCAGACACAGGATTTTGTCACTCCATTTGTGATATTCTCGATGCAACACCACGATCACTTGATTTGTGATCGTCAAAAAATAACTCAAAATTAATTAATTGACTGTTAATTTTATGCAATGTACCTATTTCTTTGTTGTTTGCCAAACTTTGATGAAAAATAAACCCATGACTAAACTGTTTCTTTTACTGTTTCACACTTCTATAATATAGTCCTTTCTATGGAGAATCTAATAGCACTTGAAACTCCATTTCAACAAAAAGGTACTTACCTGGTTCTTTCCCTGCATTTCTATATATGTTTGTTGTTTTTTTTTTCTTTCCTTTTTCTGAAGAAAGAATGGAATTACTGAAAATTGAATGAGAAGTTAAGGTAGAAATACTTTTAAAAATACATCCAAGTTATGGAGATACAATATAGACTAAAACAATAAACTTAAATTTAAAAACCTAATTAAAATAACTTACCCTGTTCTGTATTTAAGGCAACGTGCCTTGGTGCAAATATATGGGACTTGTTATGCTTTGAATCACATAGGGGAAAAAATTTTCTCATGTAATTTGCCAGTATGGGACCAGTACCACCCAGCATCTTGAGAAATTTGGATACCTACAATAAACAGCAGCTCCAGATTGAGAAAACCATCTATAATGACTGGAGACCCGAAATGCTGGCCACATGTTGCCCCTACACTAGCTGGATGATCATCCACCTCTGTGATTAACAGATGTGGATGTGAGACCAGCAACTGGCTGGTAGTCCATGAACCTTCTAGGCCTGTTGTGCCATGAAAAAAAACTATATTTACAGTAATGGTATAAGTTACATTTAGATCATTCAGAGAAACTTCAATGAGTTTAAACATTTGCTGTAAGTATCAAACCAATGAAATCAGTTGTATTCATCCATTGCTGGACAGCAGTAGTTGACAGCATACACTTGAATCTCTCTGCCATTCGAAAGTAGGGCCCAACAAAATGCAATAATTACACCTAACTAAATTTTCACAAAAAGTCACTTATACCATTCATATGTTAAGTACGGTATTATTATGAATTGCAACATACTTAGGATAAATTGACTTTAATTTAAGAAAGAAAAATTAATGTTTGAACTGGGATTTGGACCCTGGACCTCTAGTTCTCCACACTAGTGTGCTGTCCATTACACCATTCAAACGACGATACAAACATTAACATTTCTTTCAACTTATGCAATTCTTGTTCGTCCGAAGGCTAATAGCATCACTACCATCACGCCAACAGACATCTTCTATTCAAAAGTATTTTTATTGACAATTTATACATTACTTTTTAGCAGCAAAGCTTCATGTTTTCGATATATTTATTTGAATTAACGTTTTCCAAATAGAATCTAATTTAAGAAAGAAAAATTAATGTTTGAAACATTTTTCTTTCTTAAATTAGATTCTATCCAGGATTGGAAAATGTTAATTCAAATAAAAACATCGAAAATAAATTGACATTTTTGATTATATAGCAAACTTACAGTAGCTTAAGAAGTAACCGAAGTGAAGTGAGAAGTATTGATGTAATTAATAACTTGTGTTCCATTCCAATATTCATAGACTGTCATGTGCACTAGAATAGAACTCTAAAAAAACTGTAGAAATGTTCTGGCTACATACTGATTCATTAATGATGGCTAAAGCAAAAAAGGTAAGCAATAGTAATAAGGAATTAACTAGTTTATATCAATAAACTGCTTTTTTTCTAGGCTGCATTTTGAAACATCTCATATTTCAGCTTAATTGATTAATTGGATGAAATGTAATATTATTAGATGCTATGTTAGGTCACATCAACATGTGAATTTCTTTTTGCCTAGCTATGCCTAGGATTAGGTACTATTACTGTGGTAAGTCCTATTACCTTGTGACTTCATGAATGAGCATGTATATGGCTGCTCTGCAAAATGTTATATTTCACTGTATTACCCACAGACATATAAAGATAGACTGGCAATAGTCATGTAACATTGAAGCAGGAAGCTCCGCCATTGTTTAATTGTTGTTTTATGGTTCCAATCCATTTCTGTTCAGTTCTTGCTATTGTACAAACCTAAATTCAGAGTGTTTGATTAAAACAACAACTTGTGTAACAGAAGATATAATCAATATTTATAAAATTCATTATAAAGCACCATTGAGGTTATGTAATAAAATGTTAAAATATTAAAATAAGTACCTGACATATCAGTTGTCTTCAACTAAATTAAATTCCTGTTTAAAAAAAATCATCAAGTAGTTAAAACTATGTAGACCTTTCAGAATCATGTTCCATCTTCTGCATTCCATTTGGTACTGAATCAAATGCAAAAGATGGAACATGATTCTGAAAGGCCTACATAGTTTTAATTTCTTGACAAATTTTTTAAACAAAAATTTTATTTAGTAGAGGGCAACTGATATATCAGGTACTTATTTTAATATTTTATTTTAAATGATATTATTTAAATAAATAATTAACATGAATAAATAACTTAAAATAAATGAATTTGATGGAATGTAAATGAGGGGCATTGCCAAGAAACTTGATAACCCACAAAATATTTTTTACTGACAAGGGAACTTTTAATATTTGCATGCCAAAACCTTCCTTAAATTTCTCCCACAGAAGCATTGTGATGTAATGAGGCTATTTAAAAAAAATATATATCTGCTGCTTTTAACTGCAAGACACTAAAACCCAATGCCAAATCTCTCATTTAACTTCTTCTTCACTTCACGGGCTAGGCAAATTGCCTGTTCTGCCTCACAGTTGTTCTGTCCATCTTTTCACTGGCCTTCCTACATTCCTTGAACCTCTTGGCTTGTAGTTGAATGCTGCTCTTGGTAATCTTGTTACACTTTTTCTGCTTAAGTCGTCAACCATTAAATCCGTCCGACTGAACACTGTGAGAGAGATGAGTTTTGGAAATTTTTTACATGGTCAGGTTACCAGCCCAGACGCACAACCACCTTCCTAGTGGATAGGGGATTTATTTTGGAGTTCTCATTTAACTACAGGGAAGTAATACAACTCCTGAAAACCTACCCCAGCACTGCATCCTGCCTCACTCCACTCTGCTCTTCTCAAACAGGGAGATATATTTGCTTAGAACAGTTGGTTGTCATTGCTGGATTCTGGCTTCAATTTCTGTTCATTACAGTTAAAGTGGCAGATATTTTTTTGGACATGGCCTTGGTACACTACAACACTTCTCTGGAAGATATTTCAAAGTAGGTTTCGGCATAGAATGGCTGAAAGTTCCCTTGTGAGATAATTGATATTAAATTCTGATATGTATGCCATAAATCTGTTTTGAGCAATTTTCTTTCACAGCTAGCTAGACAGGCTTATGATTATACAAACAATGAAATGTTTCATAATATAATGAAGAGGTCAATAATGTCTTCTTCTTCTTCTTCCTTCCAAACATTAGGCCAAGGCCTGTTACGATCCTATAGAAAATTTTCCCTCCAGCGTTTCATAGGGCGGCCCAGTGATCTTCGTCCTCTTGGTATATAATTATAAACAGCTTTGGGATCCGATTTGAACTCATTCTTTCAAGATGGTGTTTCCAATTTAGTTGGTACTGTTTAATGTATTCCAAAATTGGCGTTGTCTTCAATTCTTCATTCTTTTAAGATATTGGTGTTCCTTTTCCAATCCCATCTGGTGTAACCCGCTGTTCTGCGCATGAATCTCATTTCACAAGCCGTTATTCTGCTTTCATGTTGTCTTTTTAGTGTCCATGCTTCACTACCATAGGTCAACACTGGTCTAGCCAAAGTGTTATATAAACGTAATCTGGTGTTTTTTTTGTACAAGGGATGGTTTCATAACTTGATTAATAATTCCCAAACTTTTATTATAACTAGTAATTTTTTCAGGGATATCCTTTTCATCCCAGATAGAGAGATAATATCCAAGATATTTAAATTGATTAGATCTCTCTAAAATTTTATTCTGGAGACAGATTTTACTTTGTATGGGGTCCTTCCCATGAAATGTCATAATTTTAGTTTTGTTAATTGATATTTCCATATTAAATTTGGCACCTATTTTTTGTAAATTATAAATTGATCGTTGCAAATCATTTTTGGAAAGTGCCAGAAGAGCTAAATTGTCTACAAAAAGAATAGTATCGAGTTTGAGGTTCCTATTGATGGGTATATATCCTCCTTGTGTTTTCCTCCATTCATCAATAATGTAAGAAAGTAATTTTGAGAAATGTATGGGTTGTCAAGATTTTTGCCAACATCTCTCAAATATGAATCAGAAACATTATACCTCACTTCATAAATTATGAGTCTTAAATATATGTAGGAAATAACACTATGAGGTTTCTTTTCATTATTAATGAGTTGTTTATTTTGCATTACAACTGTTGTCTTGCATCGAGAATGTTGCACAGAAGCGACAAAACTGTTCTGCATAAAAATCAAGAAATATGAGGCAAGTCAAAATATACAACTCATTAATAATTATGATTCTATTACCTGTACATCTCCATATAAACTAAATTTTGATAATATGAAATTAGTCATTATCATTAGCTTTTCTCTTGCTACCTGATGGGGAAATAAAAAAAAAATCAGCGATAATGGTTCATTGTTTGATGTGGAATCATTAAATTGAAGAAGAAACTACTGTTAAAATATTTGTAAAGATGAATTGAACTCACAATATAAGAAAATATATACTTTCATAATAACAAAACAGAACCATATTGAAGTTCCCAACAAGCAAGAATTGATCTTGAAATTTATTCAACCCTCACCAGATGGCATGAGAAAATTATGTTAACAGATAATTTCAAATATTCAAAATTTATCTCATAAAACTTATGATGGGAATTCACATTACGAGGCTTTCAAATTAATAAATAAGTTTGCTGTATCGTATTTTCATAATAAAATTAAAATGAGTCATACATCATCTTACCTTATCAAGTGAATGATGACAAATCAAGAGCTTCAGAACATTTGAATACTACTACTACTACTACTACTACTCATCTTACCTTATACACTCCGTGTTCTTCACAGAACAGAACCACAGTTTCAGCAACAGTCTTGTTCCTATCTTCAGCCATTTTTTCTACTGTTGAATTTTTGCCTTCACCATCATCTTCTAAACTGCCATCTAGTGTTGATTTGATGAACTTTGAGAAAAACAAATTTAGATCCATGAATTTTGTAATTCCTGGCAAGCAAGGTTTAATCTCAAAGTTCATCAAATCAACACTAGATGGCAGTTTAGAAGATGATGGTGAAGGCAAAAATTCAACAGTCGAAAAAATGGCTGAAGTTAGGAACAACTGTTCCTGAACAATGATCCTGTACTATAAAAAAAGATTTAGTGTTATGAGGTGGGATGAAGTATGATTCATTTTAATTTTGTTAGTTAGAATTTAGTTGAGAATGGGGATAAAGATCTCTGCAGAATGTCCAGGTGATTCATATTTGTATTCTATTTATATTGTATCAGAATGTCATTTATCATGACTTTAGTAAAAATGAACTTGATACTGATATGACATCAATATATAATAAAAAGCTCCAACTTGATATGTGTTCAATATGGAAAGTAGACCCTTAATGTGGCAGCAAACTCTAACTTCTGCCCCTGCTTCCTTCTTCACTAGATCCAGTGCTTCAGAATAGGACATTGCCAGCTATTTCTTTATGTCTGTGATTTCACCTTGCTTTTTTTCAGTTTCAATTATTACATTGGAAACTAGATATTTGCTATATAATAAGTATTTTATTGACATTAGCTCAATTTTTTCATGCAGAAAATGTCTCAGTTCATTTTATTGAAACTGAAGTGTTTATTGAACTATTATTAGGAAATATCACTATGAGATTTATTTAAAAATTCTTTTTGCCTCACCTCACATCCTGTCTTGTAATTACACCAGTTTCATAACCTTAATGGTTACATCTTCAGTAATTACACAACTGGTGTTCTGTTGTCCAATAGCTCTGCTTCTTACTCCTTCCTTTGGTGGACCAATGAATCTCCCAATCAAATCAACTTCCCCAGAAATTTCAAAATTCATTAATTTTTTCTTTCTTAGTTTTTTGAATGTGGATTTTTACCCCTCAAAAAAAAAAGTGGGAAAAAAAATCCATATCCAAAAAACTAAGGAAGAAGAATTAAAGAATTTTGAAATTCCCAAGGAGGTTAATTTGATTCATCAGTTCACCAACAGATGGAGTAAGAGGCAGTGCTCCTGGACGACAGATCATCAGATGTATAATTATGAAAGATGTAACCACTAGGATTATGAAACTGGTCTAATTAGAAGACAGGATATGAGATGAAGTAAAAATAATTTTATTTGAGATCTTTGTGTTACCATTTTCTGCACTCCTACACATGGTTTTTTTCCTTAGTAGTCCACATAATTGTCTTTATATTCACAACAGTTAAGCCAAACTGTGGCCTTTTTAAAAAGTAAAGTGATCCCATTACAGGCTTCAGGAGGCCCTTGGGGTGGTAGGAGGTTAAAATTCCCACTTTTTCTGGACAATCAGCACTTGATATCAGCCCTGCATGACGGCCACCTTTACCCCCAGAACAAACGTCAGGTCCTCATTTCCGTTAGAGGCTGAGTCGACCCCAGGGCCATAGTGCCACCAGAAGGTTTGGGTCAGTTTAAAAATCCTGACCCCACCGGGACTCGAACCCTCGACCTTATGGTTTGTAGCTAAGTGCCTTAACCATTATGCTATGGCATGCCCCCTGTGGCCCTTTCATGTATGAAAACATATATATAGGAGTGTATAACATTCTAACAGAAAACTTTAATTTCATAAAAGAAAATGGACAGAGGCTCTTTCTGCATGATGCTATTCAATTGATGTTAGCACTGCTTGCCTAAGTTAAGTCTGCACATGGAGGATATGCTAAGAATTCCTGGGCTAAGGATAAGGAAGTAATTTAAATATGCAAGCTTCACCAGTATGCCAAAGTAGATATACCTGGAGGGAAGGGACAATCAATAATCATACCTAGACTCACTGCTCTGGAGAAAATCGACTAATAGGTAGTTTAAAGTATGAGGTCTCTTCAATAAAGAATATTCATTATTGTTTACAGCCATAATTTAACATATAAAAATTTGGTTTTTCCTGTGAGTGGTGTGCAAGTTGAGACAATAGTAAAAATAGTTTTAAAATACAGCAGTGAAAACTGGATTTTATACTCAATGTATAAATCCAGATTACAAGCAGCCCAAATGAGATTTTTACATACACTATTAGGTTTAATTTTAAAGGATGGAGGAATAAACTTCAATATAAGAGAGAGATCATTATGTTTATGACTATTTTGGTAACTATGAAATCAATGTGGTATTCAACCAAAATGATATTTCTTCCTATATCTATTTCAGTTCTCTCTTCCAATGTTCCTATCTAGCCTCCCTTGGCTAAACTCTTGTTTTTTTCTGTTCCTAATAATGTTAGAGCACTCGAGATCTTAAGGTGTTTTCTTTCTTTGTCAGTTTGATGAGTATTGGCCTAAACTGATTAATTTCTTTTCAGTATCAGTCTCCCTTCCTTATCTTTTTTATTTAGTCTCTCTTGGCTAACTCTTGTTTTCTTCTACGCCGATGGTATTAGAGCATCCAAGGCCTAGGAGATCTTTTCCAACTTTCTCTTCTGTAAATCAATCTTTTCTTTAAAAACTACTCGTAGCAACTTCATGGGCACTCACCTTGATGGGACGAGAGGATTTAAGTTGTTACCAAAATTTTAAGAAGTGCCACATAAGCTGCAAATACACCAATGCAGCCCCATTGCAATAAACACGTGGTATGGAGTCATCTTCAAGTATGTAACTATGGCTGGAAACATGTAATGAAGGAAGAATAAAGACATGATAAGAGGGAGTGGTTGATTATTACAAGGAATGATAAGGCTAAGCTAAGATTTTCTTGAAGCCATCAGAAGAAGAAGAAAATAAGTTAGATTTAAAAAGACTAAGACAAAAAACAAAAACACAGATTTAAGGGTAAAATTAAGAGGCATAAACATTCAGAAATATCGGAATAATTGGCAGAATCATTTGCAGCAAATGAATCCAAACCAACTATGAAAAGAAAGTTTTATTTTACAGTACCAACCTAAAGAACTCAGAAGCTGAGGAAATACCAAAACAACTGCGAGACTGTCAAGAGCATCTTGAGATTTAGGAACAGGTTCAAATGAACTTAAACCTAATATTCATTAAAATATATATACAGTCAATATGCCCATTTCACCAATTAATGTTTAAAAAGGTCAACAAGTTTCCACAGCCAAGCTGTCATTCTCAAGACCAGATATTGACTGAAGACAAAATTGATAATAAATAATAAACAAATTCAGTTAAAAACAAACTACGTCACATGACACAATCATTCATAAGTAAACAATAAAACATAATAAAACTAATCCTCTTTTGTTTCAATTAAAGAAAAGAGGGCGCTGTACGGAATAGGGCCCTTGTCTTTATTCATGATTTTATCCTTATTTTTATAAATTTCCAAACTTTCAAGGACATCAAGGAATTTGAAATCAATGACCGAACGAATCAGCCTAAGGTTACTTTTATTGATAGCATGACCATAATCAGAAATATGCTGGGCAACCCCCCAGATTTTTCAATTCTGTTAAGTCTAAAATGGGCAATATGTTCGTTAAATCTAGTTAAAATGGATCTTCTGGTCTGCCCAACATATTTCATATCACAGTCATTGCATCCAATTTCATAAATACTGGATTTTTTTAAACAATCGACTTTATCTTTAATATTCATGATGATGATTTTCTTGTGGATTCAGTGAACCATTGAACATGTAAGATATGTCGCTGTCCCTGGCTTCTTTTCATGCTTTGCAGATTTAACTTGGTTAAACAGTAAACTGAATAAACCCATATATGTGTAATTTGCATGGATGTTATTTTGTGCACATATGCAGCTGCAGGAAGTAAAATTTCATTAGAAGAGTTTTTCACAGCATTGCATACAAACTCATAAGAACAAAATAAATCATACAGAGTAAATGCATTAAAAATGATCATACCCATTGCTCAAGCTTCATTTGTTACTGGTAGTAATTTTGTTTTTTACTTATATTGTTAAACAGAGGGATTCATTTATTGCTTTTGGTAATGAAATATGATTTTATTGAGTACTCCCACATACTAATTTTGTATTAATATACTGAATTTGATTTCATGAAACTTGTGATGGTAATTAACATTATGAGGCTTTCTTATTAACAAAATTAAAATGAATCATAAAACTTCTCACCTCATACACTCCTGTTCTTCACAGCACAGGACTGCAGTTTCAGGAACAGACATTACTATTTTGTTATTTTTTAAATTAACACTTTCCAGAATTGGATATAGTTTCATTTTAGAAAGAAAAAATTATGTTCAAACTAGGAGTCGAACCCCAGATCTCTGACTCTGTACGTCAGTGTGATAACCATTACACCATTCAAACTTCCAATAGGAATGTCAAATTTCTTTCCACTTATACAAGAAAGAAATTTTGAAAGAAATTTGCCGTTCCTATCAGAAGTTTTAATGGCATAATGGTTATCATCACACTGACATACAGAGTTAGTGATCCAGTGTTCGACTCCCAGTTCAAACACAATTTTTCTTTCTAAAATAAAACTATCCAATTATGGAAAGTGTTAATTTAGAAATATAACATAAAAATATGAAACTTTACTGCTTAAAATTAATGTTTAAATTCTCAATAAAAAATACTTGGGAAAGAAATTGTCAGATGGCATTGTTGTTAGCGATGGCTATCAGCCTTCAGATGAAAGGAAAATTGTATAAGTGGAAAGAAATTTGATGTTTCTATTGGAAGTTTAAAAAGTGTAATGGTTATCACACTGATGTACTAAATCAGAGATCTGGGGTTCGACTCCCGGTTCAGACTAATTTTTCTTAATTAAAACATTTTGTCTTTTCATTCTTACCTCTCAAAAATATGTTTTCATTATTAAACAAACCTCTTAATGTTACTTCCTATTATATTTTAAAATAATTGTTCTTTCTAAAATTCAGCCATATTTTCAAATGTTGAATTTTTTCCTTCTCCACCGTCTTATAAACTGACATCTAGTGTTGATTTGATGAATAAGCCCTATGCTGTGAAGAACATGGAGTGTATGATGTGATGATTTATTACTCATTATAATTTTATTAATACAGAATTTTCCTCATACATTCTCTTGTCAGCACTATGATTCTGTAGAACTTATAAAAATTCATTGGTCGAGGTAATCTAAACTTTTTCCAAAGGTTCCTATTCAAATTGTTATCTACGCAGTCCCCTCTATAAGCCATAGAAGTTCGTAATGGGAATTTTTGAACACTCTGTATATAAAATAATTAGGCACTTAGAAAATAAAAACAGCAGCCATCAAAACTTGAATGTCTTTTATGTTGTTATCGTTAGTGTACGTAGCAATACATAGACACAAAGAGGAGGGAAGTATTAGTGTATGAAAAGAAAGGTCAGCCCAATGCATCAGTACAAGTCTTCTTACTTTTAGTTCCTGAAATGAACATAGCCATTCAAGGTTTGGTAGCCAAAATAATATATTTTGTTTTCTCACCTGCAACATGTTTCAGCAGACATCTCTACCATTAATATTGAGTGGAGAACATATTTTTAATAACTCATCTAATACAATTCCAAATTTATTTGATTTAAGACCATTTCACCATGGTTACCTCTAATGCTGCCATCTTTGGTTGGCTTTATAAATTTTGAAATCAATTTTTTTTTATTTCAAAATTTATAAAGCTAACCAAAGATGGCAGCATTAGAGGTAACCATGGTGAAATGGTCTTAAATCAAATAAATTTGGAATTGTATGAGGTGAGTTATTAAAAATATGTTCTCCACTCAATATTAATGATATAACCTCATAATGTTTACTTCCCAACATTAATTTTAATACAATCTCTACCATTCTCAGTCAGATAACGACTGCTCCATTAACCATTGGATGTTTTGTATATTCTCTCCCTCTGGTATTGGACAGATGTACCTCACAATTAAATTCTTTTCCCCAGGAACTTTGAAATTTATTATTTTATCTCTGTTTTCCTGGAAGTAGATTTTTTCTCAGTCTTTGAGTTGTTGATTTTTTTTCAGTTGTTTCAGTCATTTTGACTTTCCTTTAAGTCTATGATTTTCTGTCCACATGTGAGCAGCTACTGCCAATTTTTGTATTTCTCCATATTTTACATTTCCTATGTAATGTTCTCCAAAACATGTCCTGGATAAGAGAGCAAAATATGAAGTGAAGATTACAGATTCAATCTCTTGACAAATTACCTTCTTATATCCTGTAAATTTTGAGAATATAGTGACATTTTCAATTTACCCTCCTTTTACGTAAAATGCTACAATTCTGTATGTGTGGAGCTTTATATATATAAGAAAGTACATACATATGAGACTATTAGAAACCAAGGAATACAAGTGATGAATTGCTAATTTTGGAGTTGAGTGTAGATTTTAGTAGTTGAAGCGGATATTAATCTGAGTGACTAATAGATACAAGTAAAAATCTGTCTGGTGCTAAAATCTAGTGGCTGAAAAGAAAACTGCTAACACAACTGTGTGTCCCAACTTTGAACATCATTTACTCAAAACTGGCCTTTTGTCACTTTCCCTTGGATTCTAAAAGTCTCAATATATATATATATATATATTTTCACACACACACAACACACACATATATATGTATATATGTATACATGTAATGTGTTTTAAATTACAGCATAGTGTTAACAAAATAAATGTTTAATATTATATATATATATATATATATTCTATTCTGTAGTAATTCTGCCCAAAGGCAGGTCTTTCACTGCAATCATAGCATTTCCATGCTATGCTTTGCAGCTTTACTAAGGAATTATAGGTGTGGTAGCTTTCCTTGCTTTTCACACTGGTGTGGGATGATGATGATGATGGCCGGATGATTTTCGGGTGCTGGGCCCTAAGCTTCCTGACATTTGTCTTATAGGTGAACAGGTGAGGAAAAACCCCCAAAAAAACCTCACCCAGGAGCCTGTCCCGATCGGGAATCAAACCTGGGCCCGCTGTGTGATAAGGCAGCATGCTACCTCAAGACCACAGCAGTGGATATATATATATATATATATATAATATAATATTAATCACATAAATGTTTAGTACCGTATTTGCATGATTATGCACATTGATACTGATGTTGTAATTAAATTTTATGTTTGATGAATTTACTTCAAAGAATTTACAAAATGTTTTACACCCATTTGAGTAAAACAATTATACAGCTGAAAGTGTTAATTAAGCTGTTGATGTCCTGATGATTATGTGTAAAGAAAAATATACAAATAGAAAAATGTGAAATTAGTGTAGATGAATTGTTTTTAAACTATGCAAGATTGAATAAGAATAATGTTCAAATCAATACTAATAAAATTGATTGTTAAAACTATTGAGGTGGATAGTCATAAAATAAAATAAGTTAGGTCAGAGCCGCCATCCTCAACTTATAAAATATGTATGCTTTTTTGTCTGAAGGCCTTTCAGAATCTACATTTCATCTTCAGCAGGTCTTTCTTTGCTACATTACTTGATGTTCTTGGTGTTGGTCCTAATGTAGTGTTGTCATGACAACACTGTAGATTCTGAAAGGCTCTGAAAGGCCTTCAGACAAAAAAGCATACATATTTTATAAGTTGAGGATGACGGCTCTGACCTAAGAAGGTACATTTTAACTTATTTTATTTTATAATGTTCAAAACTGAACTTCCATAGGAAAAATCACTAAGAGGTTTAAATTTAATGTTCACAACATTACTTTGAAACTGATTTTAATACTGTATAAAAATAAACCAGAAAAAAAATAGTATTGAACTGGAATTTGAACCCAATACCTCCAGGTTTATGTCCTGGTGCTCTATCATTGCATACTCTAGTCTAGAAGGTGTGCTTAAGTAGGTCAATGATAGAGCCATCCCATAAAGCTGGATGTGTTTGGTTCAAATCCCAGCTCAAATATCAAATATAGTATTATTTTCTTCAGTTATGTTATAGCCAACATAAGGCTTGTTTTGAAACAGTACCATAATTTTAAGGACTCAAAATTTGTTTAAACTAATTAGTTTAAATATAATTTTGAGTTCAAAATCACACTTAAATATCATTAGAAATTATAATTATTTTAAATATTTTTCCCATCATCAGCAATAAAAATTCATGCCATCAAATTAAATACCTATTATAAGTATGACAAATCTCTGATAGCAAAAATAGAAAAATAGTAAGAATTTTGGTGATTGTATGCCAGGAATGTCCACAAAAATTGAAATAAACTGAAAAACACACAAATTATTATAAGCAGTAAATGAATAATTACCTGAGGAATGTATATACTGTATTTGTTCACATGATTTGTGCACTTTTTAATTTACAGGGTGGACCGCTCGAATGGACCTAATTTCAATTGCTTGTTACTGGCAAACGGTTGAAGATAGAAACTTAAAACAACGTTCATATTACAGAAAAACTCACCAAGTTTTGATATCCAGATCACCACATCTCTATATGAGCCCCAGCAGTCACTGTGACGATATCAAAGCGATGAACAATTTCTTGCCAAGTACGTTGGAGTATGTCTTCTGGAATGTTCTCAATAGCCTCTATGATGCGCTCACGAAGATCACGAAGGTCTTTGACTGGGGTGGTGTAAACTTTATCTTTGACATAGCCCCAGAGAAAGAAATCCAGTGGTGTTAAATCGGGAGATCTCGGGGGCCACGCGATTGGTCCTCCCCTACCAATCCAACGGCCAGGGAAAATGTTGTCCAAAGTCGTACGAACTTCATTGGACCAGTGGGGAGGAGCACCATCTTGCTGGAAAACGATGTTAGGCTGCAGTTGTTCAATTTGTGGAAAGAAGAACTGCTCCAGCATGTCAAGATATGAGGTACCACGAACAGTTTTCTCGGCGAAGAAAAACGGTCCAATGACCTTATTATGTGACAAACTGCACCAAACATTCATCTTCGGACTATCACGAACATGCTCTTGAATAGCGTGAGGATTCTCCGATCCCCAGATCCGCACATTATGCCGGTTTACCTTGCCTGACAAATGGAAAGTGGCTTCGTCCGAGAAGAAAATCTTGGTCATGAAGTCAGGATCAGCGCCGAGACGGTCCAGCATCGTATTGGCGAATTCCACTCGTTTCGGCATGTCATTCGGCTCCAGACGTTGCACTAACTGCACTTTATATGCGTGCAGTTTGAGGCGTTTGTGGACAATCCGTTGTAATGTCGATTTTGGTATTTGAAGTTCCCGCGAAGCTCTTCTTAATGACTTCCAGGGGCTTCGCTCAAATGCGGCTTGAACATTTGCTACCATTTCATCGGATGCTCTGCGACCACCACCATGCTTCTTCAACACAGATCCTGTAGCTAATAATGTATCACGCCACTTCTTTATGCTTCTAGCAGTTGGAGCATCACGGTTAAACACACGCCGGAACTCCCTTTGAACTCTAATTTTTTATTTAAACTCCGCATACCACAAAACAGCTTGCGCTTTCATCTGCGGAGTCGCCATTTTCACAAACAATTAAATCTAAGAACGAGAAACGTATCTTTGTGCCATCTACCGACAGGATTCGAAACTTGGTGAGTTTTTCTGTACTATGAACGTTGTTTTAAGTTTCTATCTTCAACCGTTTGCCAGTAACAAGCAAATTGAAATTAGGTCCATTCGAGCGGTCCACCCTGTACTGTGGGCACTGAAAAATTGGGGAGCGTAAAATATGTGGATTTTTAAAATTAGAGGTCCTGTTCTGAGTTACCTCAATTATGGTAGGTAAATGTAGTAATTAAGAATACAGTAATTTTGTTATCTCTTATAATTTTATAGCATTACACTGTAGGTAATCTTGAATTATACAAATAATAATCATGCAATAATAAATCTATAAACAATAATATCATTATTATACAAATGAAACAATTCAAATATCATAATTTTAAGTGTGTCTTGTTGTTTCTTCCAATAACACATGTTGAATTCGAGAACTCCGAATTCTCTTTCTGTTGCACGATTGCCGAAACGTTCAGCAAAACTTATCATTTTCAATTTATATGATGCTATGTGATTTTTCTTTTTCTTTCCCATCTTAAAATACTGTATAAATGCAAGTGCACATTAGAAGTATTGAAAGTCAACTGAAATACATGTTTGAAGAGAAAAATTATGCGCTCAGACCGGGGCTCAAACCCAGGACCTTTGGCTTTTCTGGGCCATTGCTCTACCGACTGAGCTATCTGAGAGAGTTCCGATCTAAATGCAAATCTTTCTCTTATATACGTTGTTAATTTCTGCGCACCAAATGCTATGAACCTTCATTTTCTATCTTTGCATAAACGTCTTCTTAATAAAGAAGCCGCCATGTACAAAGATAGAAAACGAAGGTTTCATAGCATTTGGTGTGCAGGAATTAACAACGCATTTAAGAGAAAGATTTGCATTTAGATCGGAACTCTCTCAGATAACTCAGTCGGTAGAGCATTAGCCCAGAATGCCAAAGGTCCTGGGTTCGAGCCCCAGTCTGAGCATATAATTTTTCTCTTCAAATATGATTTATCCATTATTGAGATGTATGAAATGAATAATAAAAACATCGAAAGAAGCCTTACTGGCTTTATAATATAATATAAAAATTCCCAAATAAATGTCTTCTTAATAAAGAAGCAGCCATATGCAAAGTTAGAAAACGAAGGTTTCATAGCATTTGGTGCGCAGAAATTAACAATGCATATAAGAGAAAGATTTGCATTTAGATCGGAACTCGCTCAGATAGCTCAGTCGGTAGAGCATTAGCCCGGAAAGCCAAAGGTCCTGGGTTTGAGCCCCAGTCTGAGTGTATAATTTTTCTCTTCAAATATGATTTATCCATCATTGAGATGTATGAAATGAATAATAAAAACATTGAAATACGTGTATTTACTTTTCTAAAACTTGTCTCTACCAAGGGCAAGCATTGTTAAAGTAGCGGGACTTTGGGTTTCTTTGTGAGACAGGTAGTTCAGTTGCCGGTAAATGACTGACCTTCAAATGTAAGAATTGGCAATGAAATTCAGGGAAGGAAAATCCCTACTACACTGAAAAGAAAAATTACCTAAAATGTGTGTGCAAAATACATGGAGCAAAATTAAAGTTCAAAATAATATTTGTGTCGTGCATGTGTATTCTTGGTCCTTGTTGTCATTCAGATAATAGACACTTCTTTCAGCTTCACCAATGAACATACTAACATTGTTAATAGATTCTTAATATTTAAAGGAAGTGACACTATGTGGTTTATTTTAATTAATAGAAAGTTAGAATTTTAAGACTCACCTCATAATTATAGATTTCTTGAAGACTATAGTTTTGATTCTCAAACATCCTAGTAATACCCGAGTTGCCTGCTAGATGTCTCATTAAGTCAGTGTGTTGACCGCATTACACTCATGACATCTTTGGACAAATAAGGTAACTAAAATGAACTTGTTCTATTAACTCCTGACAAAGGAGAGATTATGGTTCAACAATGGGCTACGCCATTAATCACATAGTTTTGATACGTTATGTATCATTATAAATTATTTTTAACTGTTGAATTGCTGGTTAGTGTTCGTAGATTGATTTCTGCTCCCTCTGTTGGCTGACTGATGAACTTCCAAATAATTTTTTTTTTTCTCTCGGAATTTCAAAATTCATGATTTTCCTTTTGTGGAAGTGAATATTCTCCCAAACTGTGAGTTCCTTACATTTATCTAACTGTTTCAGTAACTTGACATTTGTTTTGATTCTGTGTTTTACTGATCATGCATGTGCAGCTTTTTCTATTTCACCACTTTAGTATATCTAAGGTGTTTTTTTTTCAATCTTGTATGTAAGTTCCTTTATATTTTTCCTATGTATATTTTTTCACAATCTTTGCAATCAGTTTAATAAATTAAAATCAGCATGTACATGCTTGGTCAGAAAACACAGAAACGAAACAAAGACCAAGTTATATTTGAAGAGAAAAATTTTCACCTAGACGAGACTCGAACCCGGGACCTTTGGCTTTCCGGGCCAAATGCTCTTCCAACTGAGCTACTGAGGCGAGTTGCGATCTAGACGCAAATTTTTCTCTTTATACGTTGTAATTCCCTCGTGCCAAATATAGAAGCAACAGTTTCAAAGCATTTGGCGCAAGGAAATTACAACGTATGAAAGAGAAAAATTTGCATCTAGATCGCAACTCGCCTCGGTAGCTCAGTTGGTAGAGCATTTGGCGCGGAAAGCCAAAGGTCCCGGGTTCGAGTCTCGGTCTAGGCAAAAATTTTTCTCCTCAAATATAATTTATCCTTCAGTGAGAAGTGTTAAATTAATAATAAAAACATCAAAGACCAAGTTACTAAAACTGATAAATCTAAGGAACTCACAGTTTGGGAGAAAATTCATATTCACAAAAATAAAAGGAAAATCATGAATTTTGAAATTCCCACGGAAAGAGATTTAGGAAATACTTTACATGTGACACAAAAAAAAGTGTTTCTAAGTTCAAATCATAAACCATTCTCATAATCCAACAAACACGAAATGGTTTACACTATGGAATTATGGGATGCAGCCAACATATACACAATATTTAGCGAACCTAAAAGCTAACCTAATGCAATTTAAATACACTAACCTGTGAAAGAATGCAACACCCAAAAATAAATAGTTCTGAAATTCTGAAGTATATGTGTACAGTTAATTAGTATATACTTTATGTTGGCTGCACTCGGACATGTCTTTGTTGTTGCGTAGAATATTCGTTAAAATCAATATGGCTGCCACGTCTTCATGCTTCATATGTAGTTAAATATCATAGAAAAATATATTGAAATAATCATTAGGAAAAATGTAAAAATCATTGTAAATGGTGGAAAATAATTTGAAAAGTAAAACCCTAAGAATAAAATTTGACAAGAATTTATGAAGGAATTAAAAAAGTCGCGCCAAGATTTAATTTGGAAGTTCATCAGTCAACAGAGGGACTAGAAATTAATGAGCAGGATCACCAACCACGATCAGCCAAGAGATGGATAGACAGTGGATGCACATCCAATACGTCTTCCTCCAAGGAGTGATTTGGGAAATAAATAGGATGAAAATCCTACAAATTATGAATAAGAAGAAGAAGATCACCAATCGATAATTCAAGATTAAGAAAGAATTGATAATGATACATATCGAAACTATAGTCTTCAAGAAATCTACAGTTATGAGGTGAGTCAATAAAATTCTAACTTTCTATCAATTGTTAATAGAACTGTGTAATGAGTTGTTTTGTAATTAATTGTTGCAGCAGCTGATCCGAACGCATGGCGCTTGGGCCGAATAGAAGAAGGTGATCACGAAACACCTGTATGAAACGAGAACTTAAATTAGTGAGTGTACACGTGTGTCAGATTTCGAGACAATCTACGTAAAGATAGGTAATACTCAAGGTGATTATATTTAATGTTGATCCTTGTCGCATATCGTATTGTCCCATTCTTGTACAGCCTTGTGATTGTTTTTGGAGAGTTTGCATTCTCAGTAACATATACGTATTATGTGGCATTTTAATATGCACAAATTGAATTTGCATTTTTTTTAAACATATTTCATTTTTGTTACCATTTTTTTTTCTTTTGTATGAAGATGTTTGAAAAATTGTTGATTGCAGTGAAGAATAGAAATGTTGCATTATACAATATAAATAACTTGTTAATCCAATTTCTCAGAGGCTTTTTTCTAATAATGCCATTATAGATATTGTTATCATGTGCTATGTATTTTATATTTATCCAGTATGCATTGTAATAAAAAAAAAAGAACATTGGCCCTGGTGGACTAGTGGTTACAATTCTTGCCTCTGATTCAAAAGTTTGCAGGTATAAACCTAGCTGGGTCAATGGATTTTTTCATGAAAATCCTAAGCAAGGCTTCCTTCAGAAGGAAAATAAATCCGAGGGTTCTGTGTAGTAGATTTATGGCATATAAAAGAACCTCAAGCCTGAAATGAGAGATATGTGATCAAAATTTATCAGTTTTTCATATCCAAATTTGTATTGGAGATACTAATGAGTTCATATATTGAATAATGTTTTTAAATAAAATCCTACGATAATAAAAAATAATCAAATACCAGATTAATGTAACTCTAAGTATCATCAATAACACTGGCCGACAATATCAGAGCAACGATCAAACTTTTTACAGCAAGATTACAGAAAATTGTTGCTGAAATGGCTCCCTGTCCATGTTGACATTTTGGAAATGAAATGGCAGATATGCTGACCAAAAAAGAGCAATTACATTTTAAAACTGCAAAATAAACAAAATTTAGATGTTAATATCCAAGGCATAAAAAATGAATTCTAATAAAGAAAAAGAAAACTATTTTTTTTTATTTAATGCCCCAGGTTGTCATTTCAACACTTCTGATGTTCTCTCCTGGGATTGGTTTAATTGTAACCCACTTCTGAAGTTGGGGTGCTAGAAAGCAGAGGTACGTTATCCCGATGATATGATGGATGTTAAATGATAATGAAGCACCAGGAGAGTTCTTAACCTAAACTTAACCTAAATCCCAGACATGAGCAACCACAGGAATGATTCCCTTTAAGGGAAAATTCCTATGGTTTGACTGGGAATCGAACCCGGGACCTCATGAACAGTAGTCAGAAACACTGACCACTAGCCCATGAAGCTGGTCAAAAGAAAATTGTAAGGAAAGACATATGGAAATGTTCATCTCTAATCCCACATTCTGCCAATGCCAAGAAAATATGCTATAGCTGTATTCCACCCCTTCATTGCCCATCACTGCTTATCTGACTATCTGCATAAAATTGTTGCCAATGCAAAATGCACAATATGCAATGAAATAGGTCAAATGCTGAACAAGGAACATCAACCAACACCTGAACAGGAACATACAATTCAGAAGTTCTGAAGGTTTCTACTGACAAGCAAGAAAAAAAAATGGTGCAATGGGTTTGCATGCAAAGTGGGATAAGTTAAGTTTTTTGACAAAATTAATTAAACACGCTACAATGTTTATTTCCCAGGCCCATTTTCACGTATGCTTCCAAACTGCTGCTCCTGGCACATCACTCCGGAGCAGCAGTTCAGTAGTGTGAGCCTGGAATGTGGTAGACAAAAAGGACGACACTCCTGGCCCACACTCTGGGTTGGAGTGGACAGCCCAAACAGGCCAATAACATCTGCTGCAGCCATAATCCGTGCCAATTGGTCTTACTCGGATACCACTGGGGTCTCGTCTCGTAAATCAGGGATTTCATGTGACCTCATAGGAGTAGTGTAGCAGGGTCAATTGGTACAACATGCAGGGTCTTTGGTGCCGAAAATTCAGGAGAGTTGAACGTGTGTTGTTGTATTTTGCGTGCTTGTCGCAGAAATGGTACGTTTCCAGACATGAGTTCCTATGCTAAACGTAACCATCTTGGTCTCCACTACATGTCATCAAAGTCTGTAATGGGAATTTAATTACACTCTGTATATGTTGATTTTTTTCCCAAAAAAGTGTGAGAAATGCCTTAAAATGAAGGGAGAAGTTGGGCTTAAAATAACCTGAAACCTAAAATTTAATTGTATTAGTCATTGCTCAGACAGTGTAGCCTACTTATCACTAAAACCCACTAACAAACAAGTGAGCGCTAAATTAATCTAGTGTACTAACTCACCTATTTTCTCACCCTAACTTGCCCAAATTAACCCTTAAATTGGCAAAACAGTAATTTCTCATATTAGTTATTTAATGTGGCGGACTGCACTGTGTAACAGAAAAAAATATTTAGCCGGTGATAAAAGGCGCGCGAGCTATGGTTCCTCTATGTTTCTCTAGGGTCGGGCTGAACTTTATGATTTAACCAGTGATAGATAAGGAACTATTTAAGGTAATTAGTGATAAAACTAATTTTAGGTGACATGATAGAAGGATTTTATTAATTTTCTTTTCCCTCAATAGTAAGATATACACTTTGCTCTTAAAACGTGGCTTGGAATGGCCAAACCCACGACTAAGTTTTAATAATGCTCATCGCGGATCTTTCTTTTGTACGCTCCTCTAATGGGAACATTTGCTCCATTCACTTTGACTATTGGGGAGCACTCGCCCCTCTTGCTTGACTATTGACTATATAGGAGCACTCGCTCCTCTTGCTTTGTACTTTGGATGGGAGCACTTGCCCCACTTGCTTTGATTTAACTTCATAACATTTTATATAGAATTCTTTAATAAAGTGGATTTGACTTATTTTTCCGTTGCCATTACAATTTTTATACCAAATTTTCATTGGGTAAAATAAATCTTTTGACACGCCTCTATAGGCTACATATGCAAGTTGATATAGGCTTACTAAATTTAGGGTGTGGCCTTTTACAGGACTATCTTCCTTTCCAAGTTACTCGAGGTCAATAATCTTTCTAGCTGCATGCTATGTTTTTGGAGGCTACATATTTTTTTTTCTTTTGAAATTTCTTAAAAGCAATAAACTATTTTTTGCATCCCTCCTAACCGTATTTTTCACTAAATTTTAACCTTGGAGATTTGCGTA
The DNA here is from genome assembly GCA_030220185.1 of Diploptera punctata. Classification (NCBI taxonomy): domain Eukaryota; kingdom Metazoa; phylum Arthropoda; class Insecta; order Blattodea; family Blaberidae; genus Diploptera; species Diploptera punctata. The sequence goes on along the minus strand of JASPKZ010000442.1, from coordinate 592,691 downwards.
ATCACCTAGACCGTAACATGTCTTTGCTACCTGATATCTTCCCTACCGACTTTAAAATCCAAGACCAGGCAATAAACTTAACAGTTATTCATATTCCTCCAAACCTCTAACAGTTATTCATACAATCTTCACACACCCACAAATAACTTAAAATGCTGCTGTCGGCAATGACTGTTTACTAGAAAATATTTTTATATTTTTACAATCACAAGAAGAATACAGACTTAGAATGTCAACTTTTGGGACAATATTGGTAGTCCTCCAACTGTAACTGGTACAACTGAAAATGAAATTGTGAATTTCTGTTATTATTAGGTACATTGTGTAATTCCACACACATTTCAGTAATTTATTATCATTAGCTCTCTTCTGTTTTATCAAAATTATTAGATAAATTAAAACAATTGATGTATTCTATATGATACATTGCTAATTTAAGGGTTAACACAAACTTACCCATCTAACACTAACTTGCCCATTTGCTCACCCTAACTTGCCCACTAGGTGGACTCTTGGGATAGAATCCTCTTATATGTGAGTAAACATGTTGATAATTGGCTCTAGCAGGAACGTGTGTTGTCACATGTAAATGCAATTTACAAAGATGTTGAAGTGACGTGTGGATTTTCTGCCTTGGCGGAAACACCGCATACCACTTTAGCACTTTGTCATGTCAGCTAGTCAGATCTCAAACATAAAGTGTGTGTGTAAACAAGCCTGTTGAGGTGCAAGCTTGCATTCCAGATGTGACTCTCCAAATTCACGTTCCCAGCATCTCAAAGGCCAATATTTATATGTACAGATTTGGACTGCGCGTCTAGAGCATACACTCTAAAAACTGCCGAGAAAACTGTGTGTATAAACTAGTCTATTATCTAAATTGTGAATAGGGATATAAATCACATTATTCATTTTCAAGCAATTAGGAAACTGTGTAATATGAGTCTTCTAGAATTTCTCATAAATTAAGATGTTTAAAAGGGGATTTGTTTTTCAATTTCCCAAAGTCTAGTTACAGTGACTTATCTCCTTTTATCTGCACTCCCAAAAATTGAAAACCTCATCACTAGGGAGTGGATTTTTAGGTTCTAAAAGTTAAGATTGAAATATACTGCATGGACCTTCCTTTGCCTTTTTGGACCTAGTATCGCTATTTTTGCTAATATTGCTCATGTATTGCCCTGTGTGGATATTTAACAACTCTACTACATGTGAATATTCCACAGCAAATACAATGTCTTTTGGAAAATAAAGATTATAGCTATGATAGATAATTCAATTCCACTATTCTAATATGATATGAGATTGTGAAACAAAAAGGAAGAACCAAAATAAATATGACACATAAATTTAATTTAAGCAGAGAGTCTATGCGCTAGGCCCATGATAAACAGACGTGTTTCATCCCTTTAACATGCATCTGCTAGCTATATACTCAAGCATATGAAATAAATAACAATCTGACCTATAGACGATATAACTTTTGTGATACCAATCATGAGTGAGGCTTTGGGGAAGTAAATCATGTACTTTTACTAAACTCAGCTTCAAAAGGGAACTCTTGCATAGTACAGTGTGGTCCATATAAACCTGAACCATTTTAAGGGGCCATAAGTCTTGAACCAATAATAGGACACACGTGCAACTTTGGGAGAATATAATACACAATTTGGGAGATTACATTACACTGTTTACCTCTCAGAGCAAATGTTGGAAGTGTCCTCCACTAGCATCTATACATATTTGCACTCGTTTCACCAACCATATTCTGTGAAGTTCTGCAGAGAGTATCCTCGTCATTGTTGCTTATTTCATTTCAAATGAATTCCTTGAGATCATAAATTGCCCAAGGCTAATTCTTGTACACACTATTTTTTAGATACCCCCCACAAGAAAAAATCTGGTGAGGTTAGATCAGGGAATCTGGGGGCCACAGACCTCTTGAGATTATTTGATTATCAAAGAAACTGGTAACAAGGGCCAAGATGGAGGCATTAGATGTATGGCATGTTGCTCCATCTTGCTGGAAATAACCTTCTCTCAATTTGATATCATCCAGCTGCTCCACAAATGTATTGAAGATACCCATATAAACTTCAGTGTCTACAGTTGTATCAAAGAAAATGAGACCAATGATCCTGGAAGCTGACACCGCGCACCGAACTCCAACCTTTTCATCATGCAGTGGTGTTTCATGGATCATAAGGGGGTTCACTGCAGCCCAATATCTGGTGTCTTGTTTGTTTATATAGCCTGACAGATGAAACCATGCCTCATCTGTAAATCACATTATGGAGAGAATGTCTGGATGTGGAATAAGAAAATACTAAAACCATCGACAATAATGGATTAATTTCTTGTAATCTGCTTTTTTCTTTTGTTGCACCATATGCACTCTGTATGGTCATAATCCCATTTTTTTCGCAGCTCTTTGGCATGTGCCATATTTGGCTCAATCGATGCAACTATTTGTTTGGAGAGTTCACTAGCCTTCTTCGAACATTGTTAACAGTCTCTGCACTCAATGGTGGTCTATGTTTTCCACTCTCACTAATGAGTATACCAGTTGTCTCCAGCTTTCTTGCTAGCGATAAAATTGTTGCCTTTGTTGGAACATCCTGTACATTAAATTCTCTTTGAAATTCCCGTTGTGTTGTTACCAAGGAATTTGTCTTCCAATATGTTTTCACAAAGAAAACACTCTCTCGAAGTGAGTACTGCATGTTGCTGTTATGACTGCAAACTAAAGACTGTCTACAATGCCATGAAAATGCTCATAATTTCCATCAAAATTAACAATATAGTCCACAGATGGCATTGATCGATTGTTGCCATGATTGTTGTTGATTTTCCCTGAGCCACTGAAATCATTAAAACAAATTTAACATTTCTACGAGTTTTCAGAGAGAAATTATGGCCTATTAAAATGGCTCAGATTTATATGGATCGCATGGTATAAATAATTCACAAACAAGGTTAATTAAAATAAGCATCTATTTTCATATAAATGAAGTCATGAATAATGAAATGAAATAATTATAATAGCTGTGATCAATGAATAGTTATAAATTAAGATAACAAAAATCAGTCATTTCGTGAAACATTGCTCTTCAGAATAAATAAATATAAATACCATTACAGACTCATAACTGCATTTACGCTTGAAAAACAAGGTTCATATCTTCACAGCGTGCAAAAATAAATATAAATCAAAATAAAGCAGCTGGTGGCCAAGGGACCCGTGCTCCCAAATCCTTCACCAAATGAAGGTTTCGAGCTCTTGAAGAAGACTGTTAAAGGTTTGGTTCCCGCATTGACGGACATCCCCTGTCGCACTGCATAGATGTGCAGACAGATTGGGGGGGAAAGGGTGCATTCAAGAAGGAATGATGGTAAAGGAGACATAGATAGAAATACAAAAAACAGTAATGTAAGGGCAGCAACGATAATTTACAGTTCAATAGTATAATGGTAAAATTAATGTAGTAAGTTTTTATATCCAGTCAACTGATTTTGTATAATATAACTTAACAAAAAATCATTTCTCAATACTTTATGTGGGGTCTAGCAATATAAATGTAATATTGCTAGATGCCACACACAAATTATTGAGAAACTTTTTGTAAGTTATATTATTTAAAAAAATCAGTTGATTGGATATGAAGACTTATTACATTAATTTTGTCACTATACAAGTCACAATATTAACTCTTAGAATCTAAAAATCCACTCGCTACTCATCACTATATAACACTGTTCATTAAAAATATGCTTGTATTGACTTAGGCTTTCACGGCCGGAGTTATTATGATGATATTGACAAAAAATTTCCAGACTGTAGGCCATGATCTCGAGGCTTGAAATTCACCGACATTTTGCAAGAGACTGTGTCCAGCATCCTCAAGGGTTGACTTGAGATGGTCCCCTACAGTCCGGAAATCTTTGTCAAGATCATCATAAAAATATGCTTGATTAACTATAACATAAAGGATTTCTAAATACCCGTCACTATTCAGTCGCTGGAATTTAAATGCCTTAACATTCTTATTTACTTCCTGCAACATGTAAGATATGTCTGCCTTTGGCAGTATAGGGGGTATACTGCCGTCACGTATGTATGTGACATTCATCCTTAAGGTAAAATGATCCCACCGCAGGCCATAGGAGACCCTTAGGGTAGTAGGACGTTAAGGCTCCCACTCTTTCTAGACAATTGAAACCTGATGTTAGCCAAGTTGTCAGTCCTGCATGACGGCCGCCTTTACTCCCAGAACAAGTGTCTGGTACTCGTTTCCATTAGAGGTTGAGTTGATTCCAGGGCCATAGTGCCACCGGAGGGTTTGGATCAGTTTAAAATCCCTGACTCCACCAGGACTCGAACCTTTGAACTTCTGGTTTGTGGTATATTGCCTTAACCAACTATGCTATGGGGTTCCCGTTCATCTTTTAGAGGTTAAAAAATACATATTTAAGTTCAAGATTAAAAAAAAAATTACACTAGAGGCACATTTTATTGGATTGTTTTTTATTTCAATGCCATCAGATTGTCTAACAACATTTCTGGGATTTTGTTTTGGCATTGTATCCCACTTCTAAGGTAGGGGCACTTGAGATGCAGAGTTACATTACCCTAATAATGTGAAGGGTTATAAATGTTAATGAAGTACCAAGAGATATTAAAATCTAAACTCAACATAAATTCTAGACCATGGAAGACTACAAGAATAATTCCCTTTAAAATTGTGTTATGGTCTGAGTGGGAATTGAACCTAGTCTGAACTGTAGTTAAAATCTCTGACCGCAAGACCATGAGGCTGATCTGAAAAAAAATGTTGGCCTGTGTAATTGTCATAATTTAGATAAGTTGAATAGTTCTAATTTGTGGATAATCAGGCTCTCACATTTGTGTCTTTTTCTAGTCTACCAGTATTGTGAGTCATTTTCTATACCAGTATGTGAAAATAACAGTTGTTTTCTTATTAATCGTTAGCAATTGTATTATATTTTGTTTTGATGCTCAATCACTCTTGTTTTATGGTCATACAATGGGCTTTCTTATTACTTGATCTGCAGGGTGTTCCATTCAACCTCCCTGATTTAAATTAATCATAAAAGAATAGTATGAAAGGCAGGGCAATGAAATTACAGAGAATTCAAGAAAAACTCATATATTTTATTTTATGCACACTAGTACACTTTTATATGTGCCCCATTAGTAGCATGAAAAATATCCATCCCATTCTCAACTTCTTGGCATTTTTTCACTGACACTTCATCTGTTACTGTGGCAATCATATTGTGAATTTGTGTTCATAATTCTGTTAAGCCGTTCACAGAGTTGCAAATACATGGTCCTTCACGTAACCCCAGACAAAGAAATCCAACAGAATCAGATTTGATGAACATGGTGGCTACCATATTAGTCCATTGCATCCTGTCCATAGATTAGAATTTCTTTATATATATTCAATGCCACCAGGTTGTCATTATGACATTGCTGGTATTTTCCCCTGGCATTGGCATTTCTATAACACTCTTCTGAGGTTGGGGCACCTGGAAGATGGAGTTATGCTGCCCCATGATATATGATAGATGATGATGTGCCAGGAGAGCCCTTAATCCTAAACTTAATCTAATGGGGTGAATATGTTATTGATAATAATGGCCAAATGATATTCAGCAAACATTTGATCCTTAAAGTTCCCTGATATTTTACTGACAGGTGAGGAAAAATCCCGAAAAAACCTTACCCAGAAAACTTATCCTGACAAAGAATCAAACTAGGGCCCACTGTATAACCTGAAGACCACGACAGTGGACTCGATTAAGAAATGTTGCATTAAGTTGCATTGAGGGACTCCCAAACATCCTGACTTCCATGTGGGGGAGCCCCATCTTGTTGAAAGATGATATTAGGTTGTAGAGCAGCTTCCTTGTATATAAATTGTTTCAACATGTCAAGTATATGGGGCCTGTGACTATAAATAAATTCATGAAAAAAATTGAACCAATGATCCTGTCCTTCATTAAACCCCCAAATGTTTCCATTTTGAACTTGCATGGACATATTCTCTGTAAATATGTGTTGCTTTCTGATCCCTATATCCATACATTATGCTGATTGACAACCCCTGACATGTGAAATGTTGCCTGATCTGAAAACATTACAACAAAGAAGAGAGGATTCGAGGTGCAGTCGAGAATTCCATAGAAAATTCCTTATGATACAGCCTGTCATTTGGTTTCAGTTGTTGCACAATCTACAGTTTCTATTATTATTATATATAACTTTCCTCATTAGAGGATTGCCTCAATGACAAGTGATAGAGACAATTAATTTTCAAAATTGAATACAACTGAAGCTGCTTATGAAGAACCCGATGGACAGTTGTCCAAGGCACATTGAAATGCCTTGATGTCTGGAGAATGGATTCATTCAAGTTTCTCTAAAATCACGCTCAAATTTCTTCCACCTTTTCTTCTGTCACCAAGTGTCAAGCTCCACCAGATTGTTTTAGGACACTGCAAGTCATAAGCAACATACTGAACCAGAATCTAATTGATTTTGAATTAGGTCCATCTCCACTGAACACTTGTCTGTAATTTGTTGTTGTTGGCTAATGTGTCATCTAACACTGAAGTCATTTCCAATACTTTGAGGTCTTAGAATCTTCATGTTTGACAGCGATACAGTTGTTCAGATGACCTTCGTCCATTTCTTCATCTGGATGATTGCATAAAATGCTTTTGGTGAAGGCAGAACATTGATTTTGTAAAAGTGTTTTGCCAAACAGTCGTGGCCCATTGTCATTCTGAAATGTGCTACTCCTGTTTTTCTTGGTATGTCTGGTATATCAATATTTGTTATTACGTATTCCCATTTTTTGTTTCTGCCCACTGTTTGAAGTCTATCGTCATTCATAATTTTGGATTTTAACTTTATGTGGCGTTTCACTGAGGAGTAAGGTGTTGGTTTAGACCCAGGCAATTGTTCAATGCAAGATCCTTTTTTGATGAGGAAATTGGTTGTTTCATTACCGGAAATTCCACAGTGGGAGGGTAAGCATTGGAGGAAAACTTCTTTACTACAGTTTAGCAGGTCAGTAATAATGTTGTAGCATTCTTTGCAGTCAAAACTTTTGGCCAGTAAATTGCCTGTATAGCTGCTTTGGAGTCATAGAGGAGCACTAATTTGGAAAACATGACTTTTAGTGTTAATAGGTTTTGGAGAGAGATTTTTATAGCATGAAGTTCACCATCAAAAATTGTTGTTCCTTGTCCAGCATGGCAGTAAAACGAAAAAGAGGGATTATGTTCCTCCTGCTCTGGCACCAGTTTCAGCATTTGTGAGTGAGCCATCAGTGTAGATCATCTATAATTTTGGTTGCATTAAAATCCCGTTTTTTCTCTCCAAGTACCACACCCACTGTTTGTCCACATTGATTTCTGTGATTATTTCACAACATAGTGACACAACAATCACTTGAAATAAATAAATACAAAATCTTTGAGTTTCTCTTTCTTTTAATACTAGTCTCATTTCATAAATCCATATACCTTGTTAGTAATAATTGATTGAAAACGGGGAGATTTGAATGTAACACCATGTTCTGTGGTTAGATATTAGCTTAGCTAGATTAGTTTATTTTTGGACTGCAAAATACATTGTGTTTGTATTTCATGAGATTAGTTTTTATATTGCCCTCCACATTTGAATTTTATCTGTACTTCAGATATTTTTCACATGTTTAACCATTTCATTGTATTTCCAACAACTGCTATATAGAGTGAATCAGTGACCAGGTTACAAGCTTTTTTGGAATGATGATGATCCTGTTCTCATGTCCCCCTTACAAGATATCAATTCCAAATGAGTCTTCCCATGCTTACCTGGGTTTCAATTCTTCCCAGTCATATTTGTCTTGTATATTTGTTTTCATTTGGTCAACCATGGGTTTATGGTTGTTTGCCTTTGACCATTAGATTAGTATTGGAATGATATAGAAAACAAGTACAAAACAACATTCATATGAACCCATGTCCAGAAATGCTTCATAATAATATTAACCTAAACATTTCACTTTTCTTATTTGAAAGTGATAATTCAGTACATATTACAACTGTTGAAAATGTCCTTCATCAGCCTCAATACAGGCACTGCTCCATTGCACTGGCTAAAATGACAATATACCTCCAGTGTATCAATCGGAACACGCACTTATCAGTGTTCATACCTATAAAACGAGGTGTGGGTTCCTATGTGAAAGTTGTTCATAATTATCTTTTCTATCATCCCTAAAAGTATGTAACATAATTATAATCACTCTGTATAATTTAAGCTGGGTATTGTTGTTAGGCAATGGAAACATATTTAAATTAATATTGGGAAGTAAACACTATGAGGTTATATCATTAATAGTGAGTGGAGAACATATTTTTAACGACTCACCTCATATAATTTCAAATTTCTTTGATACTGGTGGTTTCAGACAATATCTTGTCCCACTTCAGTCATGGCTTCCACTAATGAAATTCTCTGACTGAAGAGGGACAAGATATTGTCTGAAACCGCTGGTATCAAAGAAATTTGAAATTATATGAGGTGAGTCGTTAAAAATATGTTCTCCACTCACTAACAATGGAAACATCTTAAATGTATTTCCACAAATGTTTCAAGAGAAAAAGAAATACAGAAATAAATTTCCCATGAATTGATGGAACAAAATTTCAATTTATACCAGTAATGGTGACATAATAGAAAAGAGTTACGAGCTTTGTGCATATTACATGCCAGTTTGTCAGGGTACATTTTAGTGCACTTATATGGTTTTTCATGGTTTATGGAGTTACGAAGTTCGTTGCCCAGTAACAATATGTTGTTCTATTTTGTTTATATCTGTAAAGTATAGGCTCTATTAGAACCTCAAAAATTGAATAGTTACTCCAAAAATAGATCTGACCCATGAACTGCTACTCATGATTTGACTAACTTCTTCTGCCATTTTGGTTACATATATTTGCCTGAATGCCAACTTTAAAAAATAAATAAAGGAAGTATGGTAGAGAGCAGGGATAGTTTTACATGCAAAATGCCATGATATTCTCCAGATGTTTTACTAATCCACTGAAAACATTCAAATTTTTGTGGGTTAGATCTTTTTTTGGGGCAACTATTCAATTAGTCATTTCCTTTTCCTTTTATTTATGACTTTACAAGAAATCCATTTTTATTTATAAGAAATCAATAGAAGAGCCAAATCACCAAATTCAAATGACTGATTACTAATTAGTCAATAATTAGTCTTGAAAATTATAGTTTTGCTATTGAAACTAGTTGGCTCTTTTAAATTTTAATTTGGTGATTTGAGTCTTTTATTGACTTATATATAAATGTATCACCAAGAAGACCTTCTATTGTATTAATAAAACATTTTGTGGAATCTTTAACATTTTTTTACCATAGAAGCTCAGTGAATCCTAGTTGGCAGATTCCTCTTACAGTGTTTACTAGTCTCTATTGTGTATGTTTTTTATTATCTCTATTTGTCTTCTTATTTTCCAATAGAGCTTGTCATTCAGATGATTGCAGGAATTTAATTGGAACTATGACAACGGTTTCAGAAATTTTATCATTTCTCCCATACTTTGGATCATCATTTTTTAAATACCCTGAATATATAGGTATATATGTTTTTTTCTATTCTCTCCATGTCGTGAAATTATTATTTATAAAAATTAAAAAAAGATAATAATTAAATGAATCGTGATTTTTTCTTACCTCATACATCTATGTTTCTTTAAACACAGCACTGCAGTATCGGCGACCCTTTGTCGTCATCGTCAGCTGTTTTCACGACTGTCAATTTTTTCTCCTTTTTGCCGGTAATTATCTAGACTGCCATCTGTGTTCTTTTGAAGGAATTCCTCTTCAAACTGCCATCTGGTGTTGTTTTGAATGAATCATTTCCTAGAACTTCGAGATTCCGGAAGAACCAAGCTTGATTACAAAGTTCTTCAAAAATACAACAGATAGCAGTGTAGGCTGTCCTTGTTAGGAGTTTCTAGACTAGATAGTGAAATTATATTAATACAGTGTATTAAAAATGAGAATAATAACTATAAAATACATGGTACATTTAAAATTAATAAACATGAAAAGGAATTGTTTCTTCTACTTGGAGAATTTGCAAATAGCGTAGTTTTGGTAGCCAAATCTCAGGCTATTCGTCATGTACCAAATCCAAACAAATTCATTTTTGTATCGTGTTTTTTTTATATCATTAATTGTATTGATCCTTACCATTTCTTATTATTGATTATTATTATTATTATTCTTAATATTATTATCCTATTCTGCATCTTTGTATCAGTAACGATGTATTTATTCGAATGGCAGAAACAAATTATAAACCATTAACCACGGTTTCACAATTGAAAAGCTGCCCAAACTAGATTATAAACCTTAATTTTTTGTTCCAAGGTTGACTTTTGTATAGTACAAAAAGCTCACGACTGGGTGAGCGGGCCCAGAGTGCAGATATGGGAAGTGTTTTACAAACTATAATTGTTGTATTTAGGTAGGTAAGGAATTTGGGATGCCCCATTACGCAAGTTTTTTTCCATGTAAATTCAACCATGGAACCACAAAATGAAGTTTACAGACCAGGTTTCTGGACAGCTCATTCACTTCTTTTATCGGTTCGTCTCTTAACAAACTACAGGAAATAAATAAGGTGAATCTGGAGTCATCTTATCTCATAACTTGTTGTGCTCTATTTGAACATGTTTCAGTGTATCATGTTCACCAGCGTCAGCTTTTTTCAGATTGAAGTTATGAGCTAAGATGACTTTGGATTCACATTATTTATGAAGAAGAACCTCATAATTTTACTTTGTAATATAATTTATTGTTAAACTACAGAAAAATTGTAAAAACCTTGATAATGGTTTAGAATTTATTTTTGCAATTGACTGATCGGTTATAGTCAGTTGTTGTATTTAAGAACATGATATTAATATTTTCCATATCAACTTTTGTTTGTTCTAATCATTTCATCTAATTATTAAACAGGAATTGAAATAATTTTATCAATAATATTGGAAATACTTTACAACATGTGACAAGAACATTTTTTTCTAATTTCCAACCATACACCATGCATATGCACAACAGATGTGAAGTGGTTTACGCTATGGAATTACGGGATGCAGCCAACATATACACATTATTTGAACTCACATTGCCAATGAACTTAAAAACTAGCCTAATGCAATTTAAGTACTCTAACCTGTGAAAGACCAAACTAAAAGCTAATCTAATGCAATTTAAGTGCAGTAATATGTGAAAGAATGCACTCTGATTTTATTTAGTGTAAGTTAATTAGTACAGATTCAATGTTGACTGCACTGGAACACAGAATATTCGTTAAAATCAATATGGCTGTCACGTCTTCATCTAGTTCAATATCGTGAAAAAAATATTCAAGTAATTGTTAGAAAACATGTAAAAATCATTGTAAGTGGTGGGAAATATTTTGAAAAATGAAAACCTAAGAATAAAATTTGACAGTAGTTTATGAAGTAATTTAAAAAGACATGTCACATGTTGTAAAGTTTAGCCCATTTTTATATATGAATAAATTGTTTAATTATATCTTATGCCAAATCCTAATAATTATCTATTCTATTCTTCTATCACTTATTCTATATTTAACCCTTTCAGTCTGATATTATGAATTCATATGGGGAACATATTTTTTACAATTATTTTCTGCATTATTACAATGTACTGAAAATAAAAATTGATATTTTTTGTTAAACAGTTAATTTGTTTATATGATATTGTACAGGAATATCTGAAATAAAATGCATTCCAGATGTGTTAGCAATGCAAGTGAACATAGACATGAAGATCTACCAAATCAACTTAAATTATTAATGAATATTGTCTGGAATTTTATTAGAGAGTACAAAATATAATGTGTAGCATATTTGGTTAAGGCAATATGCTACAAGCCACAAGGCTGGGGGTTCAAGTTCAGGTGGAGTCAGGCAGCACCATGGTCCTGGAGTTAATTCAGCCTCTAACTGAAATGAGTATCAGTCATTTGTGGATAAAGGTGACTGTCATGCAAGGCTGACAGCCCAGCTAGTTTTCAAGCCCTAACCTAAAACTACCCCAAGGTATCCTATTTATTTTATTTATTTATTTTACCTGATGGAGTAAAGACCATACGGTCTTCTCTTCCACTTCACCAGGGTTAAATAATACATATAATAACAATTATGAATTATTTACATGATTAATGATACATAATTAATATAGGCAGGCTACACAATATGAAGTTAACAACAGAAAGAAATGAAAATTGTAATTATAATAGTAATAATAATAATAATAATAATAATAATAATAATAATAATAATAACCTATAATTTGATTAAGTAATTGGCTTAGTAAAGGAAATATAAAATATAAAGAAATAATAAAAGTATACATGTAACATGGTTATATATTATATTGTCTAAGGAAAGATGTAGTGAGTTTTTTCTTGAACTGTTTTTGAATTGGGCAGTCCTTGATATACGAGGGGATGGAATTCCAGGGTCGTTTAGCTGAAACTAAACTCTGTAGTGGGATCACTTTACCTTTTAATATATTATATATTTCTGAAACTACATTTCTAATAGCTATTTCAGGGGTTTCTCTAAAAAAAAAAAGTATTATACACATTTATAATCTGTTCTTTTTATTTAATTTTTTTTTCATATGAAGCCCTTTCCCGCTAATATTTCTTATCTGGTAAATGTCCAGAATATCCTGATTAAGGATTGTCATTCATTTGAATTTGAGGATTCTATATTTACTTCCTTCCTTAAGTCATTTACAATATTGTTTTTTCTTCTTCTTCTTCTTCCTTCCAAGTATTAGGTCAAGGCCTGTTACGATCCTATAGAAAATTTTCCCTCCAGCGTTTCATAGGACGGCCCAGTGATCTTCGTCCTCTTGGTATATAATTATAAATTTACAATATTGTTTATGTCAGTTATTACAAAGATATCTCAAACTATCTCTGGAGCTGCTTTTTTGTTTTGTTCTGCTAAGCTGCATGTAGCATGTTCATATCATTTTAATCTCTTTCTTTTATGTCATTTTTAATTTCCTCTATTTTTGATGGTTTATCTCTCATCACTGTATTTTTAATGTTGCCTTTCTTGTTTTTCCCAAAAAATTCTTCTCAAAAATTTAATTTCCATAACTTGAATTTTATTATCCTCTTTCTCTCTCTCTCTCTCTCTCTCTCTCCCTCTCTCTCTCTCTCTCTCTCTCTCTCTCTCTCTCTCTCTCTCTCTCTCTCTCTCTCTCTCTCTTTTTTTTTTGTCTATGTTTCTGCTTCATATAACAAAATTCTCTTAAAATAGATTGAGAGGGAACATCTATAGCAAATAAAAGTACTGACCTTTTCACTGCATAAAACTAATCTGCAGTTCAATGTTTAATGCAAATCAATGACATTTGTACACACTGTTGTTAAAGGACTATGATAGCAAACATGTATTTTACTTAATCTGTTACAACATCAGTAACAACTGATGGAATCAGCTGCAGTGGTCTAGAGGTTATGTTCATTATCTCTAGTCCCTAAGGTCATGGGTTTAAATCTGGCTGGGGTCGATGGATTTTTAGGATGGAAAAATCCAAGGGACAAGTCTTCCAGGAGGGATAAGACATGTGTTCTGAGTCTGAAAATTTTCAGGCTCGTAAACGAACTGCAAGCCAAATAAAAAGATCTCTGTGCAAAATTTAACGAACCTTCATCCATCCGAGTAATACTTTGGTTAATATTAAATTAAAATGCTTCTTACCTCATATCATATTCAGTCTTCTAATTAGACCGTGGTTTCAAAGCCTTGGCAGCTTCATCTTCAGTAATTTCTCGTCGACTGATGTTATGTCAATTTTTCTTCCCTCTGTTGGTGGACCGATAAACCTCCAAATCCAATCAGAATCCACAGGAATTTCGAAGTTCGTGTTTCTCTCTTGTTTTTTTGAATGCGGATTTTTTCCCAAATTGTGAGATCCTTTTGTTTTTCTATTTGTTTCGTTAGACTGGCTTTTGATTCAATTCTAATTAAGCAAATAGAAAAACAAAAAGAACTCACGGTTTGGGAAAAAATCCACATTTAAAAAAAATAAGAAAGAAAAACTTAAGAACTTTGAAATTCCCAGGGATTCTGTTTGGATGCAGAGGTTTATCGGTCCATCAACAGAGGGAAGAAGAATCTGATTGACATAACATCAGTCGATGAGAAATTACTGAAGACAAAGCTGCCCAGGCTTTGATACAATCTAATTAGAATCTTAAATTAAACCCGCGCCGTAGCCGAGCGGTTAAGGTAGGAAGCCTTGGCGCAGAGCTACGGGACTTGCGCTGGTTCGAGTCTCCATGGGGGAAGAAATTTTCTCATGGTATTTCCGCCAGTATGGGACCGGTGCCCACCCAGCATCGTGAGGCAATTGGGTAGCTACAATAAGTAGCGGCTCCAGGTTGAGGAACCAGCTATAACGGCTGGGGGACTCGACATGCTAACCACATGTCACCCCTACACTGGCTGTTGATCATCTGCCTCTGTGATTGACACATGTGGATGTGAAGGGCCAGCAGCCGGCTGGTAAAAGGGCAACCGCTGAAAAGTGGAAAGACCCTCAATCAATCGGAAATTAAACCTCATAGTAATTTTTTTCTTATAAAAGTTCAATACTTTGGTTTGCTACTAGATGTCACCTCGAGGCAATTTGTTCCTTGCTGACACCTGTAGGGTGCGGTTAAGAAACCCATTTTCCCATAATGTGTTGAACGGGAATATTAGTAGAACAACTGCTTCAATGATAAAGTGAGTTGCTGTAAATCATGCTCACTTGATAGCCAATGGTAAAGCTATATTCTGTTGAATGTTACACAACTTTTGTTGACTTATTTTCCCAACACATCTGCAATGTAGTGTGGATACATGCACTATCTTGTATTAAACTTGATACTAGAATTTCATAAAACTTATGATGGGAATTGACATGAGGCTTTTAAATTAATAAAATTAAAATGAGTCGTGCATCTCACCTCATTCACTCTGTGTTCTTCATAGCACATCTATCTTCAGCCATCTTTATGACTGTTGAGCTTACGTCTTCACCACCATCTTCTAAACTGCCATATAACAGGCACTGCCCATGGAAATAAACAACAATATTTCTTAACATTCTTACTCTATTATCTCCCCATATATATTCAGCACTCATATAACCTAATAAAAGTATACATATAATTGTTGTTTTTGTTATAGATTTTCAAAATGGTCTCCACCTGCATACACAAATTCCTGATAAAATATAATCTAGTATTTAATTTTAGGAAGTTATATTTTGAGGTTATTTTAATTATATTATTTTTGGTCTGGACATCCTTACCCTCAATATTAATGTTGATTTGTTCTTGGACATGTTTCAAAACAATTCTGTTTTATCGTCAGCTTTCCCAGACTGGTTTTATTTATGTTGCATTATGTTGCACCACCTGGATGTCGATGTCAGCTCCATCCTGTGGTTGGCCAAAGAACCTCCAAACAAGGTCACACTCCATCGGAATATCAAAATTCATAACTCTGTTTCTGTTCTTCTGAATATAAATTTTTTCCCAAATAGTCAGCTCTTTTGTATTTTCTAACTGTTTTAATAATTTAGTGTCTGAATTTATATTATGTTTTTCAGACCAAACATGAGCAGCAACTGCAGATTTTTTCAATTTTCTCCATTTTTAATATTTCTTATGTGTTTCTTTGGTTCTAATTTTTAGGTTTCTTTTGGTTTCCCTATATATATCTTTTCACAACCCATGCATTCAATTTGATTTCTCCAGAAAGCCTGACCAGAGGCTATAAGATGGCAGCCCCATCACTGGTCTTACCTTCCTTTGGCCAGCAACCATCGAAGGGACTATTATTATGCTTTCAAGTCTTATATGAGAATTTCCCATAAGGGAAAATTTTCTATAGGATCGTAACAGGCCTTGGCCTAATACTTGAAAGGAAGAAGAAGAAGAAGATATTCCTGACTTTTTATTTTTATCAGTTTTTTCATTTTTGTTGGTTTTTATTAGTTTATTTAAACTGTAGTTATTTTTTGGTGCTAATTTAATATTAAACTTCTCAAATATATTTTGAAATTTATTATGTACCCAGGGGTGATATGTGAATTTGGGAAAAAATTTATATTCAGAAGAACAGAAACAGAGTTATGAATTTTGATATTCCGATGGAGTGTGACCTTGTTTGGAGTTCTTTGACCAACCACAGGATGGAGCTGACATCGACATCCAGGTGGTGCAACATAATGCAACATAAATAAAACCAGTCTGGGAAAGCTGACGATAAAACAGAATTGTTTTGAAACATGTCCAAGAACAAATCAACATTAATATTGAGGTAAGATGTCCAGACCAAAAATAATATAATATAATCTAATGTTGTTTTGATGAGCCTTGAGATCAAATCTTGCTCGCCAGGAACTTAAAAATTCATGGATTTAAATTTGTTCTTCTGAATGTATATATTTTCTCAAACAGTTAATTCCAAGAGTATCACCAAATGTATTGACTTAGGCTTTCATGGCCACAGTTATTGTGATGATCTTGAAGAAGATTTCCAGGCTCTAGGCCATGGTCTCAAGACAGCCCTTGAGGATGCTGGATGCAGTCTCTGGCGAAATGTCGGGGAACTTCAAACCTCAAGACCATGGCCTTACAGCCCGGAAGTCTTCTTCTAGCTTCACCAAATGTTTCTACTTGAATTGTATGATTGTGTAGCAAGTTATGAGCTGCAACGTGATCTTCAGAAATATTAAAAATGGTGAAATTGAGAAATTTGTACTATCCCATGTATTTTGAAGTTTGTAAATCAACACTAGATGGCAGTTTAGAAGTTGATGGTGAAGATGTAAATTCAACAGTTGTAAAGATGGCTGAAGGTAGAAACAACTGTTCCTGAAACCGCGGTCCTGTGCTGTGAGGAACGCTGAATTTATGAGGTGAGATAAAATGAATCATTTTAATTTTATTAATACTAGAAGCTTGTTGTTGAGCTACAACAAAGGTAAATCAAAGGTTTATGCAGACAATACCCCATATCACAGCCTTAAATAAGATATTGTTTCGAGGCTACACTGGGAATGAAAGGGTTAAATTAGTAAAAATTATAATTTGTAATTTTCTTAAAATACCCATATCATAATTGCCAAAGTCTAAAATATGTTAAACTCATGTGGTCATTTTGAACATTTTAGCTTCATAATTGAATAAGAATACTGGTATAAATCCAATTTAATTAATATTATTTACTATTAAAATTTTCTCTGCCAAGTTTTATTATAACATCTTGAATTTTATTTAGCTATGTACAGTCTTTATCAATTCATATTGCTATTGAGACATATCAAGCTAACAGGTTTGTGCTAAAGAACAGAGAAAAGATATAATAATGTTATAGAGAATTGAAAATACAAAATTTACATAGTTTGAATATGATTTTAGAGAAGAATAAGATATTTTGACTTTAATATACCAATGTTGTAATTTAAGGAGAAGAGAGACAAATTAAAAAAAAACATAAATATTATTAGAAAAGGTTATATTACCTTGATAACATTTCCTAGTCCATGAAAATAATTATATTTTTGTGTGGTTGGTAATACAGGAAACAGGCACCGCCCATGGAAATAAGCAACTATATTTCTTAACATTCTTACTCCATTATCTTCCCATATATTCAGCACTCATATAACTTAATGAAAGTATGCATATAATTATTGTTTTGTTATAGATTTTCAAAATGGTCTCCATCTGCATGCATATATTCCTGATAAAAATATAATCTAAAATAAGCAGGAATGTGACAGTACAAGTTGACTTCCACTTCCCCATAAGCTAGTGTCACTGACTCTTGGTTCTCTTCCTCAAATTGTTCACTAGAGCATCACCTATGTTATTTTAACTTTCTGCTTGCTTTACTGAAACACTCTGTATTATTGCAATTCTTCTGTTAGATGGTGTTAAATTAACAGCCTCCTTGGTGCTTACCAAGAAGTCATCTGTCAACCATTACATTGCAAAACCTACCTTGAAATTTATCCCAGAGAAATTTAGTGATGTACCAAGGCCGTGTTAAAAAATTACAAGGGTCCTGCACTGTAGCCGAGTGGTTAAGGCAAAATACCTTGACACAGAGCTATGGGACTTGTGCTGGTTCAAGTCCTGGGGGAAGATATTTTCTCATGGAATTTCGGCCAGTATGGATCTGGTGTCCAACCAGCATTGTGAGAAATTTGGGTAGCTGCAATAAGTAGCGGCTCCAGGTTGAGAAAACCAGCTATAATGGCTGGGAACCTGACATGCTGACTACATGTCACCCCTACACTGGCTAGATGATCGTCTACTTCTGTGATTGCACATGCAAATGTAAGGCCAGCAACTTGTCTGGTAGGCCAAGAGCCTTCTAGGCCTTTTGCGATGTAGAGTTTTTTTAAAACTGCAAAGCCACTAAAATCCATCACCAAATGTCATATTTAAACTACAGGGAAGTAATAAAACTCCTGACTAGGTGAATTGGATAATCCTTATAACCTGGCATCCACACTGTGCCCCACCTCGCCCGACTCCACTCTATTCAATCAAGGATTTCAATCTGCTTCGTACAGTCGATTTCCATTGCTGGATTGTGACTTCTATTTCTGTGCCTTCCAATTATAATTTTTTGGCCATGTCCTTGATACATCACAATGCTTCTGTGGGAGAAATTTCAAGGTAGGTTTTGGCATGCAATGGTTGACAATTCCATTGTGAATAGACTATGTGACACTGAGTTTCACCTTCTCATTCATTCAATATTTCACCATCCCTCAATCCATATGAACTTGTCTCAACTTGAACTAACTTTTTTACACAATACAGATACATATCAACTTATGTGTTCTGCAAAATAGAATAGAACTCTACAATATAATTAATTCTACAATACACTTTTGCGGTTGTTCAGGGATGTTGGCTAAAAGTTTTTATATCAGGAAAGCATGGTCTCCAATTACTTATTTTAGATTAATGTATTGCTGATGTATTAGACATTAGCAAGCTATCATCTATTATTTTTGTCCAAAAGTGTGTTAAGATGCATTCTGATAGCTCAATTCTTACAGTATCTGTTTCAGTTGATGATAAGTTGATTAATTTTTTTCTTAGTATTTTGATGTTATATTTTAAAATTACACTTTACAGAATTGGACATAGTTTTATTGTAGAAAGGAAAATTAATGCTCTAATCCCAGTAATCTTTTTTCTTTGTAATCTATCAGAACCAACTTCCAGTCGGAAAACCATAGGGAAAGTACTTGATAGGGAAGCCAAGAATGAGATGGAAGAATATTAACCATATTTGAGGGAGGATCCACCATGCTGGCTCAGATGATAGCATGTCTGCTTCCTAACTAATGGGTCTGGGTTCAACACCCAGTGGAGTTGAAAATTGTAATTGTCAAATCAATTAAATTAATTATTGGTAATTGAAAAATTTTCAGTCTAGAGCCCAGGAGAGGTGGTGGCATACAATTTTTATTCACTAGATTGTGCACCAGATTCCTGTATTAAATTGCATACCTCTCTGCAGTAAATATGTTGAGAAGGTATATGGTACTGTTGATAGAATGACATTTAGTTAATGGCTATTATCTTCTCCTTCCTCTTCAAGATCATCCCACATACAACAAACTTCTCACAAACATAATCATATACTCTTCCTACATTCCTCTCTATACACAATATGAGAATACATTCTACATAAAGTGGTCTGCCAAAGTGATGCATAAAAATTTAAAATAGACTATAATAATGCCATCTATCCACCCTCACAGAACCCAAAACACTTAAGGTGCACTGGATGCCATTAAAATAATAAACACACACACACACACACACATATATATATATATATATATATGATAAGAAAAATAAATGCTCGGATGGGATTTGAACCCAGACCTCTGGATTGATACCCCAGTGTGCTACTGATTATGCTACTGAACAAATCTAGTTCAAACATTCATTTTTCTTATGTATATATTCTCTATTATTACGAGATGTGGCAGGAACTCTAATCTCCACTGCCACCTAGTAGCTCCTATAACAAGTAAGCAAATTAAAGAGAATATTTTTACTTTATAGCAGTGACGCTTTAACAATGTTATAATTAAATTTTTGACACTGATAAATATATATAATGGGTGTCCCAATAAGAACACCGGATTTAATAATGCACAAAATAAACTATATTTGAAAGAAATTACATATATTTATACATGAGCACAAAGGGTATACGTTCCAATTTAAGTATGGAAAATGACATCTGACATATGTCCATCATGAGACGCTCTACAGCTAGTGACTCTGCCTATGAAATTTGTGATTACTTTTGCACAGTCTTGCGCTGACATGTCAAATTTCCTGCTTCAGGTCTTGTATGGTTCGGGGATTGTGTTCATAAACCTGTGATTTGATAAACCCCCAAAGAAAGAAGTCACATGAGCTTGGTGGCCAGTTTTGGTCACCTCTGCGCGATTCCGGCCTAAGAGCACGAAGCCTTCAAATAGTTTGAGCATAACGCACACCATTCTGGTAATGAGTTTTCACAATTAAATCTCATTGTTCAGCAGTATAACACTCCATCTCCAGTAATTGCAACAAATATAGAAAACAAAAGGTGTAGGTAGAGTGCTGCCAACCTCGTAATAAAAAGTTGGCTGCCAATTCAAATCCGGCATTCTTATTGGGACACCCCATATATATATATATATATATATATATATATATATATATATATATATATTTATATATTTATTTATTTATTTGAGGGAGGTGATTGGAAAATATTAGCTCAGAATAGGGATGTATGGAGATTGAAATTAAATTTTTTGACAACTCGCCTCATAAATTTCATGTTTTTCATGATACTGCACAGTTTCAAATGTAATCACGTCCATCGTCAGCCATAAAATGTAAATGCAAAGTAAACTACAATGTAATTACTTATTATGGGACTTAGTTAAAATACTATATTGACTCAAGAAATATGATTTCAAAATGGATATTATATCAGGAAACAAATTCATATTGGCATCTATGCATACCGTTTGTTAATAATATGATTACTATGAAATAATTAACCTTTGATGGTTAATATATTGACTTAGACTTTCACAGCCGGAGTTACTATGATGATCTAGAAGATTTCCGGGCTGTTGGCCCTTGAGGCTTGGAGTTCCCCAACGTTTTGCCAGACGCAGTCGCTGGCGAAACGTTGGGGAACTACAAGCCTCAAGACCACGGCCAACAGCCCGGAAATCTTCTAGATCATCTTTGATGGTTAATTTGAACGAAATCCTGGCTGACTGCAAGTAAATGATTACAAAAGTTTATAAGTTTATCTCAATAATTATACAATATAGACGAACAATATAACAGTAACAAATTTATTACTTCATTACTTGCTACACTGCCTCCTTTGACACTAACTCCGACTCTGACAATGGACATGATTACATTTGAAACTGTGCAGTATCGTGAAAAATGTGAAGAGAGTTGTCAACAAGTGTTCTCTGATCAATTTCAATGATTATACCTCATAAGTCCACTGCTGTGGTCTCGAGGTAGCATGCTGCCTTATCACGCAGCGGGCCTGGGTTCGATCCCCGGTCGGGGCAGTTTTTCTGGGTGAGGTTTTTATCGGGGTTTTTTCCTCACCTGTAAGACAAATGTCAGGAAAACTTTAAGGCCCAATGATCCCCAAAATCATATGGCCATCATCCTTATCATCATCATCATCATCCTTCTCCGGTGTGGAAAGCAACGGGAAGCTACCACACCTACAATTCCCTAGTAAAGCTGCAAGCATAGCATGAAAATGTTATGATTGCAGTGAAGGACCTGCCCTCGGGCAGAATTACTATTGATGGATGGATACCTCATAATGTTTACTTCCCAACATTAATTTAATATATGTATGAAGATGTTGTGTCAGCACAGCTGTGAACTTCTGGGTTTGATAGTGCCAGTGAGTTAGATAGTTTAATATGAGAGCCTTAGAAGCCAAGGGGTATAAGCAACAATATGTCAGTTTTGAGTAAATGATGTTCAAAGTTGAGACACTTCATATGTGATTGTCTTAGAAGTTATCTTTTCATCCACTAGATTTCAGTACCATACAGATTTTTATTGTACCCATTGGCCACTTAGATTAATACCTGCTTCAACTACTAAAATCTACACTTAACTCCAAAATTAGCAACTTGTCACTTTTACACTTGGCTTCTAAGGGTCGAATCTTTGAACGCATTAGACTGTAAAAGGCGTTCTCTGCTGAGAAAGTTTTATCCTAATATGATTTTGCTTACTCAGAAATCTATTCATGCGATAATAATTGTTGAAATTCGTAAGCAATCTGACGAGGTAACTTAAGTTCATAGCTTAAGATAGAAACTTATCGCGAGAATCCCGAAGGGAACCGATGTAGTTTGAAACCTTGCCGCTTTATCCAAGATGTTGGACCTTGAAGACTTCGATCATGTTTTCGGTATACGCGGAGAAGAGGAATTTGATAGAGTCTACCAAAGTATTCAACTGGAAGAACAGGAGAATCGGCGTAATATTGCGCGACACAGACGTCGTTGTATACGGTATTATTTGCGGGATGCAAGCGTAAATGCGTTCCTCTATACCAGACGAAAATAACGGAAGTGGTTTTATCGCTGAGAATTCTGGGTAATTTCTTGCCAATATTACGAAAACGACGACTTTCATGCATGACCAGTTAGTGGGTAGCTAATTCGATCTTTGCGCTTGCTCACGGTGAGTCAGCTCACCAGTGATTGGAAGTAATTTGAGTAGAGACTAATGTATTTGCATGCATGGGTCTTATATATCAGAACCCATCTTGTCATGATCCGAAGGATATAATAATCATAATAATAATTTATTGCTAGAAACTATTAAAATGCAATTCTTCTTCTTTTTCTTTATAATTTGTAGGATTTTCATCCTATTTATTTCCAAAAAAAAATCACTCCTCGGAGGAAGATGTATTGGATGTGCATTCACTGTCTATCCATCTCTTGGCTGGTCTTCCTTTTGTTCTTCTCCCATCCATTGGTATCTGCTTTAGCTCTTTTTGCAAGTCGGTTGTTTTTCATTCTTTCTATATGACCGTTCCAATATTTTCATCTATCTATAATAAATTTGGTTATTTCTTGAATATGACATTTGTCCCTAATGTCTGTGTTGTGTATCTTATCAAATAATGTTTTCCCCTGAATAGTTCTTAAAATGCAATACCTTATAATACTAAAATGCAATTAATGAAACATATTTAATTTAATCTAGGCATCCCTGAATGAGACCAAAGTCTTGTGCTCAGGGGCAGATTCTGATACATATTAATTTTACATTACAAAATAAAAATAGGCTACATATCTTCATACTTTCATCATCATTTCCTTTTGTTCCTAGCTGGAACATAGGGCCGTAATGATATTTCTCTATTTAGCTCTATCAACTGCCAACCTCTTCACCTTCAACCAAGTTTTTCCCATTTCATATATTTCTCCTTCAGTAGTCCACTTCCAAGTTATTTTTGGTCTTCCTCTCCTCCTTGAGCCTGAGGATTCCAGTCCAGTGCACATTTTTCTACTGCACTTTGAGGTTTATGCAGAGTGTGTCCAGTCCAGTGCCATTTTCTTTCCTTTATTTGTTTTTTGATAGGTGCTTGCTCAGTTTTGCACCATAATTCTCAGTTTGAGATTATATCAGCCAGCTGACATTTAGGGTCGCATGCAAATACATTAGTCTCTGGTGAGTTGAGTTTTCCGTGAGAACGCGCAAAGTTTGAATTAGCGAGTCACCGACTGGTCATGCATTGAAAGTAGTTTTTTTTGTAATATTGGCAAGTAATTACCCAGAATTCTGAGCGATAAAACCGCTTCTGTTATTTTCGTCTGCTAGAGTAATGCATTTATGCTTGCATCCTGCAAATAATACCGTATACGATGACGTCAATGTCACGCGATATTACGCCGATTCTCCTGTTCTTCCAGTTGAATTCTTTGGTAGACCCTATCAAATTCCTCTTCTCTGCATATACCGAAAACATGATCGAAGTCTTCAAGGTCCGACATTTAGATAATGCAGCAGCTAGGTTTTAAAGTACATCGGTTACCATTGGTTCCCATCAGGTTGCTCATGATTCGTTCTCTGCAAAATCACCTCGCCCAGGTAGCTTAGGAATTTCGACAATTATTATCGCATGAATAGATTTTTGAGTATGCAAAAACATCTTTCAATGCAACTTTCTCAGAAGAGAACGACTTTTACGGTCTAATGCATTCATAGATAAGACCCTTAATATCCGACATAAACAGTCATTCACAAAACATCTGGAGCAAGTTAATTTAACAACACTTTAGTCTATAATAAATCATCAGAGACCATGTTTTCCTTATATCAAAACACTGGGCCAACATCCCTAAACAATCTGTGTAAGTTTGTCAGCAGAGTTCTTTTACCCCCTTTATTGAAAACGGACCACACTAATATCATCTATCTTCCATATGCATATCCTGAAACATGAAAAATATTTTGATATGGGATTCATTGAACTTGCACTATGCTGTAGAAAGGTGTCTAGAATGCTTCAATTCTGATGGAGATCATTTTAAACAACTCCTATAAAATATGTTAATACTCATTAAAGTTAAGAACTTTTGTTAATCATGTTATTAATGTGATGAATATATATGAGATAATATATTAAGAATGGTGGGATTCAATTGGGCTTATGCTTGTACCAGAATATGTGTGACTGATGTTATCTGTATGTATGAATGTGTTTATGTACAGTATTGAATATGAACTTTAAAAAATGTTTATAATAGAACAATACTATATGTTTAATGAGTTCATGTAACCTGTGGCATATTTAGGCATTTCCTACGTCTAGATCTACAGTAAAATTTATTGAGCATAAATATCCTATAAATTTATAATATTTTTATTATGATTCGCTCAAAATGCCCTAGAATATTCTACATTCTGCTCCTCATTCAGTGAAGTGTTTATCAAATTCTTGTAATCCATTATACTTGCAATATCACTTTCAATTTATACAAACAGGTGAATTCCATGTAAAGTTTGACATTAACATTCTTTTCTGCTTCCCAAACTGGTATGTGAACTATTAGAAAAGATTTTCAAGTGCCTGCATCCTTAAATATTGTAGAATGTGAAAAAACTCATATGTAACAAAGATTTTTTTTTTAATATTTAAATTAAAATTGTTTATACCTATCCTCATATCCAGTCTTCTAATTATAGAATTGTTATTTATTTTAATTAAAACTCTTACACCATGCAGAAGTGTTAGTTGTTATGTCAGTTACCATTATTTTTTTATAATTAGTGACTATAGTTTACTAGAAAATCAAACTCAAAACATGTATTTTGTAAGAAAATACAATAGGAAGTAACATTATGAATTCTTATTTGAGTTTGTATTCTTTGACATTCTTACCTCATATGTTTATTAATATATATAATAAACACATGAGGTAAGAATGTTAAAGAATACAAACTCAAATATTAAATTAAACCTCATAATGTAACTTCGTAATGATTTTAAAATTATGAATTCTTACTTATTTTAGGAATTCACACTATGAGGTATATTCATTTAGGTACAATTTTTTATCACTCACCTCATATTATTCTTTTTATTTAACTATAAACTAGTTTTGGAACATAGTTTCTGTTCCATCCTCAGTATTGTCACAACCGTTGTTCTGTCGCCTTGAAGAACCATCTTTACTCCTTCCATTGGCAGACTCAAAAACCTCGAAACCAGATCATTCTCCCAGGAATTGCAATCATCATGAACTTTGAAATTCCCAGGTAAAATGACCTGGTTTTGAGGTTTTTCAGTCTGCCAATGGAAGGAGCGAAGGACGGCTCTTCAAGAAGACAGAACAACGGTCGAGACAATACTGAGGATGGAACAGAAACTATGTTCCGAAACTAGTTTATAGTTAAATAAGAAGAATAATATGAGGTGAGTGATAAAAAATTGTACTTAAATTATGAGTTCTACTAATAAGTAAGTTGAGTCTATTGTCATCTTGCTCATATGTGATTGTTTCTTGTATGACATGTTTTAAAGCATCTCTGCTCCATCATCAGTTGGTACAGAGTGATGAGTTGGTACAGACTGATGATGGAGCAGAGATGCTTTGAAACATGTCTTTCAAGAAACAATCAAATACGAGGTAAGATGATGGCAGTCTCAACTTAATAAATTAAGTATCTTGTAACTCCTCCTATATATACTACATTAACAATTGCTTGTTGAAATAAAATTGAAAACTTCACAGAGATTATTAATTTACTCTCACTCTGTAAAACATGTAAATCTACAGTTACATCAGTTACTGATATAAAATCATACATTTTTAAGTACAATTATATTAAAGATGGAAACTCCCATATTTTCTGTTAATGAGATAGAAATCTATGAATAAATGTTTTGAAGAGAACAAAGTAGTGGAAGGATGAAAAAAATTAAAATGTTGTTTTATTTTGTTTGATTTTTTTGTCAGTTGCCATGGAATTCACCAGCAATAAAGTAAATGCCAACACAGTATTAATTGGACGATATTGTGCATCAACTGGCTAAGTGCCATTTTAAAAGAAATTATGATTTTGATGTCATCTGTTGCATTGGCTCATGAAGTAAGTGTAACGCCAAATCTTTAAATATAGCCTTGTAATTAAAGAAAAATGTAAATGTCATTACTTCTATCAGAGATTCTATGTTTTTGCAACAAATGGCTATGAAACCGTATCTGCATAAATTCTAATCTAAATTTTGTATCATGCAGCTAAGCGTGTTCCTGCTCTTAGATTGTTGATTGTTGATGCATAACTGTCAAACAAGGAAACAAGGAAAATAATCCAGTATTGTTAGTTGGTGCTGCAATAAATAGTGAAGATTGAGTTAAACTTTAAACATATTTTTCTCGGAACTTACATAATGGCACATAGCCGGTTGATGTATAATGCTGTCCAATTAGCATCATCCTCACCAGAATTCAATATTTTCGAAGTGTATGATGAGACAAAAATTATCTATATGCATAGTGTATAATAATGAGGTGAAAAAAAAGTTATTGTTTGAACTACAAAGATGAAATAAATATAATTATCACATATGAGCCTATATGGTATAAAGAAAAATATTTTGACTATATAAAATTGTCTCTCACAATGTGTTGCTCTAGATCTGGGCCTATATGCCACTGCATGTAACTTCACTAAATCAAGTTATGAATTTGTTTTTATTGAACTTAAGTTGCCATGTTATACAAGGTGTTTTCAATAAACACTGATAATTTACTGTATGTAATACAGGTCATTCAGTTCAGTCAATTTATTTGTATCATATATATTTGATTTCATAAATTAAAATCCATGATACATGTTCATATTATTTACAAATTATCAAATTAGTTTACTAACTCACAGGCATTATCAAACCCATAGGTTCATGGCCGCACGAGCATAAGCTCTCCATACATCCATATCCTGAATTGATGTTTTCCAATCATCCCCTGTATAATCTACTTCCCTCAAATCATGGTTAATGTTATTCTCCTACCTCATTCTTGGCCTACTTACTGGGTGCTTTCTCTATGGTTTTCCAACAAGGAGTTTCCATGCCCCTCTTTCATTTCCCAATCATGCCACATGTCCTGGCCATCACAGTCTATGAAACTTAACTAATCTTATTATATCTGGTTTTCCATAAAAATCATGTATCTCACTGTTATGTAGTCTTCTCCATTTGCTTGTCTGTTCTCTCTTTGATCCAAAATTTTTCCTAAACAATTCATTCCGAAATACTTATAATCTTTCTCCTTCTTTACAGTAAGATTCCATGCTTTGCATCCATATAATATAATTGGAAGAATGATGCTTTTATATATTTTCAGTTTAATGTTTTTTTGAGAGAAGTTGGGACAACAAGAATCCCCATCAAATCAGTTACAGAAAGAAATTAAACATAGGCTCAACTCTGGAAATGCATGTTATTAAGCATTACAGAGACTCTTGACATCCCAACTTCAGTTAAAAAAATGTTAAATTAAACATATATAAAATGGACATTCTTCCAGTTATATTATATGGATGCAATACATAGCATCTTCTTACTTTAAGAAAGGAGAAAAGATTACAAGTATTTAAGAATTATGTGTTCAGAGACATTTTTGGTCCAAGGAAAGACAAATAGGCAGATGTTGGAGAAAACTATATAACAGTGAATT
Organism: Diploptera punctata; assembly: GCA_030220185.1. NCBI lineage: Eukaryota > Metazoa > Arthropoda > Insecta > Blattodea > Blaberidae > Diploptera > Diploptera punctata. The sequence goes on along the minus strand of JASPKZ010000442.1, from coordinate 564,235 downwards.
TCATGATCTATATGGGAAACCAGATGTAATGAAAAATGTTAAATCTCATAGACTACAATAGTAGAGCATGTGGCATGAATAGGGAATGAAAGAGGAGAACTGAATCAAGTTTTTTTGAGACTGGGAAACATCTTACCTCAAATTAATATTGATTTATTCTCTAACATGTTTTGATATAATCTTCTATATCATCATCAGCTTGCCCATACTGTTGCATTTTATGTTGTGAACCTGGATGCCGATATCAGCTCCCTTACCCGGCTGGCTGAAGAACCTCCAAACTAGGTCATATTCAGCAGGAATTTTGAAATTTATGACTCAATTTTTGTTCTTCTGAATGTAGATTTTTTCCCAAATAGTGAGTTCTTTTGTATTTTCTACCTGTTTTAATAATTTAGAGTTCTGATTTATATTATGTTTTTTTGGACCAAACATGAGCAGCAACTGCAGATTTTTCTATTTCCCCATTTTTAATATTTCTTATGTGTTCCTTAGTTCTAATGATGATATAGATTATATCGAAACATGTTACAGAATAAATCAACATTAATGTTTTTATTATTAATTTAATACTTTTCACTGAAGGATAAATTATATTTGAAGAGAAAAATTTTGCCTAGACCGAGACTCAAACGGGAGCTTTGGCTTTCTGGGTCAAATGCTCTACCAACTGAGCTACCAAGGCAAGTTGCGATCTAGATGCAAATTTTTCTCTTTATACGTTGTAATTCAATTTTTCTCTTCAAATATAATTTATCCAGTTATATAATCTATTCAGTGAGAATTGTTAAATTAATAATAAAAACATCAATAGAAGCCCTACTGGCTTTATAAAGTTGTGTTAAATTCCCAATTAATGTCTTCTTAACTAAGAGGCTGCCATATGCAAAGATAGAAGCAACAGTTTCAAAGCATTTGGTGCGAGGGAATTAAACGTATAAAGAGAAAAATTTACATCTAGATCACAACTTGCCTCGGTAGCTCAGTTGGTAGAGCATTTGGCCCAGAAAGCCAAAGATCCTGGGTTCGAGTCTCGGTCTAGGCAAAAATTTTTTTCTTCAAATATAAATCAACATTAATTTGAGGTAAGATGTTTCCCAGTCTCAAAAAAATTTGATTAAAAAGAACCTCAAAATGTTACTTCCTAAAATAAACCATTAGGAAAACAAATTTTTGTAAGAAAACCAGAGGGAAAGTGGCCTGTAGAAAGGATAAGATGGGAGAATAACATTAACTCTGATTTGAGAGAGGTGAATTATACAGATGATTGGAAAACATTATCTCAGGATAAAGATGTATGAAGAACTTATGTCTGCATGGCCATGAACCTAAGTTTGATGGTGCCAGAGAGGTAGTTAGTTATCAAAACACACCTGTAAGGAATTGAAAGGATTTGAGCTAATCTCTAATTTTGATTTTAAATTATGAAATGAAGGTTCCTTTATGTCATCTGGAAGCTTATTATGCAACTTCATGCTGAGAAAAATGTGGGAAAACTGAATATTTTTTTAGTCTGATGAAGATATTGGCACGAGATGTGGCAATAAAGAAATGCTGGATTCATGCCTTCATTAAAAAAAATCAATCAAAATGTTATCCTTTTCAATGTAGCCCATCCCAGATCCCTATGACACTTTATCTTAATTTTCCATTATTGGAAGCAGTGTTGCAGGTTATCTTGCGTTATGGTGTCTAAAACAATGGTGGCTATTCAGGAGAAGTAGATGAAGTGCAACTTCACCTTATTTTTACCGGAATTATTTTTTACCTTTATTTTCCTTAAAATTATGTTGAGTTGGTTATTTTGACTCACCTTATATTTCTTGATTTTTATGGAGACCTGGTTTCATGCGCTCTTGCATGACATTGTCAATGCTTCCGACTGTCGTTATCAGCAGTTGTCCATCCTGTAAATTGATTTCTGCTCCCTCTATTGGCTGACTGTTCAACTTCCAAATCAATTTTTTTTCTTTTTCTCTGGGAATTTAATAATTCATGGTTTTCTTTTTATTCTTGCATATGTAAATTTTCTCCCAAATTATGAGTTCCTTAGATTTTTCTCACTGTTTTAGTAATTTGGCCTTAGTTTACTAAAACAGTTTGAAAAATCTAAGGAACTCACAATTTGGGAGAAAATTTACATCTGAAAAGAATAAAGTCCCGCGCCGTAGGCGAGCGGTTAAGGTAGGAAGCCTTGGCGCAGAGCTACGGGACTTGCGCTGGTTCGAGTCTCCATGGGGGAAGAAATTTTCTCATGGTATTTCCGCCAGTATGGGACCGGTGCCCACCCAGCATCGTGAGGCAATTGGGTAGCTACAATAAGTAGCGGCTCCAGGTTGAGGAACCAGCTATAACGGCTGGGGGACTCGACATGCTAACCACATGTCACCCCTACACTGGCTGTTGATCATCTACCTCTGTGATTGACACATGTGGATGTGAAGGGCCAGCAGCCGGCTGGTAAAAGGGCAACCGCTGAAAAGTGGAAAGACCCTCAATCGCAATCGGAAAAGAATAAAAAGAAAACCATGAATTTTGAAATTCCTGCAGAAAAAAAAAGTTTTATTTGGAAGTTCATCGGTCAGCCAGAAGAGGGAGCAGAAATCAACTTACAGGATGGACAACCGTAAAACGACAATTGGAAGCACTGACAATGTCGCGCAAGAGTGACAAAACCAGGTCTGCATAAAAATCAAGAAATACGAGGTGAGTCAAAATAACCAACTCAAAATAATTAAAAAAAACCTCATAGTGTTATTTCTTACATATATTAGATTTATTTTCCTTATCATGAATGTTGGTTTTAGTAGATACAGAGATCCTGTGCTGTATGCTGTCATTCTGGCCTACAGCCAGCGCTCAAATGAAGGATTATTGCTTTCCAGCTGCTCAACCTCCATGGTGGAGCTTAGCTCGCTGGTCGCCATGACAACCGTAACATCATCCGCTGAGTTTTAGCATTATAAAATCGTCCAAGTGAAGTAGCAAGAATGAATTAGCCAACTGCTTCAAGGCTTTGTGTATGAAATTCTTTTGTATCGCAGTATTCATCTATTGTTATGGCGGTGTATAATGTATTGTGGGTTTATTTGGAAACACTTTTTCACGTTGGAAGGATGTGGACATCCTACTGAATCTCTATAAAATGTGGTACTGAAAGAAGTTAAACATTCAGTTAAACAGAACAATCTTATTTGAAGACAGAAGTTATACGCTCAACTGGGGCTTGAACCCAGGACCTTTCACACTCTAGGTGAGTGCTCTACGAGTGAACTACCTGAACAAGTTCCAATCTAAATGCAAATCTTTCTCTTATATACGCTGTTAATTCCCGCACACCAAATGCTATGAAACCTTTGCTTCTATCCTGCAAAGGCATCTTCTTTATTAAGAAGACATTTATTTGAGAATTTTACATTACATTATAAAGCCAGTATGGCTTCTTTCAGTGTTTTTTATTATTCGTTTCATACATCTCAATGATGGATAAACCGTATTTGAAAGAGAAAAATTAGACATTCAGACTGGGGCTTGAACTAAGGATCTTTTGCACTCTAGGCAAAAGAATGAACATCATATAATTTTTCTTAAATATTCTTTTAAATATGATTTATCCATCATTGAGGTGCATGAAATGAATAGTTTTAAAAAACTAAAACAACACGCTTTATAAGGAAACCAAACTAAAAAAATGAAAAATATTTTAATTTCCCAACACGCTTGGGATAAATAATTTTACCATAAAAAGTGTGGGGTGCTCTTTATCAATTAATATATTTGATAATAAACAGATATTGGTAAAAGTAAAGTCTCTAAGAAGAAAATGTAAAAATCATAAAAAGCACCCCACGCTTTTGATGGTAAAATTATTTATCCCAAGCGTGTTAGAAATTAAATTATTTTTCATTTTTTTAGTTCAGTTTTGTTTATAAAGCGTGTTGTTTTAGTTTTTTTAAAATTATTATTTATTTTTAATTTTTTAATTTTAATATTTTACAGAATAAGATAAAAATGTAAATGTCTTTAAATTCGATACTATTGTAGTATGAGCTAAAAGTAATACTCTTCTAAAAAAAACCTCCCAGCCGGATTTGAACCAGGACCTATGGATTATTGAAATTATATGCAACTAGAGTTCACTGCTCTACCAACTGAGCTCTTACAACGATTGACTAAAAAGTCGACAAGTCCACAACCTATTATACCAGTTTTCATTTGTTTTATTTTCTGATGATTCTGGCCAGGATTTTAGAAAAAAATATATGAAATTATTGTATTGTCACGGGTCCTTTACAAGTATACAAATTTTCAAGTCGATCCAATATTTCTAAGTGGGTGAAAATCATGTTAAAAGATTCCGTTACATAGATACAAAGACACTTTTTTTATTTTTTGACGATTCTGGCCAGGATTTTAGAAAATAAATATGAAATTATTGTATTGTCACGAGTCCTTTACAAGTATACAAAGTTTCAAGTCAATCCAATGTTTCTAAGTGGGTGAAAATCATGTTCAAAGATTCGTTTCATAGATACAAAAACACTTTTTTTTTTTACTTTCTGATGATTCTGGCCAGGATTTTAGAAAATAAATATGAAATTATTGTATTGTTACGGGCCCTTTACACGTGTACAAAGTTTCAAGTCGATCCAATGTTTCTAAGTGAGTGAAAATCGTGTTAAAATTCCGTTACATAGATACAAAGACGCTTTCTTTATTTTCTGATGATTCTGGCCATGATTTTAGAAACAGAATATGAAATTATTGTATTGTCACGGATCTTTTACAAGTATACAAAGTTTCAAGTCGATCCAATGATTTTAAGTGGGTGAAAATCACGTTGAAAGATTCCGTTACATAGGCCAAGTAAAAAACATCGACAACAATCTTAGTTTCAATGGTCATGGTTTAAGGAATTTCCATGGTTAAGCTCCTCTTCCTTACAACGGCATTTGTGGAAAAATTATTTTCTTATCTGAAGCGTATAAAAACATACCTGAGGAATGCAATTTCAGAAGAGAGGCTTTCTTCTTTGGGGAATATTTCAATTCAGAAAGAACTTCTACTGCTGTTAACAAAATTATATGAAGATATCACTGAGAAGTTTGCAGCCTTAAAGGACCGAAGAATCAATCTAATATATATAAATGAATGTTTGTTTGTAACTTTACTTTTACATGTAAAATTCTATCGTTTATATAATCAACATCTTCTATACTTTCTTCAAACATTCGTCTTTCATCCGAGGCTTGATCCTTGGGACTACGAGCAATGTATAAGATACACCTTGAAGTGGGTTGCTAGCCCGTTTGTCAGAATTTTATTATTTAGGTGTATTAATAACAAACACTAAAAATTAATAAAATAAAAGAAGTAAAGAAACAAGCCGATAAAGCAGCACAAATCAGGGTATATGAAAGATTTAATTTGGCGCAACAAACATATGTCAATAGAAAGCAAAATCCGCATATACAAAACAATAGTTCGACTAGTTATCGTATATGGAGCAGAAACTACGGCTGATACAACAACAACTAAACAAATAATAAGCACATGCGAAATGAAAATCTTAAGAACTATTCAGGGGAAAACATTATTTGATAAAATACACAACACAGAAATTAGGGACAAATGCCATATTCAAGACATAACCAAATTTATTATAGATAGACGAAACTATTGGAAGGGTCATATAGAAAGAATGGAAGAAACCCAGCTTGCAAAAAGAGCTAAAGAAGATAGACCAATGGACGGGAGAAGAACAAGAGGAAGACCAGCCAAGAGATGGATAGACAGTGAATGCACATCCAATACGTCTTCCTCCGAGGAGTGATTTTGGAAATAAACAGGATGAAAATCCTACAAATTAAGTTTAAGAAGAAGAAGAAGAATGTTTGTTTGTTTGTTCGTATTTCATGCACGATTCCGATGAGGCTTTTTGCAAAATGTTCAGGAGATTCCTGAGATGAACATAGGCTAGAAGAGAGTTCTGATACTCAACTCCTACACCCTTAAAAATTGCCTTTGTAGTGAAAAACGTGAAAAGAAAGAAGCTCTTTGGATGCTTAAATGGCTTACGCTGCCTAAACCATAACAAATACACAAAATTAATGTACACAGAATTGAATATCTCAAAAAGCTCTACAAAAAAAAAAGTCCACAACAGCATACATTTATCTCTTACGGATAACTGACAATAACCATTTTTGTCTTTTATTGATGCCAAGAAGATCGAGACAAGTGCGTGGATTCCTGTGCAAGCATAGCAGCACATGGCGGGTATTCTTTTACGGACAACTCACAATAACAAATTTTGTCTTTTAGCTCATTTATGCCAAGAAGATCGAGATAAGTAGATTTCCGGGTAATCAGCATGGAGAATCTTAAAATAATTACAATATACATTTATAATTACTTTTCATTTTACTTATTCAACTAATCATAAGAAGTACATTAATTTTTGTCTTTCAGCTCATTTATGCCAAGAAGACTGTGATGAGTAGATTTCCGGACAATGCCGGGTAAACAGCACGGGTTATCTAAAAATAATTACGATATAATTTTTTCCTTTCACTTATTTAATTAAACATAAAAATACATTAATTTTCGTATTTCAGTTCATTTATGTCAAGAAGATCGGGATAAGTAGATTTCCGGGCGACGCCGGGTAATCAGCATGAGGTATCTAAAAATATAAATTTATAATTATTTTTTCGTTTACTTATTCAACTAAACATAGAAGCACAATAATTTTCATTTATTTAGGTACAGCAGCGCAGCCGGGTATTAGCTAGCTAGCTATATAGCAAAAGGTGAGTTTAATAATAATTAAGGTAAGTATGTGTACAAATAATTTTTCTTACTAGATCATCGCCTAACTTCAAAGCCATGAGCCGCCACTGCCTTTGCCTTGACTGGATCTACAGAGTCGAGCGTGGTTTCTTTGAATGCACACTTACAAATACAGGACAATAACACAGAGATAAACAAACAAAAACCTACTAGGATGAGAATTTTAAAGAAAATTACACAAAACTCATTAAGAGACAAAATAATACAGATTGAGTTGGTCCACGCAGTAGTATTTCAGGCTCATATTCAGGAGTTACAAAGTTCAAATTCTGTTGTTGATCAACCTGAATTAAATTTTTCCAGGTAATCAAGGCAAATGCTGTGTTGGAATTTTATTTCAAACTCTTAAATAAATAATTTTATCACAATATTAATATTTCCTTTAAAAGTGATCTCATGTTAGACTTAGGAGGTTTTACCTTCTTTTTTTTCTTTAGACATTGTCAGCTGGGTTGTCAACTCTGTGTGACAGCCAGGCTTTACCCACAGAACATGTGCCTGGTACTCATTTTAGTTAGAGGCTGAGTTGACCCTAGGGCTATTGTACTGCCAGAAGATTCATCACCAACATCACTGGCACAACAACTCGTTCCTGAATCCAGGCCTCCTCAAGGAGCCTCTATTTCCTTGAGGTTTCGAGGTTTGAAATATTTTTCTGGGGTGAGGATACTAACCTCACGTCCAACCCCCAACGGAGGACCAGGGCTTTCGATTTTGGGGTTTCCGTCCCCTAGTTCAGTTGCCTTCACCGCAGCTAGAGACCCTGATCTGCCCCTCCCTATCCTGAGGATTCTTATCTGCTCCCATTGCCATTGGGTCATTTAGACCATCTCCGCCTTTGAAAACAGTTGGGTCTCCTCTTTTGAGTTGCTTCTTAGTCTGGGTCTTCACCTTTGTCCTGACCGACAATGGAGGCCCTAACAGTAGCTTCGCTACCGTCGGCATAGCCCAAAGGATCACTAGACCATGCAAGCACCCCCACCAACTTCAAGTCATGCAACTCCTAGGGGGTACCAGAAGATTTAGGCTAATTTAAAAAGAGAAAAACGGGAAAAAGAAGAAAGGGAAAAATTATATTTGAAAACAGACAAAGGAAAGAAGAAGGGAAAGCACAACAAAGAATGAAACAAGAAACGAGAGCAAGAAGAGCAAAGAGTACAACAATAATTAAAAGTTGAACAAGAGCAAAGATTGAAGGAAGAACAAGAAAGAGACAAGCAGAGAAATGAATAAGTAGAAAAAGATAAGGAAGGTTTTAAAGAGGAAGAACATTATTTATCATTACGAGCGATGAATCGTGGGACAATGCTGAGTTTGCAAGTGAAGTTGTGAAAAGCAAGAGAAAGAAAAAACTAGAAAATCAGGGATCTTAAATCAACATTCACACATATTCAGGTACCAGTGTGCGATTCTATAAAACTCCACGAACACAAACTTACTCAGGTTCTTGATGGAAGTTGGCTGAGTGGTGTTGATGTAAGGAACCCTTGATTTGCTAAAAGGGATGTGTCAACAATTGCATGTCGAAACCCACCTTGAAATTTCTTCCAGAGATGCATTGTGATGTACCAAAAGGCCGTGCCCCCCCAAAATCTGCTGCTTTTAACTGCAAGACGTTGAAATCTAGCGCCAAATCACTCATTTAAACCCTGGGGAAGTACTACAGATCTTGGATTGGCATAATGGATAATCCTCACTACCTGCAGTACGCTGCGTCCTGCCTCACTTCACTCCACTCTTAACTCTTGCAGGGAATCCTTCTGCTCTTTACAGTGGGTCGACATTGCTGAATTCTGGCTTCGATTTCTATACCTTGCTGTTAAAAAGGGAGATACTTTTTTGGACACCGCCTTGGTACATCACAACACTTCTCTGGGAGAAATTTCAAGGTAGATTTCGGCATGCAATGGTTGACACTTCCCTTGTTAGTAACATGAAGCATGTCCTTTGGACAGTGAGAAAATGATTCTGAGAGGTTACGTAGAAAGTTCTCTTTTTTTAAGATAAAAATGTTCAGCATGAAGCAGGTTTAAGCACCAGCGCACTGTATAAAGCCAGAGGTCTTGGGTTCAATTTCTAGTTCGAACAGAAAATGTTTCTCTTCAAAAAATGATTTCTCATTCAATATCATTGTATAAATTTACATGTTAACATTGTACAAATTTTTATTTATATACAGATATTTAATGTTTACACGTCTTTCTGTTCCTAAAGTTTTATTTTCCTTCTCCACTCGTCTCTATCCATCCACTCCATGTCCTCCAGTCGTCTTGTTCTCATTCCAGTTCTTATTTTTTGCATCCCCGAGTTTCGAGGTCTTCCTTTCCTTCTTCATGTACAAATAAAATATGTATTTAATGCTCAGGGCATGGCAATTTGCCTTTTTTTTTCATTCTAATATAAATCCCCTACAGGGTTGAAATTGTCCTGGATTGTAGAATATGCCCAGTTCATCACAGCACACGTCAGAGATTCTAAGATGGAGAAAGCTGCCACTGTTTTTTTTTTCTTGCGAGGTTATGTAGTTTTAGTTCATATCTTATTAGACAGCACCATTCTTTACTATCACTTGTTGGAAATTCTTCTTTGAATTTTGTGTTTACAATCTATTTTATGGAATGAAACCACAATTTTAGAAAATTATTTTGTGCTCCCTAGCAGGCCAGCTGGTTCATTAATGGAGATCCCGCAATGAGAAGGAATCTACTGAAGTGACATGTCACCCACCGTACTTTTCATGCTTCGGATAGATAGATGGCATTAACATGGTCTATTTTCAATGAAATGATATGAATATTCGATGATTTAGGAGTGATTTTAATGAAGTTTGGATTTTTATTAATTTTCCGTTTGTATTATCATGAGATGACAGTTTTCATTAATTAATTCATTTAGTAATCATATTTAAAATCGGAAGTAGCAACTTTTGTATAATTATAAAACATTGGAAATTAAAGTATTTGAAAAGCGGAGAGAAACAATTTTTTAAAATATTTGCAAACAGTTTAGTGAAAAAATTCCACATTAGCCATTCAGGATGTGGTGAAAATAACAGAATTTACAGGTGAGTCAGCATGGAACATAAATTGTGTTCATAATGGAATTGTACTGGTAAATAAAGTTTGTCTTTGACATCATGGAAGACAAGTGTAAACATAGGTAGAGCCATATATATATATAGATATTATAAATATATTTTTGACATTTGGCAATGAAGGCAAATATGATATGAAAAGAAAAATGAATGCTTGAGTCGGGATTCGAACTCGAGTCTCTAAAGACTCGAGTTCGAATCCCGACTCAAGCATTCATTTTTCTTTTCATATCATATATATATATATATATATATATATATATATATATATATATATATATATATTTGTCATAAATAAGTAAGAAATGGATGTTCCTAATATTGATACCATCTTACCTTGTATTCAGTCTTATTTCTCGTAAATATGGTGTTGTCTAAGAACAATGTTTCTATCGATGACAGTTCCGTACACAATTCAGTCATATGGCGGGTAAGAGTAGCACCACGGTTCCCCCAATAGACAGAAGGCGGGGTGGTACATTAAGCAAGTTTGTTTACAGTACAACTGGAACTTAGCTCGGAATTTGTATAAATATGAAGATTTCCAGCTTGATAGTGCACAACATGAGGAATGTGACGTTATACTTATGAAAGAAGGAGACAAAAGAAATAAAATATATGTTGCAGTGCTGTTGAACTTCCAAATCAATTTTTTTTTTCTTTTTCTCTGGGAATTTAATAATTCATGGTTTTCTTTTTATTCTTGCAGATGTAAATTTTCTCCCAAATTGTGAGTTCCTTAGATTTTTCTCACTGTTTTAGTAATTTGGCCTTAGTTTACTAAAACAGTTTGAAAAATCTAAGGAACTCACAATTTGGTAGAAAATTTACATCTGAAAAGAATAAAAAGAAAACCATGAATTTTGAAATTCCTGCAGAAAAAAAAAGTTTTATTTGGAAGTTCATCGGTCAGCCAGAAGAGGGAGCAGAAATCAACTTACAGGATGGACAACCGTAAAACGACAATTGGAAGCACTGACAATGTCGCGCAAGAGTGACAAAACCAGGTCTGCATAAAAATCAAGAAATACGAGGTGAGTCAAAATAACCAACTCAAAATAATTAAAAGAAACCTCATAGTGTTATTTCTTACATATATTAGATTTATTTTCCTTATCATGAATGTTAGTTTTAGTAGATACAGAGATCCTGCGCTGTATGCTGTCATTCTGGCCTACAGCCAGCGCTCAAATGAAGGATTATTGCTTTCCAGCAATAAACCGAGGCAGGCATTGACCAAAAAATGGCCGTTAGAAGTGTGGGTTTACCTAATATTCCAAGTCAAATATTGACTCGGAATCGCCATGTTTGATTTGTTGAAGTGTATACCATATACTTATATAATTAATCCTTAATATTTCATATATATATATATATATATATGCGTAGGAGCGCATGCCGGCTATTAGTATATACTCGTAGATATATTTTTTTCAGCCTATGTATGTTTGTAATTTGTAGACATGTAAACCGCTCAACGGATCATCACGAAAATTTGTACATACAGATTTTCAAGTATGGTGAATATTCATCCGCTATTATACTCTGAAAAATAGGGTGTAGGAGTTCATCAGAAACGAAAATTTAGCAGCGCACGCCGGGGTTTAACTAGTAAGGTAATGAAATAGTAGTAGTAGGACTTTATTAGACAAAAAGAAAGATATTTACAATATTATTTACAAATATAGGTCGCACGGGCAGTAAGCCGTACGTGCTGTTGGCAGTCCGTACAATAAGTAATAATTGGTAATAGTATAAAGAAAACAAAAAGAAAACAATAACATTACAATTACAGAAATAAAACAATAATATTACAATTACATAATAATACAATAACAGTATACATTAATTAAGTTATGTATAATCATTAAGAGTTAATGGTATTGCATTCTGAAAATATGTATTTATTTATGAATGAGTGTTATTCTTATTTTCCGCGTTTTGTCCAGAAATTTACCCAAGTTTATCCAATTTTCTGGATTTACCATTAACTCGTAGCATGCCAATCTTTCCCGATTTGAATTTAGAAATCCTTCCGGTAATAACTGACGTCTCCAATATTCTAAATCATCACACTTTCCTAATATATGTATCTCGTCTTCTATGCCCCTAGCCTAAACCAAGCAAGCCCTGATCTCTCTTTAAATCCTAGGTTGAGTATATAAGATTCTTTCCCTACACAGTAATAAAATGAAAAAATACGTGGTAATATCGTATTTTCTCATTTGTTATGAAGGCTGTGACAATTTTTACAATGACGTACGTCACTTGTTTTTCTTTCTCTCTCTCTCTCTCTCTCTCTCTCTCTCTCTCTCTCTCTCTCTCTCTCTCTCTCTCTCTCTATATATATATATATATATATATATATATATATATTATATATACACCCATTTTATTCAATTGAATTTGAAGTGTGTACATATTTATTTACCTCTCCTTCTCTCTCACTGGCTTTATCGAACCCCTAGGTTCATGGCAGCGCGGACATAGGCTCTGCATACATCCCTATCCTGAACTAATGTTCTCCAATCATCCCCTGTATAATCTACTTCCTTCAAATCATGGATAATGTTATTTTCCCACCTCATTCTTAGTCTACCAACTGGGCGTTTTCATTCTGGTTTTCCTTCAAGAAGCTTCCATGCACCCCTTTCATACGCATTCGTGCCACATGTCCTGCTCATCGGAAGTCTACGAGACTTAACTGTTCTTATTATATCTGGCTTCCTATACATACCATGTAACTCATTATTATTTAGTTTCCTCCATTCACCTGTCTGCTCATCTCTTTTGGCCCATTTTTTAAAAGAACTTCATTGTCAAATACTCGTAATCTTCTTTCCTCCCTTAAAGTAAGAGTCCATGTTTCACATCCATATAATATAACAGTTTTATACCTTTTTCAGTGTAACGTTTTTTGAAAGGGGTTGGGACGTCAAGAATCCCTGTAATACATACTAGCACACATTTCCAAAATTGAATCTGTGTTTAATTTTTTTGTGCATCTCATTCCTGTTTGTAAGTATTGTTCTATTTGAATTCACCCACTTCTTCAAAATTTCCCTCGTTTGTTATTAGTTGTCCATTTATTTATATTTCAATTAAATATACAATTTACATAAATTTTAACATTGTCAGTTATGAAAAACAATACAGTGACGTATTATAATATTTTCAGTGAATGCACATTTTAAGGGTACGTTTTGAAAGTAGTTTTATTTAAATACAGTATTTATGACAAAACATTTGGCAACACTGATCAATAAATCCTTTTTTATATTCAATCATTCGATTTAATTAATTCACTCTACAGATAGCTGCAGAGGTGTTGGGAGTTCTACTGGTAAGTACAGTAACTAATAAAAATATTAAATCGCCTTCATTTATTTACTCATAATATAAATTTTGATTTTACCCGAATGGGCAGTAGTTCGTGCTCGGGCAGAGTCCAGTCATAAATAAAAAACAACTTAATTACGGTATTTGCTATGTACTATATATTCGTGGAATTTAAAGTAGGAAAGTAGATTATATCATTTTAAAACAATATTCGATACGAAATTTATTTATTTATAAACAAGTTTACAATGTAATAAAACATCTCCCAGTGCCCAAAGCTTTTTAAATTTTCATCTTCTTTCTCCATTCTTCTCATTTTTTCATTCCAATTCTTCCAGACGTAGCTCCCTCATACGTCTTCTTACATCGTCCATCCTTGGATACGAAATATGGGAGGAAAAAATAGAGATGTAATTTTATACATACTATTTTTTTAGCAATAATGACAGTTTTTCCCCATGCCTCATAGGGAAGAAATATATATTAGTATAATAATAATAATAATAATAATAATAATAATAATAATAATAATAATACTTTATTTATTCTGGCAGAGTTAAGGCCATAAGGCCCTCTCTTCCACTCAACCAGCACAAATACAAATAAATATTCGACAATATAGATATACACTGTACTAATTATAAACAGTTAAAGATACAATAAATGTAGCAATGTAAATGTCATGTACAAACAACATTTCATAGGGTAATAATAATAATAATACGATAATAATAATAATAATAATAATAATAATAATAATAATAATAATAATAATAATAATAATAATAATAATAATAATAATAATCATCATCATCATCTGCATTCATGGATTAGGTCTGTTGACCCGTTCCGACTTCAGCCCATCTCTTTCTAGGTCTGCCCACATCTCGGGTGCCTTTAGGTTTGTATTTTGTTATTTGTTTTGGATATCTATCTTCATTCATTCTGTCTATGTGTTGCTTCCATTTTTGTCTATATGTATCTATTTTATCAGTTATTGCAAATATTTCAAGTTCCTGTCTTATTTCTGTGTTCTTGATTCTGTCTTCCTTAGTGCACCCTTTAACAGATCTCAAAAATTTCATTTCTGCCGCCGTTATCCTACTTAGATCTTGTTTTTTATGTATCCAGGCTTCTGAACCATAGAGCAGTACCGGTACTGCCAACGTTTTATAAAATTTCAATTGGGTCTCTCTTGTTGTTTTGTTATTTAGTGATCGTTTTATCGTACCACATATTCCCTGGAATTTTGCTATTTTATTAGTTATATCATTATCATAATTAAATGAAATGTCACATCCTAGATAATTGAGATGGTTCACCTGTTCTATGATTTTGTTTCCTATTACTATTTTGGATCTGATTTGATTTTTCCCTTGGAATGCCATTACCTTAGTTTTTTCTATGGATATTTTGAGATTATATTGTTCACATATATTATGTAATTTAAAAATATTCCTTTGAAGTTCGTCTTCCGTATTTGCTATTATTACCTGGTCATCAGCGTATAATAATGTTTTCAAGTAGTGTGTTTTATCTAATTTTATTCCTTTATTTGTTTCTTCGTTCCATTTTTTTATTATATCATTGATGTATAGGTTAAACAAAACTGGAGAGATACTGCATCCTTGTTTAACTCCTTGATTAGTATGAATTTTATTTTTACTTACTTCATTTCTAGTTTTTATAACAAAATTTGTGTTCCAGTACAAACTCTTTATAGCTGCTATTAAGTGTTTCGGAATTCCTTTTTCTTTTAAAATTGTCCAAAGTTTTCCTCTGTCTACTTTATCAAATGCCTTGACAAAATCAATAAAAGCTATGTGTGTTTCCTTGTTATATTCTCTTCTTTTGTTTATAAATTCTTTTATCGTAAATATATTATCCATACATGAACGCCCTGGTCTGAATCCACTTTGTTCTTCTGTTAACATTACCTCTGCTATTTGTTTTAACCTAAATGTTAAGATTCTTGAGTATATTTTATAGCCTGCAGTTAAAATGCTTATTCCTCTGTAGTTGTTGCAGTCGTTACGTTCTCCTTTCTTAAAAATAGATTGTACTATTGCTGTTGTCCAGGTTTCTGGTATTGTTGCTTGTTTCCAACATAAATTTAAAAAATGTAATAATCTCAGTTTAAAAAAAAATCCTCCATATTTTATTAATTCCATATTAATTCCGTCTATTCCAGCTGCCTTTCTGTTCTTGGTTGTTTTCAGTACTTCTTCTAATTCTTCCATTGTTATCATATCTATTCCTATCTCACACTCATATATGTTATCTTTAGTTATTTTATTTTCATTATACCACAGTTTTTTATAATGTTCTTCCCATTGTTTCTCCTCAATTACATTGATCTGTATTGTATCTTTTTCTTGTTTATTTAGATGTTTCATTACTTTATAGGCTATTTTTTGCTGCCCATGTATATCGTATTCTAGTCTACTTATATATCTATCCCAACTGACTTTGTGTGCTTTTTTAATTTCTCTTTTGGCTATTGCACTTTTATGTTTGTAATCAGCTCTTAATTCTGGTGTTCTATTCTGTAAATATTTGTGATAAGCCTCTTTTTTATCTTTTATTATCCTCTCTAATTCTTCATTCCATATTCTTAAACCCTTCTTGTTATATATTTTATATTTTGTTCCTAATGCCTCATATGCTGCTTTATCAATGCTTTCTTTTATATTATCCCATTCTCGGTTTATTTCTTCGGAAGTAGGTTTTAATATTAATTGTTCATTTAGCCTATTCTGATAAAGATTTTGTATACTTTTATCTTGTAATAAATGTACTTTGAATGTGGTCTCTTTATTTCTATATTTGTTTTTAGTTTTCTTCCATCTCGCTAATATATTTATTTTTGAGATTACTAAATAGTGATCTGAATAAATGTCACTTCCTCTAAATACTCTCGTATCTGTTAATAATGATGATGCTTTCTTATTGATTAACACATAATCTATCAGTGAACGAAAACCTCGTGCTGACCATGTATATTTGTGAATATCTTTTTTCTTATAAAATGTATTTGTTATTTTAAAATCATTAAAAATTGCGAATTGTTTTAATTCTTGTCCATTTTTATTTATAACATTTTCTCCATGGATCCCAATTACATTTGCCACTGGTTGATTCCCCACTCTAGCATTAAAGTCTCCTAATAATATTATTATGTCGTTCTTGTTTATCTTATTTATTTCCTTTTGTAGAGTAGTATAAAATGTTTTTGTTTCTTCATCTCTCCCTTCCTCCGGTGCATATATTGCTATAATTGTCATATGTCCTCTATTATGCTTAAATCGCATTGTCATTATTCTTTCGTTAATACAATTATACGTGTCTATTTTGGATCCCCATTTCTTATCCACAAATATCGCCACTCCTGCTTTCGCTCTTTCTTTCTGACTTACTCCACTGTAAAACATCATCATATCATTTATCATTTGTGATCCTTTCAATTTTTTCTTTGTTTCTGAGGCAGCTAATATATTTATATTTTTATTTTTCATTTCGTTTGTTAGTTCGAATTCTTTGCTTCCCAAGCCTCTGACATTCCAAGTCGCTATTTTAAGCTAGTCATGTATTCCAAAACTCTTTTTATACTTTTTCTTGCTGTGGTCGTCATAAGGTTTATCAATCCGGCTTTTCTTCTGCTGAAGTTTATGAGTAAGTTATTTTTTACTAGTAGAGGTTACCAGGCTCTAGCCAAACCCCTCTTCCTGGAGGGCAGGGAACTGGAATTTCGGAGTGATCGTCTCCTAGAGAAGTTGCCTTCACTACGGCTTTGGGGACTTCTCTTCTCCCCACGTAACCCTGTGGACGGGGCCCTAACCAGGTACTACCCACTGGGCGAGTGGGACCTGGAGCTCACAAAAGGGCAGGGGCGCCTACTCCCTGGAGTGGACTACATCTATCAAGGGTTCCACTCTGTTACCCTATAAAAAATTTAATAATAATAATAATAATAATAATAATAATAATAATAATAATAATAATAATAATAATAATAATAATAATAATATATAATGTTTTATTTATTCTGGCAGATTTAAGGCCATAGGACCTCTTTTGAACTCCTCCAGAACAAATATACAATAAAATTACGTACAATACACTAATTACGAGTAACAAAAAATAAACTTTTTTTCTCAGAAAGACAAATATGTGATTCTGATAGTATTTTTTTGTCCTGAATTCTAATATGATATCGGTTTTTCTCCATCGCGCAAGGTTAACCGAGAGACAGGCGTTTATAATTTCAAACATTAATATATTCTACATTCGTAACTACACAATATTCGAACATTCGGACTCGCCTAGAAAGTAAGAAATGGCGATTTTCTGCTGTATTTCGCCTGTGGAGCATCCCTCTTGATGGTCCAACAATAATCGGCCAGCATATTAGGATGATCATGATAAGGATGATGGTAATGGCCGGATAATTTTTGGGGACCGATGGGCCCTAAGCTTCCAAACATTTGTCTTACAGATGAAGAAAACCCCCGAAGAAACCTCACCTAGGAGCCTGACCCGACAGAAAAAAATTATAATTTTTTAAATCCATTAATTGAAATTGAAATAAAAAAACTGTGTGATGGAGAAATTCCGAATACATATTTGAAAACACTATAAAAAAACTGCATTAAGTAAAACTATTGGTACTCATGAGACAAAAATCATATTGACCAGTATTATTCATAAAGTTCGAGAATTTTCCTCATTAAGGGCTTTCTCCAACCAATCTTAATAATTAATGAGTTTTAAAAAATACATAAATAACTGTGGACTTACAGATTATCAGTTTGTAATACACATTCACAAATTGCCCTTAATTAAAGTTCTCCAACGTTCTCCATCATCTGTGACTTCATCCGTTACACCAAATTTCCTCATTGAATTCTGAATATTATTCTTCCAAGTTGTTCTTGGTCTTCATTTTCTGCTCCTTCTTAAATTTTCCATGCATAGACTGCCTTTGATAGTCTTCCATCCTGCATTCTTCTTACGTGCCCATACCATTTTAGCCTTGTGTGTTTAATCTCATCCATTGTACTTCTTTCTACATTGATCCATTTTCTAATTTCTGTATTTCTAATTCTTTCCAGTCGAGATTTTCTGGCAGCTCTTGTCCAAAAATCTATTTCAACTGAAATTATTCTGTTGGCATGCTGTTGTCATTGTCCAAACTTCCTATCCATATAACATTATAGTTTCTAGAATGGAGTTATAAATTAGTTTTGTTCTGTTAATGATTTTTTTACTCTATAATGTAGAGTTTAATATTACATGGTTTTTCTTCTATTACTGAGTTTTAATGAATTTAAACAAAAACGTTAAACATTACAATGAACAGTTAATTTACATTTTATACACTAACCCGCAGGCTCATGTTATTCTCCCACCTCATTCGTGGTCTACAAACTAGGCTTTTCTCTCCGGTTTTCCTATAAGAAGCTTCCATTCACTTCTTTAATTCCCCATTCCTACCACATGTCCTACCCATCGCAGTCTACGAGACTTAAACTGTTCTTATTATATCTGACTTCCTATAGATATCATGTAGCTCACTATTATGTAGTTTTCTCCATTCACCTGTCTGTTAATCTCTTTGGCTCAACTGCACTTCTACTAACGCTTGATTTTTCAGTTATATTGTTGTAAACTATAGCTCTTCTTCTGTATTTACTAACATTATTTAATATTTTAAACTTTTTCAAACAATTTTTATAGCATTATTAGACAATTTTGAAGTATTTATTTAAATATGCAAATCACAATATTATGACACTGTTAGACAATATTGTGATGCTAACTGCTATTTTCTCCACAGAGTATATTACTTAGTCTATGATTTTTGTATCGCTGTTTTGGGTAATAGCTGGTTGGATCAGAGTTAGGGAGTGATAAGTGTACACCCATTTTTAATAAACGTTTGGTAATTTTAATATTATTAATATATCATTTTAACATAGATTTGGGGATTTATTGCAAATATTTGTCATTTAAATTTCATAGCGACGGATAGTAGTCGAGGATGATAATCGATATGTAGTTCGATGTGGGTTATCGTTGGCTCTTTAATATGGCGCATGCGCACTGTTGTTCTATAGGACTTTGAAAATATTTCACGCTAGTTTAAGTGCAGTTTTTCCATCTCTTTTTTTAAAAAAAATCCTGAGAACTTTATTCTCAAATACTCGTAATCTCCTTTCCCCCCCCCCTTAAAGTAAGAGTCCATGTTTCACATCCATGAAATATAACTGGGAGAATAACAGTTTTATATATTTTCAGTTTAAAGTTTTCTGAGAGAAGTTTGGGCGACAAGAGTCCCTATATACAATACATAATAGCATGCATTTCTAGAATTGAACCTATGTTTAATTTCTTTGTGCATCTCGTTCTATATATTTTTGTAATTATTATTCCTAGGTATTTGAATTCAGCCACTTCTTAAAAATTTCCCTCATTTGTCATTAACTGTCCATTTTCATTATATAATGTATTTCTATGATTACATTTTAATAATATAAAATTGTAATAAGTATTTAATTTTTGTACGATTTTATTTGCTGGTAGAGTGGAAGAGACTCCTTAATGGAGTTAACCTAGTTTAAAAAAGCATAATAATAATAATAATAATAATAATAATAATATATTATTATTATTATTATTATTATTAGTAGTATTATTATAAGATTATTTACGAAGAAGTGCCAGAAAGTCTAAATTAGAACGTGTCACAAATAAGGAAATTAGAAACAAAATGGAAGCAGAAGAAAGCATAATTGAAAGAATTGAGGAAAAGGAATTAAAGTGGTTAGGACATGTTTTAAGAATGGAAGATGAGCGATGGCCGAAGCAACTATATGAATGGCATCCTAACAGAAAGAAGAAAAGAGGAAGACCAAGGTTAACATGGAAGGAAAACATGAAGACAGTAATGCAAGCTAGAGGGCTAAGCATCGAAGATGCCCAAGACCGTAGGCTTTGGAGGTTTGGCACGGGAAGACGGCAGCAGCTGTAAAAACCCGAAGATAGATAGATAGTATTATTATTATCATGATCATCATCATGCCCACCGCTGTGGTCTCGAGGTAGCGTGCTGCCTTGTCACGCAGCGGGCCCGGGTTCAATCCCCGGTCGGGGCATTTTCCGGGTGAGGTTTTTATCGGAGTTTTTCCTCACCTGTAAGACAAATGTCAGGAAAACTTTAAGGCCCAAACGGTCCCCGAAATCATATGGCCATCATCTTCATCATCATCATCATCATCCTTATCATTATCAGCATCACCTTCACCGGTGTGGAAAGCAACGGGAAGCTACCACACCTACACAATTCCCTAGTAAAGCTGCAAGCATAGCATGAAAATGCTATGATTGCAGTGAAGGACCTGCCTTCGGGCAGAATTACTATGGATGGATCATCATCATTGTTATCATTATCATAAGTAATGCCACGAGTGATTTCCAATTTATCTAGAGAATTTGGAAATCAAGAGTGGCATTTGTTAGGACTATTTAACGAATAAAATTAAGCTGCTTACTCACAAATCATTATTCAACTATAGTTACTTTAAAATATTTATATATTTAATGTAAACGGCGATATTTGAAAACAAATGAGAAACGATTGGTACGCTTCATTTGCTTCTTTTGTTCATTACTGCAACCAGATCATATTATTTATTGCCAAAGGATCGCAATATTGTAAGAATGCACCCTAGTGGAGAAATTTATAACCAAAATTATACGTATTAACAAACGAGTGATGACAAATCAAGAGCTTCAGAACATTTGAATACTACTACTTATAGGTATTAATTAATTTCTGATGTCCTATGATGTAAATATGACAATTATATTTTTCTGCAACGTCATTTGCTGGAAGATAATTCATTTAAGAAACTGCAAACTGTTTTTTTTTGTGCTATAATCAATTGCTACAAATGTTTTTTATAATATCTCCCGCAAGCTCTTTCTGCTGACATTCATGCACTATATATACAATCTCGTAGCCGCATTTTTTAATCAGTCACTGCAAAATAATGATATGACCTATTAAGAATGTTAAAAAAAGTGCTCTCTTTAATATGATAAACTTTAGTTGATAAACTCGAGGCGAAACACGGCTGTGATTGGTTGTAAATAAAAATTCATTGAAATGTGATGGTCATTGAGTCCCAATCGGGATATGAGTTAATCATTATTATTTACGTTACAAGGATTGAAAATCAGGTTTCACGGATGAGTAAAGATGTTTAAGCTCTTGGCTACATTTCGGTCGAAATTTCCAGTAATTAATAAAACATTTTGCATCTTAGCGATGTGTATAATTTTATTTTATACTAGCTAATACCCGGCTTGCGTTCCTACGTTTAAAAAAATAAATGTTTTTATGTTTAGTTGAATAAGTAAAAAGAAAAATAATTATTTTTAGATACCCCGTGGTGATTACCCGGCGTTGCCCGGAAATATACTTATCCTGTTCTTCTTGGCATAAGTGAGCTGAAATAAAAAAATGGTTATTGAGTTATCCATAAAAGAATATCCGCCGTGCGCTGCTACGCTTGCCCGGGAGTCTAGTCATCCCGATCTTCTTAGCATCAATGAGCTGAAAGATAAAAATTATTATTGTGAGTTATCCGTAAAATATAAACATGTGCTGTCGCGGATTTTTTGTAGATTTTTTAGGTATTCAATCCTGTGTACATTAATTTGGTATATATGTTATGGTTTTAGGCAGCGTAAGCCATTTAACCGTCCAAAAGCTCCGAAAAATACGTTTTTCTCTACAAGTGATTTATAGGGGTGAAGGGGTTGAGTATTAGAACTCTCTTATAGCCTATCTTCTCGGGTAACTCCTGAACATTTTGCAAAAAGCCCCATCTTAATCGGATGAACGGTATGCCAGCGCATAAAGGGCAAACATATATTAATTTTTATATTACTTTATATTATGTCTACTTTAATTACTTTGAAAAAAAAACAGCATGTGCCATATTTAACGTACTCAACAACTGATAAAAAAAAACATTCCTGAATCTTTATTAGACATATATATACACACGAGTATATATATATATATATATATATATATATATATCTGTTTTGCAGCTTTTAAAATCTCTTTCAATTCAGATTGATATTCAGAGTGTTCGAGATTTCCTATTAAAAAAAAAACAGACCTACATTCCAAATTTCCCGTTGCGTATTCCGAAAATGTAATCTTGGAGCTTTTAATCAAAATGTCAAAGTATTCGAAAAATTCAAAATTGCAAAACATTAATTCTACAGAGTGCATTCGTGATATCTCATCATCATCAATGGCAGGCATGGATTAAGCCAATTGGCCTGTTCCGCTTCAAGAAAGAAATTGATCCCTCCATCTCTTCTTAGGTCTTCCTGGGTCTCTTCGCCCTGTGGGTCTGTAGTTCAATAGCTGCAGAGGTAGTCTATTGTTTGGCATCCTCAGAAGGTGCTCATGCCAATTATTTTGATATTTTTGAATGATTTCAGTTATTGCTGGTGTGTTGAGAGCTTTGCGGATATCTTCATTACGCATGTGATCATAAAGCGTATAACCCGCTAAAGGTCTTAATAACTTCATTTCTGCAGCTACTATCCTATTTAATTTACCTGTAGTAAGAGTCCAGGTTTCAGAACCATAAAGTAGAGTTGGAAGAGCCATTGTTTTATAAAATTTTAGAATTGTATCTGGACGTACTTTTCGGAAAAGAATGCTTTTTATTGTTCCTATAAGTTTTTGAAATTTGACCAATTTTATGTCTATGTCTTTACATGTGTCGTACGAAAGATTGCAGCCAAGATAAGTAAAGTTATTAACTTGTTCTATTATATTGTTGTTAATAACAATTTTAGTTCTTATCGGTATTTTCCCTTGAAACGCCATAGTTTTTGTCTTACTCACCGAAATTTGTATATTATAATCTTGGGTTATATTTGACAATCTATGTACTGCTCTTTGTAGGTGATCTTCAGAAGTAGCCAATATTACTTGATCATCTGCATACATTAATGTGTTGAGGGGTCGACCATCAATCATAAAGTGTGATTGTGATTGGTTTTGCCAATTTTCGTGATATCTAATGCAAAAAAGTCCAATCTACATTCAAATTTCCCGTTTTGCATTCCAAACTTTGAACATTCTTAGGTGTTAAGAAAAATGTCACATTTTTTAAAATATAGAAACTGCAAAATTTTAATCTAAAGGGTAACTTCGATATTTCTAGTGACAAAAAGCCGATCAACATTCCAAATTTTCCATCGTGAAAGCAAAACATGGTTTTTTACAAAAAAAAATCTTAAAAATACCTACATTTTTAAAATTGTAAAAATTAAGCCTACAGAATGTGTTCGGGATCTTTAATGAAAAAATCCTACACCCCAGATTTCCCATTGTAAATTCCAACACATGGTACTTTTACCAAAATTGTCAACATTGGCGATTTTTTTAAACTGCAAAAATTCAGTCTACTAGCAAATGTCCATGTTTAATTGTAAAAACTCCGCCCTGCTTCCAAAATTCCACATTGTGTAATTCCATATCTCTAGTCTTGGAATTAAAAAAAAAAGTCAAAATTCCGAAATTTTTTAAACTGTAAAAATTGAATCTATAGTGTGTGTTCGGTTTTCTAATACAAAAAAATTCCCGTATATCACATATCCATATAGTCTTGGTGTTTTACCAAACATTAAAAAACTATCGATATTTTTAAAAATCGCAAAAAATAATGTACTTTACACGGTATGTTCTTGACGTGTAATGCAAAAGATCTGACCTACATTCCAAATATCTCATTTTGTATTCCAAGCATTCATGTTCCTTACCAAAAAAGGAAAAATTTTCGAATTTTTAAACTATAAAAATTCAGTTTACAGAGTATTTAGGAGATTTCTAATATAAAAAATCTGTCCTACAACTCAAATTTCCTATTTAGTATTCCAAGACTATAGCATTGACGTATTTACAAAAATAAAATAAAATAAAAATTCTAAATGTTTAAAAATGTAAAAATCAGACTAGAGAGTGTGTTGGGGATTTATAATGTAAAAAATCTGCCCTACAACCAAAATTTCACATTCTGTATTCCGATGATATAGTATTGTCATTTTTACCAAATATTTAGAAAGTATGGAAATATATAAAACTGCAAAAAATCAGTCTAAAGGACGAGTTATGAATTTCTAATGCAAATAATCCGGCCTACATTTTAAATTCTCATTGTCTATTCCAGGTCTTTGTGTATCGAAAAAAAAAAATTCTAAATTTGGAAAACTGCAAAATTCAATATCTATTATGTTTTCGACATTTCTAATGAAAACATTCCGGTCTACATTCCAAATTTTACCATTGTGTGTTCGGAGTTACATATAACCTTGGTCTTTTAAAAAAGTTTCGTGATTTTGAAAACTGCAAAAATTCCAACTACAGGGTGTGTTTGTAATTTCTAATATAAAATATCTGGTATACATTAGAGATTTCCCATTGTGTATCCCAAGGCTATAATCTACGTGTTATTAAGAAAAGTGTAAAAAATATATAGAAACGTTTAGAATAAAACAATTAGTCTACAGAATGTAGTTCGGTATTTATAATGCAATAATTCGGCTTACATCTTAAATATCCTATGGTCTATTGGTGTTTTTAACAAGAGTGACAAGATTTTAAATCTCTTTTAAAACTGAAAACTTCAGTCTACAGGTGTTTCTGATATTTCTAAAGATAATCCGGCCCACATCCCAAATGATACCATTAGATATTCCAAGGCTATATATAATCTTTCGGGGTTTTCCTCACCTGTAAGACAAATGTCAGGAAAACGTTAAGGCCCAAACGGCCCCCGAAATCATATGGCCGTCATCATCATCATCATCATCATCCTTATCATCATCATCATCATCCTTCACCGATGTGGAAACCAACGGGAAGCTACCACACCTACAATTCCCTAGTAAAGCTGCAAAGCATAGCATGAAAATGCTATGATTGCAGTGAAAGACCTGCCCTGTGGCAGAATTACTATGAATGGATGGATATACAATCTTCGTGTTTAAAAAATCTAAATTTTCGAAATTTTGAAAACTACATAAATTCAGTCTACAGAGTACTTTCGGGAATTCTAATGAAAGAGTACGTATTACATTAAAAATTTATCACTGTTTATTATCAGTTAATGGATTTGGTTTTTTTTGTCAAGATTTTAATAATAGAATAAATGCGCACAAGTTGTGCAGACGATATATAAGTTTACATACGTTTTTTGTCATTACTTTGTTTGTCAAGACTTTCGAAATCTGCAAAAATTCAGTCTACACTTTGTGTTCGTGATTACATAGGCAAACAATCCACCCTATATCCGAAAATTCCTACTGTGTAAATAAATAAATACATTTTAGATAATTTTGGAACTACAAAAAAATTCTGTCTTCAAGGTGTGTTCGAGATTTCTATTGCAAAAAGTAAAAACTACATCCCAAATTTTCCATTTGTGTTCCAAGGATATTGTTTTGGTCTTTTACAAAAAAATTCAACAATTCATTTTTTTAAACTGCAAAGTTAAGTATGCAGAATATATTCGGAATTTCCTGTGGATAAAAATCAGACCTATATTCCAAATTTCCCGTTGCCTATTCCGAAAATACAATCTCGGGGCTTCTAATAAAAATGTCAAAGTATTCGAAATTTTCAAAATTGCAAAAAATTCATTCTACAGAGTGCGTTTGTGATATCTAATGCAAAAAATTCGATCTACATCCAAATTTCCGGTTTTGCACTCCAAAGTTATGAACGTTCTTAGGTGTTAAGAAAAATGTCATATTTTGAAAATATGGAAACTGCAAAATTTGAAAAGCCGATCAACATTCAAATTTCCAGTTGTGAAAGCATGACATAGTGCTTTTACAAACAATCTGAAAATTTCCTACATTTTTTAAATTGTAAAAATTAAGCCTACTGAATGAGTTCGGGATTATTAATGAAAAATAAAATTCCTACTTCCCAAATTTCCCATTGTAAATTCCAACACATGGTACTTTTACCAAAATTCTCAACAATGCCGAAATTTTTTAAGCTGTAAAATTTCAGTCTACTGGCTAATTTCGACAATTAATTGCAAAAATTGCACCCTGCTTCCCAAATTCCATATAGTGTAATTCCACAGCTCTAGTCTTGGAATTAAAAAAAAATGTCAGAAATTCGTAATTTTTAAAACTAAAAATTTAATCTATAATGTGTGTTCGGTTTTCTAATACAAAAAATTACCCCTATAGGCTATCACATATATTCCAAGACTATAGTCTTGGTGTTTTTACCAAACATTTAAAAACTATCGATTTTTTATAAAATGCAAAAAAAAAATCCTACCTACATTCCAAATATTATATTTTGTATTCCAAGACTACAGTATTCACGTTTCTTACAAAAAAGTAAATATTTTCGATTTTTTTTTAAAACTATAAAAATTCAGTTTACAGAGTCTTTTGGGGATTTCTAATGTAAAAAATCGGCCTACAACGAAAAGTTCCTATTTTGTATTCCAAGACGTTTTTACAAAAAAAAATCGAAATGCTTAAAATTTAAAAATTTAGCCTAGAGAGCGTGTTGGGGATTTCTAATGTAAAAAATCTGCTTGGTGTTTTTAGCAAATATATAAAACTTATCGAAATATCCGAAACTGCAAAAATTTAGTCTACAGGGTGAGTTATGGATTTGTAATGCATATTAATGCGGTCTGCATTTCAAATTCGCATTGTATTTTCCTAGGCTATAGTCTATGTGTAATGAAAAAAAATACAAAATCTTCGAAATTTGGAAAAATGCATAATTCTTTCTACATGATATTTTCGAAATTTCTAATTAAAACACGACCTATATCCAAAATTTTACCATAGTGTATTTCAAGCCTATATATTATTTTGGTATTTAAGAAATCAACATTTTCTTATTTTTTTAAAACTTCAGAAATTCAGTATTCGGGAATTTTAATGAAAAAGACCCGGCAAACATTCCAAATTTCCCATTTTGTACATATTCTCGATGTTTTAAAAAACGTCAATTTTTCGAAATTTTGTATACAACGTATGTTCGACATTTATAATGCAGAAAATCCAAATTAAAGTATATATCAAGTTTTCGATTCTGTATTTCAACTCTTAATATTTTTACAAAAGCAAGTTAATTTTTTTGAAATTTTAAGAATGAAAAAATTCAGTCTGCAGAGTGCGTCCGAGATTTCTAATGCGCCCTACATCCCAAATTTTCCATTGTGTATTCCAAGGATATTCTTCGTGCTATTAAAGAAAAGTCATTTCCAAATTTTCGAAACTACAAAAACTCAGTCTACAGGTGTGTTACGGGTATCTAATTTAATAAATCCGACCTACATATTAAATTTCGCATTCTGTATTCCTACGTTATGGTTTTGTTTTCTTACAAAAAAATTCAAAATTTTAGAACGTTCTTAAAACTGCAAAAAATCAGTGTACAAAATGTGTTCGGGATTTCCTATGCAAAAAAAAGTATACCTACATTCCAAATTTCCCGTCGCGTATTTCGAAAATATAACCTTGGAAGGTTTTACAAAAAAATGTCAAAGTATTCGAAATTTTTAGAAAATGCAAAAAAAAAATCATTCTACAGGGTACGTTTGTGATATTTAACGCAAAAAAATCACTCCTACATCCCTAATTTTCCGTTGTATATTCTGAGGATATAATCTTGGGGGTTTTTAACAAAAGTGTCAAAATATTCGACATTTTCAAAAAAGCAAATACTTCAGTCTACATGATATGTACATGACAACTAATGCAAAAAACCCGACCTACATTTCAAATTTACCATTTTGTATTTAAAGACTGTAGCGTTGACTTTTTAAAAAAGAAAAAAATTAAAATTTCGAAATGTGTAAAAATGTAAAAATTCAGTCTACAGAGTGTGTTTGGGATTTATAATGTAAGAAATCTGCCCCAAATGTCACATTGTGTATTCCGAGGATATAGTCTTGGTAACTTCACAAAGTATTTAAAAATAATTGAAATATCTAAAACTGTAAAAATTCAGAGTACAGGGCGAGATCGGGATTTCTAATGCAAATAATCCGGCCTACATTTCAAATTCTCATTGTCTATTCCAAGGCTATGGTCTGTGTGTATCGAAGAAAAATTACAAAATCTTCGAAATTTGGAGGATTGTAAATTTTTTTTATATTTCTAATGAACAATTCCGGCCTACATCCCAAATTTTACCATTCTGTATTCCAAGGCTACACACTTTTCAAACGTTCTAAATTTAGAAAACTGCAAAACTTCCAACTACAAGGTGTGTTTGCGATTTCTAATGCAAAATCTCTTAAGAGTCATTGCTTGTCTTACTATAGATCATAGACAAATATCATCTAGAAAATAGTCTCTATTTTATGCAAATTTACTATAACTCAAAATAGATATAAGATGGTATCCGTGAATATATTCAATAGTCTTCAAGACGGTATAGAGTATCATCTTGTTTCAAAATTTAAAAATAAATAAATAAGTACTGACTTTGAACCCTCTTTATACTGTCCATGAATATATTAACTTTGACTGGTTGAAAACACCACATAATTACGTACTAATTGACGTCATACATTGTACTATGTTTCTGACAATAAAAATATCTATCAAAAGTATTAAATTCCTACTTAAAAAGTTTTTTTTTTAATTCTGAGGACCAATTTATTAAAAGAATAATAGTATTATTTCCTTGGTTATCTGTAGATTCGGCAGTTGACGCTTCGAAATCTTCACAGTCACTCGCCTGTTCTATGTAACAGTCTTGCGCTAAGCTACCCCTCCACTTAGTGTTCGAACCATCACTTTTATAATCAATTTCTTCATCATTCGCGGCCACTATGTCTTCACTGTACAGTGGATTGAAACTAGAAATAGTTTCCTAAGACCTGAATTTTTGCTTTCGTTAACAATGGTTACAGATGAACCAATAGATGTTTTCAAAAAAGGGTTCGGTACACAAAGAGAATACCGTTAAGAAATTTACGAAAATGTACAAAGCAAACCTTGTTGCCACTTTTAATGCATTCCACAAATACCAAAGTATCACAAAAATAATAAAATTTTGAAGAAAATAAATACAAGTAGAAATACAGCTCTATTATAGTTTACTACGCTTTGGTATGTTATGCAGGGCAGCGACAAAGTATATTCAGTACGTTCTATTACACTATGCGGGGCAAAAGGGTTAATTTTGGTTTGTGGTACTATTTAGGAACTCCAGTCAGATTGACTTGAAATTTGAACCCAGGAACTATTGTTATTGGGTGTGAAAAATTATGTCATGGATTTTAAGCAATAACAATCTTGTAATTTTAACTAAGGAAAATAATTGTTGTTTTATCATAATCATAAACTTTCTTTCTCTTAATGTTGAAATTTATGTTTCAAAATAGAATAAATAAAAATAAAATTTAATAATTTTTAATACTAATGAGGCAAATATTATTTATTATTATTATTATTATTATTAATGATTTAGCCCATTGTTGAGTCATAGCCTCTCCTTTGTTAGAAGTTACTAGACCAATTTATAGTGAGTGGAGAACATTTTTTAACGACTCACCTCATATCATTTTAAATTTCTTTGATACTGGCAGTTTCCAGACAATATCTTGTCCCTCTTCAGTCATGGTTTCCATGGGAGGGACAAGATATTGTCTGAAACCGCCGGTATCAAAGAAATTTGAAATTATATGTGGTGAGTCGTTAAAAATATGTTCTCCACTCACTATTAATGTTTACTTCCCAATATTAATTTAAATATTACTAGACCAATTTAATTTTTAATTACCTTATTTGCCTTATTAGATGTCTTGAATGGCATGCAGACTCTTTCATTTGCCAAATGAATCATTTTCACATGACTCATATGACAGATGTTCCTGTACTTTATCTAACAGGCAGCACTAGAATTCCATCAATATCATCTTACATTGTCATAAAATAATCCACCGCTGTGGTATCGAGGGTAGCATGCTCCCTTGTCATGCAGAAGTCCCAAATTGATTCCCGGTTGAGTGAAGTTTTTTTTTGGGGTTTTTTCCTCACCTATAAGACAGATGTCAGGGAATTTTAAGGTCCAACGGTTCTCCGAACTTCATATGACCATTATAATCATCATTCATTCATATTCACTTTAGATTAAGTTTAGGATTAAGGACTCTCCTGGCACTTACTATCATCATTGTCATCACCCATCATATCATGAAGGTCTCGTAGGTTTCTGTTACAAATTTTTCTAACTATGTACATTTATTGTTTCTGTATGTCTAAATAGGAAGATAATTTTATTAACAAATATATAATGTATTTTGCTGTTAAAGATTGAAAAATTCTTATATTGTTTCTCATCCAGAGAGATATTGATTATGTCAGTATCCTGAATGAATTTAGCATATTTTGTTATTAATATGGTACTTCATCTCAATCAACATTACATTTGGTACTTCATCTCAACTCAACCATATGTGATTGTGATATGATAAAATTAATTTAATAAATAAATAGCATAATACAAGTATAAAGTTTATTTTTATTAAAATTGTTATAATACATATGTCTTCTTGTTACTGTTTATTTTGTGTAAATAATTGTGGCATTTTTTTTTACCTTTTAATATAGAGTAAAATAATAAGTGAATACTATATGTTTTGTTGCAGGCTATGTGGAGGTTGTGGACATGAAAGTAACAGTGTGCCGGGATGCAGTGAAGGAAAAATGCGTTCGCCCACTGTGTAAATACTAGCCGCCACGAGCAGTAAAGAAAACGTTAGTACATAGAGGACAAACCCCTCTCCAGAATTGCTGTGTGGAATATTGAAGGTTTGAAAAAACGAATGCTCTTCCGACAGATTTATTGATTTTGTTAAAAGTTTTAGTTTTATTTCATTTGTAGAAACTTGGATGGGGGACAAAGACCATATTGAATTTGATGGATTTAATTGTATAAATAAGGGGAGGGGTAGTAAACCAAAAAAGGGGAAGATATCCTGGAGGGATATTAACAATGTTGAAAAATAATACATTTAGACATGTTGAAAATGTTCATGTTGAAATACAGGGTGTCACGTGTATTCATGTAAAAAATCGGAGATCTTTGTTTATGTATCCTCTCGGTATATCGTCACCCGGCTGGATCTCGACACGCTATATCTACCTTTTTTTGATGACCTGGGAGATACAATGATAGAACTCGGACATAAATTCCCGGATACAGATACTCTTATAATGGGGGACTTTAATGGTAGAACTTGGGAGAGAAAATATAACTTTAGGGACGGAAGAAGGAGAGGAAGATTTAAGAAAGGGATTTCGGGGCGAGTAAGGATAGGGTTATTAATACGTATGGGAGGAGGAACTTCTGACGTTTTGCGATATTCATAACTTAGAAATGCTAAACGGAAAATACGGGGAAGATATTGAAGGAGAACTTACGTTCATAAACGGTAATGGAGGAAGTGTCGTGGACTATATGGTCTGCTCACAGAATCTTATTTCTAGGATTGAAGCATTTAAAGTAGCGGACAGAATCGAATCGCATCACTCACCTATCGAAATCCAATTAGAATTTGAAGAAGAGGGAAAGGAAGTGGGGAGCTTGAATACGGGAAGGAGGGGAGACATTAGAACTGTTAGGCGGTTCTGTTGGAGAGAGGATAAGACACAGGAACTACTTAACAAACTAGAGTCTTCGACACCGGAGGTATTAGGCGATGTGGAGGAAGAGGTGAAAAAATTAAGATTACTAATGTGGGAAGGGGGGAAAAATATGCAGATTAGAGGAAAATCAGGGCAAAAACGATATGAAGGCTGGTACGATAATGCAAATGTAGGGAAGGAAAAAGACGAGCGGAGAGGGCTTTAGTGAGGTTCAGAAAGGAGGGTGGCGACTTCAATCGGCGGGTTGTACATAGAGATGAGGAGACGATATAAAGAGATAACGGCTAGAACCAGGGAGAATTGGGAGGGAAAAATCTTGGAGAGAATTAATCAGGCTATGAAGGAACGGGATGTTACCAAAATCTGGAAAGTAATTAGGGAAATTAAATATCGTAAAAAAGTAAATAAATTTCGCCAGAAACTTGGGGTACTTCATTTCGAAAGGGTGTTTACAGGAGGGGGGAATTGGGAGGGGACCGCGGCTATTATTAGTTGGTCAAGACGTACCAATGCTAGACTCGGAGATAACAAAACTAGAGGTGAGGGATGCGATTCGATCCATGAAAAATGGAAAAGCTCCTGGTCTAGACGGTATACCAGCCGAGTTCTATAAAGAAGCCTTGAAAATTGATAAATGGACAGGATACATAGTAGGTATTTTTAACAAAATCTATGAAAAAGGAAGCTATCCAGATGAATGGTCCACATCAATACTGCATCCTATTTACAAGGGTAAGGGTGGAGTTAACAATCCGGACAATTACCGCGGTGTCCTCTCTTCTGCCGGTGTTTGGAAAAATTTATTGCACAGTGCTATATAACAGGCTAAAAAATTGGATAAATGAAAATAATAAAATTTCACGATACCAAGCCGGGTTCAGGGAAGGCTTCAGGACGGCGGACAATCTATTTGTCCTGAGAACAGCAATTAACAGATGTTTGAGTGTCAAACGAGGCAGGTTACACTGTACTTTTATAGATCTGAAAAAAGCATTTGACTCTGTTGAACGCAATGCCCTATGGCAGAAAATTATGGCAACTAGGAGTATCGGGAACTATGATTAGGGCGCTTTAATGGGAATTTATAAAAAAGTGGAGTTCTGTGTTAAATATGGGAGGGACCAAGTTTCAGAAAATATAAAGGCAGTTAAGGGTGTAAAACAGGGATGCGTATTGTCACCACTGTTATTTAACTTATTTATAGACGATGTAGCTTTGATGCTGGAAGTAGAGGGGATCGATGCTCCAACGGTGGGTGAGCGAAGTATTCCTGTTCTAATGTATGCAGATGACTTATGCCTCTTTTCCACAAAAATAGATGGCATGCAGAAGGGTTTAGATTTACTATCGACATACTGTACGACTTGGGGACTTACTGTTAACGTTAGCAAAACGAAAGCCATGACTTTTAAAAAACGGGTCGGTATACAGCGGGAGGGAAAGGTGGACATACCGTGGTGTGAGAATTTAGAAAATGTTAAAAACTTTGTCTACTTGGGGATGACTTTGACAATGAATGGAAAATGGACGAGACACATCGAAAATGCAACAATGAGAGCTAGGTGCCGGACAAGCGAAATGCTTAATAATATGTCAAAATTGCGAAACATACCGATGCGTACACTAGAACAGGTTTATTCTTCGACTGTGAGAGCGACCATGCTGTATGGCTCAGAATTATGGGGTTGGGAACGAACGGGGACACTAGATAAAATTCAACCTATGTTTCTTAAGAAAGCGATGAGATTAGCAACGGGGGACTTCAAATTGTGGCATACTGAAGGAATTCGGTACATTTTCGGACACAATAAGGGGCAAAATTATGGCTATTAAGTATTGGTTGGACATAATAAACGGGAATCAGGACTCGCTTAGAGCAGAGTGTTACAATGAACAGAAAAGGCAGTGTGTGTTTCGGGAGATTGGGTAATCGGTGTAGAAAGGGGATTTGAAGGGCATAGGGATGGGTTGGGTATGGGAGAGGAGTACGCGGAATAATAGAAATGTTTGGAGGACAGTTAAGAAGAGACTAATCGATATAGACAGACAGTATATAGAAGCAGAGTGTAGCCAGAAAAATATCGCTCACCCTGCAGACGGAACTGAAACTTTTCGTGGGGAAGGGAGAAATATATTGACTCTTTGGATGGGGATGATAAAAGTGCTATTGCATGGTTTCATTTGGGGGGATGGATGGCCCATAATTTAACAAATGAGGAAGGCATTAAACTATGCCCACTATGCGATGACCATGAAAACTGGCAGCATATTATAGCATTCTGTAGAGAGACAGAACAACTTAGATTACAGATGCTGCCGGAGAGATTTCTCAGGTCGGATCGAGGGAGAGTGGCGTGTTGGGATCTTTTAGGACGGATCGAGAGTGAATCAAAAACATGCAAATTTTTGGGTACAGTAAGAAAATTGAGATATAACAAAATTGTAGATTAAGGATATATGTATTAACAATAAGAAGAATCTCAATATGGTCTTTGTTTTCGATCTTTAATCATGTTATATAATAAGTAGGTCTGATAAGTTGAATAGTCTGATAGTGCACTTAATGTCTGCAGGGACGGGGGGAGGGGGGTATGAGCGTGCGGTGTGTATATGTATGGGTGTATGTGTGTGTGCTTTTTTTTTTCTAATTTGTTTTCTAGCATTTTTTTTTAATATTAATGTACGGAATGTGGATGAATGTAGATATGTATTATTTTGATTTAGTGCAGACATAGATTTTACTTATATGTAGCCTGTTATTGTTTTTTGATACAGGTGTATTTGTAGGTATTTGTTTATATTATTAGTTTTATTTTTTATTCATGGAAAAATAATGCACGTACGGCCAAGCAGGCCCGTGCGCAATGTAAATGCATATGTATTTTCTTTATTCTGAAAAAAGGCAATAAATTCCATATTCTATTCTACTATCACATACCCATTCCACTGCCCCCGGCCAATGAAATGGCAGCACATCAAGGACAGTTCTCGATGACTCCTTCTGCTGCTACCAGGACCAGCATGACGGTCTCCTCGGGAAATCCAAATGACATGCTCTGCCAACAAGTATTTGGGTTTAATTCCTAGTTTCCAGAAAGTTCTGTTACTCTCTTTCTCTATTAAGAGTTTTTTGTTGTTTTAAACAAATAAAACTTGTTTATTGTAAGGTTTATATAATTATTATGTCATGAAAATGACAAAAATATATATTAATTGATTTATAATGTTAAGTATAGAATACTGGGTTACCACAGAAATGTGGATGTGGTGGAGTGTGGCACGGTGGGTGGCCGAATTGACCTAGTGAGGAGCGCCGAGGTCCACAAAATGCGGAGAATGAAAAGATTTTTTATACTCATTGTCCTAGTTTCTTTTGTAATACGCAAAGATATGAATCCCTTTAAAAGGGCCGATCAACAAAACTATCGTTTTGTATCGTTCCCCAAGTAGATTAGTAGTGACGAACGTGCTCCTGGGCATCGAAGTATGCAAGGCCAGCCCCACTCAACGGCTTGGACTTCGATGGGCGGCTTAACAGGAAGAGAAAAGCAAGGTGCAAGTGAGATAGATGGGGATTTTCAGCACTGACATGTTACAGACTGAGTCACCGCATTTCAAAAATTTAAACTGTTATAAGATGAAGTGTAAGTGGTATGGCTTGGCAGATGTGCAGCTCTATCTTCTAAACAGAGGGTCATACAATAATTGCGGACATCAAAAGCCAGGGGTGAAGCTCTGGAAGACTGCTAAAAGGTCACTGCCATGGTGGTAAAATGATGTCACCTGTGATTTTTATTAATTGTTAAAATTTTGTTTTCTGCCAAACCATATACACCAAAATAAGAAAAATGCTGATTGGTTCTAGTCAAATGAGTGATTGTAACTCAGTCTCTAACTGGTGTTCTGTCCTTAGAGGCTGTGACAAAACGTATTTGGATGTTTCCCTTACAAACGTATGTAGTGCAGACAAGATTCTATAGTTATATTTGAAGAGAAAAATTTTCGCCTAGACCGGGACTCGAACCCGGGACCCTTGGCTTTCCGGGCCAAGTGCTCTACCAACTGAGCTACCGAGGCGAGTTACGATCTAGACGCAAATTTTTCTCTTATGTACGTTGTAATTCCCTCGCGCCAAATGCTTGAAACCATAGCTTCTATCTTTGCAAATGGCGGCTTCTTAGTTAAGAAGACATTTATTGGGAATTTAACACTACTTTATAGCCAGTAGGGCTTCTATTGACGATTTTATTATTAATTTAACACTTCTCATAGAAGGATAAGTTATATTTGAAGAGAAAAATTTTTTTCGCCTAGACCGGGACTCGAACCCGGGACCCTTGGCTTTCCGGGCCAAGTGCTCTACCAACTGAGCTACCGAGGCGAGTTACGATCTAGACGCAAATTTTTCTCTTATGTACGTTGTAATTCCCTCGCGCCAAATGCTTG
This sequence comes from Diploptera punctata, assembly GCA_030220185.1. Taxonomy (NCBI): domain Eukaryota; kingdom Metazoa; phylum Arthropoda; class Insecta; order Blattodea; family Blaberidae; genus Diploptera; species Diploptera punctata. Next base: position 527,769 of record JASPKZ010000442.1, on the reverse strand, counting down.
AAACCATAGCTTCTATCTTTGCAAATGGCGGCTTCTTAGTTAAGAAGACATTTATTGGGAATTTAACACTACTTTATAGCCAGTAGGGCTTCTATTGACGATTTTATTATTAATTTAACACTTCTCATAGAAGGATAAGTTATATTTGAAGAGAAAAATTTTTCTCTTCAAATATAACTTATCCTTCTATGAGAAGTGTTAAATTAATAATAAAATCGTCAATAGAAGCCCTACTGGCTATAAAGTAGTGTTAAATTCCCAATAAATGTCTTCTTAACTAAGAAGCCGCCATTTGCAAAGATAGGAGCTATGGTTTCAAGCATTTGGCGCGAGGGAATTACAACGTACATAAGAGAAAAATTTGCGTCTAGATCGTAACTCGCCTCGGTAGCTCAGTTGGTAGAGCACTTGGCCCGGAAAGCCAAGGGTCCCGGGTTCGAGTCCCGGTCTAGGCGAAAATTTTTCTCTTCAAATATAACTTATCCTTCTATGAGAAGTGTTAAATTAATAATAAAATCGTCAATAGAAGCCCTACTGGCTATAAAGTAGTGTTAAATTCCCAATAAATGTCTTCTTAACTAAGAAGCCGCCATTTGCAAAGATAGGAAGCTATGGTTTCAAGCATTGGCGCGAGGGAATTACAACGTACATAAGAGAAAAATTTGCGTCTAGATCGTAACTCGCCTCGGTAGCTCAGTTGGTAGAGCACTTGGCCCGGAAAGCCAAGGGTCCCGGGTTCGAGTCCCGGTCTAGGCGAAAATTTTTCTCTTCAAATATAACTTATCCTTCTATGAGAAGTGTTAAATTAATAATAAAATCGTCAAGATTCTATAGCCTCGCAAGAATGTACGTGATCTTGTTTGCACTATGCTTGTACTGTACTCCGTGATATCTCTCAGACGAAAGAAGTGCCACATTTTTTTAAAACTGAAGTAAATGTTCCTGTACAGCATTTAAGAATCAAAGTTAGGTGAGGGCAAAGGTTTTTTCTTCTTAGCAGGCTCAATAGTGTGATGTTTTGGTTGGATTCTGTCGGTTTACCTTGTGGAGTTGGCATTTGGTATTAAAGGGCGAGATGTTGTAAATATGTAAGTCGCATACTAACATTACTAGATTTGTTGTGAAATGAATGTGATAATGAGGTTTTTGAGAAGGGTATTACAATGTATTTAGATTGTAAAGTGTAAACTCTTCTTGTTTTGAAAATATATTGTTTATATTGTCTTGATTGGATGCTAGAAGAAGAGTTCGGAGATTGATTGAATTGTTATGATAAAGATTGCGTTATGTATATAGTATATGAGAAGACGAGTGGGCTTGGGTGATGATGTTACTTTTATTCAAGAGTTAGAAATAGTGAGTAATGAAAAATTTGGCCACGTTGTTGAAAGAATCTTCCCCTTTAATACCAAGATTTAGAAGAGTGAGCTTCCAGAATTGACTGTTAGTCAAGGGTCTAGGCAGAGTTCCGGCAGAGCAGGGTTAGCTTGAGTCGCTGCTTGCTAGCTTCTAGGTGTAATCACGTCGTAGGCTTCGGTCAGCTTATTTTACTCCCAGACACGAATGCCTAAGAAACAGGACGCAAAATTAAATTGAGCATCGCAGGCTTTTTGTCCGCAGTTAGATTTTTCCGGCACCAGTAGCCCCAGGTAATGGACGGCTTGTTAGCCGTATTGGCTACTTAGGTGACGAGGCCCGGAGAGACCCCCCATCCACCCCTCACTGCGGCTTACTGGTAAAAACAAAGCACTTCCATTCTTGCTATCCACAGCAAACAGTAAAAGAATGCCTCCGCCCCCATTTAGGTACCGGGCAAGACCCGATGGTCGACGACAGAGGTTCCATGCCTCCAGGAAGGTTTAGAGTTTATAATGTAGTTGTACGTTAGCAAGTGATGTATCTTATAGACAATGTAATCCCTCAGTAATTATTTAAATAGTTTAAAAATCACTAATGTATTCATTCAAGAATGGACATGCTTTGTTGAAAGCAATATATACCCTTGCATTTTACATTGCATGTAACCTACTAGGTGTGATGATGTAGTTGTTAGCTTTGTTTCTGTCTGCTTAGATCCGATTATCACCCAGCCACAAATTGTTTAGTTTGGCTGCGAGAATATTCCTCATATAGTGCAGTGCATGCATGCATGCTTGAACTGCTTCCGAGAAAGAGGACAACTCATTTTAATGTCTCTGTAGATCTCATAGCTATTCAAAAACTACACATCCTAGGCTACCAGTATATTCAGTACATTTAGATACATATTTTAATGTGGTTGTTACTCCGCTGGAAAATGATATGTAGATAATACTTTTATTCTAATTATTTTGGCTTAAATATATATGTTGAATATAAATGAATGAAACAAGTTCATTTTCCAGTGGATTCAAAAGAGAGAGGATCTTTTCAAAAAAAAATTGTTGAATACTCAACTATTAATTTGATAGAACCACATTTTTAAGTTCCTATATGCGAGATTGATTAAAATACGCATCAGTCAATTAAGCAAGTCAATGCGACAGTCAGTGTTTGTTTTTATGCTCTCTCTCTCACATTTGAGAAGATCCCCTCTGATTTGATAAATGATGATTTTTCTAATGTCCACTCACCACTACTATTTGGTGGTCCATCGTTCCAAGCATAGATCACATGGCTTAGGTTAAAATATATTCTACTGGATGAAAAAAATAAAAAGAATTGTACACCACAATTTGTACATATTGGATACATAGAGAGTAAGTTTTTACAACATTTTGCTTGGTGGCAACCCTGCAAGCAGCTTGTTTAGATGATGCATATTTTAGTTTGTCCTCCCCAGCCACAAGTAACACAAAAAAATCTAAGCTTTTTACTCTGGGCTGAATGGATTTTTTAAGTTCTTTTTAATTTTTTAATTTTTATTTTACTTTGTTCCACGAGCTGAGCAAATCCCTCCCTCCTTTTACCTTTCCATTCACTCCCTCTCTGTTCCATCCCATCCCTTCCCTTGTAGGCTGGTTGTCTTTGTACTGTATCTAGTTGAATCTATTTTTAAAGAACAGAAGAGAATGAAAACTTGAGTCACTTTTGAGAAAAGTGAATCTCACATAGGACATGACGTGGCTCAGTATTTTTTCATTTTATCAATAATTTTGTGATATTTTAGTAATGATTGTTATTTAAGCCTCATTGTAACCATTACTTGTACCTTGTTATGTTATTGTTAGATTTTAGCTTATTCACCAACGAGGAGAATGCTACTTTTATTTTTGGATTAATTGACTCTGAGTAAAAACTGTCGATCGTGGGTGTAAAAAAATGTAATTTGTGTGTATGAATAAGAAAAATGTTTTGAACTTGGGGTTTTCTCCTTGTTGTTGAATAATTTGTATAATAACCAGGTGTTGATATGTGTAAGACACATGCAGAACACCTACTCTCTGTGGAAGTTAATATCTGCAATGGTGGTTACAACAAACACTGAAATGCCTTTATTTTTCATGAGGTTATGTACAAGGATGTAAGTCTTTCAAGATATTTTGCATGTGGTATGAATATAAGTTTGTAATGCCACATTGTGTGCATTATCCTGTCTATACTTCTTAATGCAGTAATGTGGCGAAGTGCTCAAAATAACAATGTCTATTTTGAGTAAAAAAAAAAATGTGTGACAAAACTTTTTATACTAAATTCCTGTGTACTGCATTTAAAAAGTGGAGTGAGAAAATTTTACCCTCTTCCCCTCCTCATGTAGATGTCAAATGCTAAGGAAGGTGGCTTTTACCCTAATTTAACCAACACTAAAATATCTTGAAAGAAAGAGTAAAATTGTTTATGAAGACATTTCATTCATAATAATATTTTACTGGTACCAGTTAAAAATATATCATTATTAATCTTATTATTAAATATTAATATTATTATTACCAGAATCTCATTTATTTGTTTTTACATTCCACAGTTTTGAATGTGAAATGAGAAAGATTTGTGTTTTAAGAATTATGCCATTTTACTGTTTAAGGATGTTTGACTGTGAAGTGTCTTCATAAATTTATACTCCGTATATAAATGGCATACCCTCTCCCAAAACACAGTTAGTTGTCTTTGGCAGATATTACTCCTTCAGATGCGTCCTCGGGTATTAACCACTTTCATCTAGTACATAGAGAAACGATGATGGAAGTGACAACATTAAAATAAAAAAAATACCCCTACCCATTTTCTGAGTAAAGTAGATAAATAAACAACTATGTGAAATGAGTTTTTGTGTTTTATTTTGATGCACCCAATTTTTTCTGATCTTCAGAAAAGAGAAGAAGTGATGCAGCAGGTAGAAGTGGATTTATTTCTCATCAAGGTAGAAGACAGCAGTCATCTCATGTTGACTTTATAGGAATGAGAAGAATTTTTTTCTTGATTATTCTTTTTCAGCTTCTTTAATATAATTATTTTTGTATTAGTGTTAATTTATGCCTTGGAAAGTATTCGTAGGAATTAGGCCTAATGATATGTCTATTAGTAGCCAGTATATTAATGATTCAGCCATGGTCGTTGGATTTTTTGGGATGGAAAAATCCAAAGAGCAAGTCCTCCGGGAGGGACTTTAAGCCATGGGTCCTGAGTTTGAAGATTTTCAGGCTTGTAAAAGAACCTTAAGCCTGAACAAAGAGACTTATAAGCAAAATTGACCGTTGTCAAACATCCTAGTAATACCTTAGTTGCATGCTAGATGTTTTCCTGAGTCGGTGTGTTGACCACAAGCCACTCATGACATCTTTGAACATAGACTTGGTCTATTAACTCCTGACAAAGGAGAGGCTATGGCTCAACAATGGGCTACGCCATTAATCATCATCATATTAATGATTAGGGAAAGAGTTTTATGCACTGAAAGTTAGGATTGCAACACAGTGTCGTTTAAGATATACAACTTTCTTAATGTTAATTATAATTTCTTCACAATCTAACAGTCTAGTGATATTTCTATGTCCAAGCATTTGTCATCCATCTCAGAGGCAGAACGAACGAGGCTGAAAACTTGGACATGAAAAATTTCATCCTGTTCTTTGCCTGAGAAAACATTTAACATATTTTTAAATTTATGATTTTATTATTAATTTAACACTTCTCACTGAAGGATAAATTATATTTGAAGAGAAAAATTTTCGCCTAAACCGAGACTCGAACCCGGGACCCTTGGCTTTCCGGGCCAAGTGCTCTACCAACTGAGCTACCGAGGCGAGTTGCGATCTAGACGCAAATTTTTCTCTTATATACATTGTAATTCCCTCGCGCCAAATGCTTGAAACCATACCTTCTAGATCGCAACTTGCCTTGGTAGCTCAGTTGGTAGAGCACTTGGCCCGGAAAGCCAAGGGTCCCGGGTTTGAGTCTCGGTCTAGGTGAAAATTTTTCTCTTCAAATATAATTTAGCCTTCAGTGAGAAGTGTTAAATTAATAATAAAATCGTCAATAGAAGCCCTACTGGCTTTATAAAGTAGTGTTAAATTCCCAATAAATATCTTCTTAACTAAGAAGCCGCCATTTGCAAAGATAGAAGCTACGGTTTCAAGCATTTGGCGCGAGGGAATTACAATGTATATAAGAGAAAAATTTGCGTCTAGATCGCAACTCGCCTCGGTAGCTCAGTTGGTAGAGCACTTGGCCCGGAAAGCCAAGGGTCCCGGGTTTGAGTCTCGGTCTAGGTGAAAAATTTTCTCTTCAAATATATTTTTAAATGTTTATTATTCCCAATAGAACACAATAACAAAAGGGTAAATGAGTGATTTCCACCTTAAAATAAAATGATAAAAAATCAGAAGGATTAACTTCACCAGAATGGATAGCTGGCCTCGAAATATGGCTGGAGTTATGTTGGGCAGAATTCAGAATAATACCTGCTGTGGCATTGCCTCGTCAAGATCAAAACTCCTTTTTGTATTCTCTGTTCTGTCCCTATTGTGAGGTCCATCATAATTAGAAACAGTATTTTTAGGTTCTAAAAGTTAAGATTGCAATATAATATAGTACTTACTTACTTACTCACTGGCACTATCGAACCCGTAGGTTCATGGCCGCGCGGACATAAGCTCTCCATACATCTCTATCATGAGCCAATACTTTCCAATCATTCCCTGTATATTCTACTTCCCTCAAATCATAGTTAATGTTGTTCTCCCACCTCATTCTTGGTCTACCAACTGGGCGTTTTCCTTCTGGCTTTCCTACAAGAAGTTTCCATGCACGTCTTTCATTCCCCATACGTGCAACATGTCCTGCCCATCGCAGTCTATGAGACTTAATTGTTCTTATTATATCTGGCTTCCTATAAAGACCATGTAGTTCATTGTTATGTAGTCTTCTCCATTCACCTGTCTGTTCATCTCTCTTTGGTCCAAAAATTTTCCTAAGAACTTTATTCTCAAATACTCGTAATCTCCTTTCCTCCCTTAAAGTAAGAGTCCATGTTTCGCACCCATATAATATAACTGGTAGAATAACAGTTTTATATATTTTCAGCTTAACGTTTTTTGAAAGGAGTTGGGACATCAAGAGTCTCTGCAATGCATAATAGCACGCATTTCCAGAATTGAGCCTATGTTTAATTTCTTTGTGCATCTCATTCCTATTTGTGATTATTGTTCCTAGGTATTTGAATTCAGCCACTTCCTCAAAATTTCCCTCATTTGTCATTAGCTGTCCATTTCCATTATATACTGAATTTCTACGTGTGACCATATATTTAGTTTTACTGATATTTACTTCCAGTCCTAATTTCTTAGTGTTACTCAATAGTGTGTGCGTGTTGGCCTTCAGTATCTCCTCGCTATCGGCCAGTAGTACTACATCATCAGCATAAACTAACAACTTATTAATACCATTCTGTTGTAAGCCTTTCTCATTCTCTAAAGATTTAATGGCATGCTCTAGTACAACATTAAATAGTAGAGAGGAGATGGTGCATCTCCTTGCTTCAACCCATTCTGGATTTCAAAAGTGTCTGAAAACTGTTTGCCTACACGCACCCTACTCTTTGAGCCATTTAGACACATTCGTATAAGTGTAACTAACTTTTTAGGAATCCGAACTCCAGCAGGATACTATATAACTTCTCCCTCTTAATTGAATCATATGCTTTTTTGAAGTCTACATATAGTTGATGTACAGTACCATTATATTCCCATTTCTTTTTTAAAATCTGTCTTATACTAAAAATCTGATCTGTTGTAGACCTGTTTCTTCTAAATGCACATTGATGATCTCCTAGAATGTCATCAATATAGTGAGTAAGTCTGCTGACTAATATATTTGTTAGAATTTTGTACGAAGTTGAAAGTAATGAGATGCCCCTGTAGTTGTTGCAATCAGTTTTATCTCCTTTCTTATAAATTGGTACGATAATTGATTCCTTCCATTCATCTGGAAGAGCTTCTTTTTCCCAAATCATACTAAGCAACCAGCGTATCTTGTCCATCAATTTTTCTCCCCCTGATTTTATCAGTTCTGCTGGGATCTCATCTGAACCTGATTCTTTATATATCTTCAATTTTTCAATCGCCATTTCAACCTCTAATGCATTTGGCTCTGCGACTAGCATTTCTGCTGTCTGTAACTTATCCTCCTCAATGTCCTGTTCTGTATGTACATTTAATAGCTGATTAAAGTAACATTTCCATCTATTTAATATACTCCTAGAATCTGCAATCATATCCCCATTTTCATTCCGAATTATATTTGTTCTAGCCTGAAACCCTTTCTTCTCTATACTAATTCCCTGATATAATTCTCTAATGTTCCTATTTTTTGCATTCATTTCAAGATCATTAATCTTCTCTCTCAAATATTCCCTCTTTTTACTCTTTAGTAACTTGGTGGTTTCCCGTCTAACACTACCCAATTGCTCTAAATTTACCTCATTTGGCTCGTACAACCATTTCATTTTTGCTAGCTTTCTTTTCTTTACAATGTCGGCACATTCCTCATCAAACCATTTCTTGTTTTGCCTCTTTTTTAAACAACCAATGCTTTCTGATGCTGACAATTTAACAGTATCTCTTATAGCCTCCCATTCTTTATTTATATCAGTTTCTTCTTCGTTTGCTACATCGTCATCTGAAGATTCCAGTACTTCAAATCTATTAGCAATTTTGATTTGGTATTCTTGCCACATTTCATCATTTTTCAAGTTTTTTAATTCATATTTTACAGAATCATCTTTAGCGTTTGTTCCTCTCATAAGCGATAGCCGTTGTCTGATTTTCACTCTGACCAGATGATGATCCGAATTGCAGTCTGTCCCTCTAACTGATCTAACATCAATGATGCTACTGTGCCAACGTATTATCCACTAATACATGATCTATCTGGTTCCGAGTTTCTCCATCTGGAGACGTCCAGGTGTATTTATGAATATCCTTATGCTGAAATGTTGTGCTCTTAACAATGAGATTCTTTGATGTGGAAAATGTGACTAATCTAACCCCGTTGTCGTTACTATCTTCATGAAGACTGAATTTGCCTATTGTTGGTTTGAATATATCTTCCCGTCCCACTTTTGCATTAAAATCTCCTAAGACAATTTTCATATGATATCGTGAAAGGCTATCAAATAAGCATTCTAATTCTTCATAGAACTCATCCTTGATCTTGTCATCTTTATCTTCTGTGGGGGCATGTACATTTACAATTATAAAATCATGTCGTTTACCCTTAAGAATTATGTATGATATCCTATCACTAACAAACTTAATATCTCGGATAGCGGATAGGATCCTCCTTCTGACTAAAAAACCCGTTCCAAATGCAGGTCTTTCTGCACCTCCATAGTATAATGCAAAGCTTCCTGATTCCTGACTACCTACTCCTGGCCATCTAACTTCCTGTAAAGCGAATATATCCAAGGGTGATTTATCCAATTCCTGCGTTAATATCTCTAGTGCCCCGCTATTGTATAAAGTCCTAACATTCCATTTTCCTAGGAACATGTCCCTGTGTTTGAGCCTTTGGCATGGGTTCCCTGAAGTAGTCCCCGCCCGGAGAACCGAATGGGGGACTATTTGACCTCCGGAAAATTTTACCCCAGATGAACCCATGTCCGCATTTCTTGACGGTTTTATTTTTACGGTGAAAGATCGTCACTCTTTCGCCCGCAATATAATATAGTGATAAAATTAATTTAATAAGTCTTTATATCGAATTAACTGATTTTTGTTTTGTAATATAACTTACAAAAACGTTTCTCAATAATTTTTGTGTTGGATCTAGCAATATTATATTTATATTACACATCTTACTCCTAAATTAAATAGAAATAATGTAAATAGAACATTATTTTTTTTGTAATATAAAAGTAGGACGTGTAACATAAATGTAATATTGCTAGATCCCATACAAAAATTGTTGAGGAACTTTTTGTAAGTTATATATTGTAAAAAAATCAGTTGATTGGATATAAAGACTTATTAAATTTAATTTATCACTTATACTATGTTGCAATTTTAACTTTCATAAGCTAATAATCTGGTCCCTAAACATAATATGCACTTTAATTGTATTTGAGTTGTATATTTTGACTCACTTCATATTTCTTGATTTTTACACAGACTAGTTTCGTCACTTCTGTGTAATATTCTCAATGCATTACAACTGTTGCTTGCAGTTGTCTTTCCTGCAAGTTGACTTTTGTTCCCTCTATTGGCCGTCTGATGAACTTCCAAATCAATTTTTTTTTTTCACTGGGAATTTCAAATTCATGGTTTTCTTTTTACTCTTACAGATGTAAATTTTCTCCCAAATTATGAGTTCCTTAGATTTTTCTAACTGTTTTAATAATTTTGCCTTAGTTCCAATTCAATGTAAGGAACTCAAATTTGGGAGAACATTTTTGTCTGCAAGAATAAAAAGAAAACACATAATTTTGAAATTCCCGGTGAAAGAAAAAAAAATTGATTTGTAAGTTCATCGGTCAGCAAACAGAAGGAGCAGAAGTCAATTTGCAGGAAGGACAACTGCAAGGCAACAGTTGTAATGCATCGAGAATGTTGCACAGAAGTGATGAAACTAGTCTGCATAAAAATCAATAAATATGAGGTGAGTCAAAATATACAACTCAAATATAATTAAAATAAACCTCATAGTATTATTTCCTACATATATTTAATAATATGCACCATTATAAAATTCATTCTTTTCTTGGAGAGTCATTGAAGGAGATTAGTTCCAGTGTACATAGGAAACAACATAGCCTATATTCTTGGTTTTGCCATCAGATTCAAAACACATGCCAAACAACTGTACAAAATAGATGTAGAGAATCAAAATATCTAAGAACCGACTCTATATTATAAAAAGAAATACCACCTTTTAAGGTTATTTTTCTGTTGATGGGAACAAGAGAAACTATTGACACCTCCTTTGCCAAAACATATAAAAGATTAGGTGTTAATAATAAAATTATAACAAAAAAAAAGTTTTAAAAAACAACACGCTTTATTAGAAAACGGAATTTAAAAAATGAAAAATAATTTTAATTTCCAACATGCTTGGGATAAAATTAAAGTGGTCAACAAAAAAATCATCTCCAACACATATAGAATAAAACTAGAGTTATCAACAAAAAGAAATAATTTTACCGTCAAAAGCGTGGGGTGCTCTATATCATTTAATATATTTGATAATAAACAGATTTTGGTAAAAATAAAGTCTCTAAGAAGAAAATGTATAAATCATAAAAAGCACCCCACGCTTTTGATGGCAAAATTATTTCTTTTTGTTGATAATTTTAGTTTTATTCTATATGTGTTGGAGATGATTTTTTTGTTGACCACTTTAATTTTATCCCAAGCACGTTGGAAATTAAAATTATTTAAATTTTAAAGCGTGTTGTTTTAGTTTTTTAAAACTATTTTTTATTTTTTAGTTTTAATATTTTACTGAATAAGATAAAAATGTAAATATCTTTAAATTCGATACTATAGTATTAAGAGTTAAAAGTAATACTCTTCTAAAAACAAATCCTCCCAGCCAGATTTGAACCAGCAACCTATGGATCACTGAAATTATATACCACTAGAGTTCACCGCTCTACCAACTGAGCTCTTACGAGTGAGTAAAAAGTCGACAAGTCCGCAACTTATTATACCAGTTTTCATTTTTTTGATTTTCTGATGATTCTGGCCAGGATATTAGAAACAAAATATGAAATGATTGTATTGTCACGGGTCGTTTACAAGTATAAAAAGTTTCAAGTCGATCCAATGTTTCTAAGTGGGTGAAAATCGTGTTCAAAGATTCCGTTACTTAGATACAAATACACTTTTTTTGATTTTCTGACGATTCTGGCCAGGATTTTAGAAACAAATATGAAAATATTGTATTGTCATGGGTCCTTTACAAGTGTACAAAGTTTCAAGTCGATCCAGTGATTTCAAGTGGGTGAAAATCACGTTGAAAGATTCCGTTACATAGATAGATAGATAGATACAGGTCAAGCTAATATAAAGCGTGTAAATAAGTATTAGTGCTTTGAAAGAGCCCATTATAATTTTAAGAAGTCACTGTAGGGTCACTAAAAAGGGTTATGTAATTATATTTAATATTTAAAGGAAGTGATACTATGAGATTTATTTTAATTAATAGGTGTTGGAATGTTCACGACTCACGTAATATTTGTAGAAATGAGGTGTGTTGTGAATATTCCAACTCCTATTAATTATATTGAGATTAAATTAAAATGCTTCATACCTCACCTCATATCAGCAGGCTGTGACACCAATCAGTAATAAAATGGCGGTAAGTATTTATTGTTTTATATTGTTTCAAATAAAGTTCAGTTAATTTAAAATGCTGTGATTTGTTTCGTATAATGTATATTAACACTACCTTTTGGATATACTTTTGTATATACATTGTACGTAGTATACGTAAAGGGCAGTGGTCTTACTTCCCGCTGCGAGGGAACAATATAAAACAATAAATACGTACTTACCGCCATTTTATTAGTGATTGGTGTCACAGCCTGCTGTAGCCGTGAGGAGGTTTATAATCAAGTGTGCAATGGCAACCAAAACTTTTCAAGCTCTATACATCGATTTATGCGAACTTAACCCAAGGATAACCACAGGAATAAATCCATTTAAGGAAAAATTCCTATGGTTTGACCGGGAATCGAACCCGGGGCCTCATGAACAGTAGTCAGAAACACTGACCACCAGCCCACGAATGTAATTATTAAAAAGGCGATTTTAAGCATTTTTAGGCATAGTTAAAATTTAAAAAAGGGAATTTTGGCTCAAACCAAAAGATAGTGTAGGCATTTTAGGCACAAATAAACTCTCCTAAGTGGTACGATAAAAAAATAGGCATAGGGGATTTTTGAACAACTGTACTACAAAACTGAGTTTTTACGTAGATCTAAACCAATATTATTGTTACTTTTAGACCTTTAAAATAATATGCAACCAGCCCTCTTCACTTTTATTATCGAAAATACATAGTAAGGATTATAAAAATGGCATTGATTCAAAATCCGCCAAGTGATCCCTTTTCACACGCACATTCATGTTATTGCTTTGTATTTTTATTGAATGGTGCTATTGAATTATGAATAGGCCTATGATTAAATAGGGCATGGTGGTGAAATTCAAAACCAGCATTTTCCTTGACCAGGAAAAAACCACAGGTTGGTCGGCACCAGGGTTTGAACACGGGACCTCCCGTATACGAGTCTCCACCGTTTTCATTTGAGCCTATCACTTGATATCTCTCTATTATCAGATAACAGAAAGGCCACTACCTGCCCTCTGGTAAGCGTATTCTGAAACTCATTCATAGTATTAATTTTTATTAAAGAAAAACTTTAAATTTCAATAATTAATCTCAGTTTAAAGCTGGTGCAAGAACATATTTGTTTATTTGATTAACTTTACTAAGTATGTTTTTAATTAAATTTTTATGAGAGACTTTTAAAACATATAGGTATATTATAAATGAGATTTTTAGAAAACAAAATGGTGGTAGCCTTATGTAAAATTCTTACATCACGAAATATATTTGTCATATCGAGATTCATTGATTAATATTATACAAATGAGGTATATCCCCTTGCGCCCGGAAGAGAAAAAAATTGTCTAAAATTTAAAAAATGGACATAATAAGTAGACAATTTATAATATGGCCAAAGAACAGTATTTGAAACTAACCACATTTCTTATGTGATAATATAAACATCCATAATACTACAAGAATTTAATTGCGAAATCATGACGTCAGTATTATTTTAATTGGAAAATGAACTAACTCTAAAATGAAAAATGACAAAACAGTTTTCTTCAAATCGTTTAGTGTTACTTCTGACTCCGAGACAACCGGTACAATTATAATTATATTGAAAAAAGTGTGACTTGAATAGAAATTACTCTTCATTTGTCAGCCTCTAAGATATTTAATAAGGTAAGTGTTTCAGAATTACTCTGATTTTTAATCTACATGAAATGCGATTATCTTAACGATTTTTTTTATGGTTTAGTATTCTTTTGTTTATGAAACCATAGGCCCTACTTGACTTTGGAATTATTTATGAATATTTTATTTTAAATTTTATCGAGTCCTAAATATTGATATTTTATTTCGTGAGATTAGAATCATAGGATTCTGACTTTAAAAAAAAAGATTAGGAGGTGGATTTAAAGCTTTGAACTAAATATAGGAGAAGGAGACAACATTCAAAGCATGAATATCTTGACAGGCCCATATAAAAATTCAGCCTTCATATGTTTGTGCTCGCAAACTCGAAAAATAGTAGGTCGATTCGAATGAAAATTTGTACATACAGTTTTTAGGTACGCAGAGTGTTTAGTCGCTATCTATTAACAAACTAACTCACTGGCACTGTCGAACCCGTAGGTTCATGGCCGCGCGGACATAAGCTCTCCATATATCCCTATCCTGAGCTAATGTTTTCCAATCATTCCCTGTATAATCTACTTCCCTCAAATCATAGTTAATTATAATTCTCCCACCTCATTCTTGGTCTACCAACTGGGCATTTCCCTTTGATTTCCTACAGAAGCTTCCATGCACGTCTTTCATTCCCCATTCGTGCCATATATCCTGCCCTCGCAGTCTACGAGACTTAACTGTTCTCATATCTGGCTTCCTATAAAGACCATGCAGTTCATTGTTATGCAGTTTTCTCCATTCACCTGTCTGTTCATCTCTCTTTGGTCAAAAAATTTTCCTAAGAACTTTATTCTCAAATACGCATAATCTCCTTTCCTTCCTTAAAGTAAGAGTCCATATTTCGCATCCATATAATATAGCTGGTAGAATAAGATAGTTTTATACATTTTTAGTTTAACGTTTTTTGAAAGGAGTTGGGACGTCAAGAGTCTCTGTAATGCATAATAGCACGCATTTCCATAATTGAGCCTATGTTTAATTTCTTTGTTCATCTCATTCCTATTTCTGATTATTGTTCCTGGGTATTTGAATTCAGCCACAGTCGCTATCTATTATTCCCTAAAACCATAGGTATAGGATTTCACCAGACACGAACATTTAAAAATCTCTCTAGCGGTCGCAGTTTTTTTTATATTTCACAACGAAACTCAGTATGTACTATTGAAATAAACCAATGTAGGTGTTATAAAAGGAAAAACAGCAAAATCCGGTCATTACAAGTGGGAGTTTACCTAAAATTAAAAATTGACTAACAACCGCCACATTTTGTTTCGTAGGAATGTATACCACGCCATTTAATTAACCCGTAAGTTTCTTCTAACTCATTCAACTAAAAATAAAAACACATATTTAATTTATTATGTAATTAAAGAATGGCTAGACACAAATTTACTTTCTTTGAATTTCTCAAAAACTACATTAATTCCTTTTTCTTTAAGATCTCGCGGTATATATGAATTTCATTCAAACCCCAGTCACGATATTACAATACACAATTGTAATAACGCATATTGCACATGTCCATCCTTGAGAATATCAACACAAGTGAAATATCTAGGTATTATAATAGACCAATATTTAAGATACGACAAACACGTTTCCTTGCTGTGTAACAAACTACGTAAAAATATTCACAAATTTATCATTCTTCGGTCATATTTACCAATGTATGTAGGCCTATTGCGAACTCTTTACTTAGGTCTGGTTCAATCGATAATCCAATACGGAATATTAGTTTGGGGTGGAATCGCAAATTCTATTCTTTCTCCCTTAATATTACTACAAAAACGAATCATAAAAATCTGCTTGCAGAAACCTTTAGATTACCCTACAAATTTAATTTATTTAGAATTCAACGTGCCAAATATTAAACAAATATTCAAGCATACATTGCTTACTTATTTTCATAAAAATAAAAACGAATTTGAAGAGCACAATCGAAGTTTTTACAGTAACAGACAAAATACTTCTTTGCTACATGTTCCAAAATTTTATACAACTTCTGGATCTAAACATAGTAGATATCTAGGACCCAAATTATATAATGAATTAATTAGATCCAATCCAGAACTAAGTAAACTAAACACAGCTAGTTTTAAAAAAGCAATTAAATTAATTATTTTCAGTTAATTAATTGAATAAAATTAATCATTTAAATATTTTAAAATAATAAATATTAAGCATCTATTTTTGCTCAATATATAACTAATTACTTTCTTCTGTATTATTGGTTATAATCCATTACATTATACTATTTATATTATTTTATGTATAGCATTCTCCATTCCATTTATTCTTTTGTTAGAATAAGTCTTATTCCCAATACATTATTATTTTTTATTTGTATGTAATTTATGTAAAAATGAAACTGGCCCCAACTTTAAATGTATATATTCTATTTGTATTATTCATGTAACTGAACTGCACCCGAGCACGAGCACTTGGTAATTCGGGTGTCCATACTGTATATAACATTTATTTGTAAATAAAATTAATTCTTATTCTTATTTAGGCGTAGAAGCGCACGCCGGATATTCGCTAGTTGGTTATAAAAATTACTCCTAAGAGTAGTGGGAATTATTTATTAATTAAAAACAAGAAAAATAAAGTAGATATAGCCCTCGGGTTCTAAGCTCTCGCCATTTTCCATTTAAAATGACTTCTTTTCAAAACTGACTTTAACATTAAAATACGTGTAAGATATATTTAATTTAAAATTTCTTACAATGTGAATTGTAAATTTTCGAATGACTTGGCGGTCAATATTAAAATTCAGAATTAATTGATTTATATCAAATACGCATAGGGATGTATGGAGAAGTTATGTCCGTGCGGCCATGAACCTACGGGTTCGATAGTGCCAGTGAGTGAGTAAGTACATCAAATAATTAAATAATCCACAAGTAGACTAATTTATATGAAAAATCAAAATTTGCATAAACAGTAAGTTAATAGAAAGGTCATTCAATGATTTACATATCTAGGATATAATTTAATGTTTCTTGGTGAAATGTATATAACTTCAAAAATTTATAAACGTAATAAAATAATAGGAATAATTAACAAAACCATGAAGCCTTACCTAGTACGTCGACACACAAGAATTCGTTTATATGAAACTTCAGCTAGACCTATACTATGTTATGGAAGCGAAGCATGGACCAGGAGAAATACTGACATCAGCAGAATAACGGCTAGTGAAATGAGATTTCTGAGTTGCAACACTAGGATATACTCGCATGGATCGCAAAATAAATGAAGATATCAAACAAGCACTTGAATTACAGTCATTCTCACAATTTATAAATAAATACCAGCTACAGTGGAAAACTCGTGCAACGAATGAATCGTAATATACTACCAAAAGCCATGGTTCAATGACGTCCTAGAAAAAGATGGACCGAGAATGCTTCACTGAAATCGTAAGTCTTTGGGATTTAAACTTGTTTGGAAGATGATAATGATTATATAGACTATCATTAAAGTATTTGTGCCAAATAACCCCTAATTAAGATAAAATAATTTGTAGAACGTACATTATTCTAGCACAAATGACTTGATGTGCAGCTTACAACTAGATCACAGGTTACTTACTTACTTACTCACTGGCACTATCGAACCCGTAGGTTCATGGCCGCGCGGACATAAGCTCTCCATACATCCCTATCCTGAGCTAATGCTTTCTAATCATTCCCTGTATAATCTACTTCCCTCAAATCATAGTTAATGTTATTCTCCCATCTCATTCTTGGTCTACCAACTGGGCATTTTCTCTTTGCTTTTCCTACAAGAAGCTTCCATGCACGTCTTTCATTCCCCATTCGTGCCATATATCCTGCCCTCGCAGTCTACAAGACTTAACTGTTCTCATATCTGGCTTCCTATAAAGACCATGCAGTTCATTGTTATGTAGTTTTCTCCATTCACCTGTCTGTTCATCTCTCTTTGGTCCAAAAATTTTCCTAAGAACTTTATTCTCAAATACGCATAATCTCCTTTCCTTCCTTAAAGTAAGAGTCCATATTTCGCATCCATATAATATAGCTGGTAGAATAAGATAGTTTTATATATTTTTAGTTTAACGTTTTTTGAAAGGAGTTGGGACGTCAAGAGTCTCTGCAATGCATAATAGCACGCATTTCCATAATTGAGCCTATGTTTAATTTCTTTGTGCATCTCGAAATTATAATATGTTCAGTTAGTTATCCATCCATAGTAATTCTGCCCGAGGGCAGGTCTTTCACTGCATTCATAGCATTTTCATGCTATGCTTTGCAGCTTTACTAGGGAATTATAGGTGTGGCCCGTAGCTTCCCGTTGCATTCCACACCGTGAAGGATGATGAAGATGATGGCCGGATGATTTTCGGGGACCGTTGGGCCCCAAGCTTCCTGACATTTGTCTTACAGGTGAGAAAAAAACTCCGAAAAAAAACCTCACCCGGGAGCCTGTCCCGACCGGGAATCGATCCCGGGCCGCTGCGTGACATGGCAGCACGCTACCTCGAGACCAGAGCGGTGGACCAGTTAGTTATATCTAATATATAAAAATGAATATTTGTTGTTTGTTTGTACTTTATGCGCGGCCAAACCGTTGATCCGATTGTGATAGGGCTTTTAGCAAAATGTTCAGGACATTCCCAGGATGACCATAGGCTATAAGAGAGTTGTGATACTCTACTTCTCCGACCTTAAAAATTGCCCTTTGTAGTGGAAAACGTGAAAAAGTAGCTCTTTGGACGCTTAAATGGCTTACGCTGCCTAAACCATAACAAATACACAAAATGCAAGTACACAGAATTGAATATCTCAAAACGCTCTTCAAAAAAGTCCGCAACAGCATACGTTTATCTCTTACGGATAACTCACAATAACCATGTTTGTCTTTCATTGGTGCCAAGAAGATCGAGACAAGTACGTAGATTCCTGTGCAAGCATCGCAGCACATGGCGGGTATTCTTTTACGGATAACTCACAATAACGAATTTTGACTTTTAGCTCATTTATGCCAAGAAGATCGAGATAAGTAGATTCCCGGGCAACACCGGTTAATCAGCACGGGGTATCTAAAAATAATTACAATATAAATTTATTCTCCTACTTATTTAAGTAAACATAAAACACATTAATGTTCGTATTTCAGCTGATTCATGTCAAGAAGATCGGGATAATTAGCACGGGGTATCTAAAACAATATAACTGTAGACTATAATTGTTTATCATAAGTAATGCCACGAGGTGATTTCCAAATTATCGATAAATTCACGACTCACGAAGGTGAGGAGTGAATTTATCTAGAGAATTTGGAAATCAAGAGTGGCATTTGTTAGGACTATTTAACGAATAAAATTAAAGCTGTTTACTCACAAATCATTATTTATACTATAGTATTTTAAAATATTTATATAT
Organism: Diploptera punctata; assembly: GCA_030220185.1. Lineage (NCBI taxonomy): Eukaryota > Metazoa > Arthropoda > Insecta > Blattodea > Blaberidae > Diploptera > Diploptera punctata. The sequence continues at coordinate 508,921 of JASPKZ010000442.1, read as the reverse complement.
TTAATGTAAACGGCGATGTTTGAAAACAAATGAGAAACGATAGGTACGCTTCTACTGCTTTTTTGTTTATCACTGCAACCAGATCATACTATTTATTGCCAAAGGAACGCAATATTGTAAGGAGGAGCTTTCTTTAATATGGTAATTATAACACTGATAAATATTTGGTGAAACACGACTCTGATTGGTTGTAAAACAGAAATCATTGAAACGTGATTGGTCATTGACTCCCATTTGGGGCATGAGTTAAATAGTCCACTTAATTATTCAACTAAACATAAGAGCACATTTATTTTCATTTATTTAGGCGCAGCAGCGAACACCGGGTTTTAGCTAGTTGTAAATAAAATGTCAGTAGATCTATTAAATGTATCAGATAATGTGACTTCAAGAATGTTACCTTATCGACAGGCGATTCTTTCGACGAATCGAATTCGTGCTTCATAGATATTACATTATTATCTTCTTCTTCTTCCTTCCAAGTATTAGGCCAAGGCCTGTTACAATCCTATAGAAAATTTTCCCTCCTACTTCCGGGAAATTCTCGTATAAGACTTGAAAGCATAATAATAGTCCCTTCTATTGGTTGCTGGCCAAAGGAAGGCAAGACCAGTAATGGGGCTGCCATCTTATAGCCTCTGGTCAGGCTTTTCTGGAGAAGAAAAGAAAATAAAGGAAAGAAGTAATGGAAGAAAGGAAAGACTCCCTAGCCCTCGGATGCCCTAATAGCGTCGGGGTCGAAAAAAACAAGAGTTAACCAAGAGAGGTTAGATAGTAAAGTTAAAAGAGTGCAAAACACAAGTAAGTGGAAGGAATGTTTTGCTCAGCTTGGGCACCTTGTGGTCGCCATCCACATATCCCCTAGATGAGGACCCCTGAGGGGTACATTATTATTATTATTATTATTATTATTACTATTATTATTACTATTATTATTACTATTATTATTACTATTATTATTATTATTATTATTATTATTATTATTATTATTATTATTATTATTATTATTATTATTATTATTATTTACATAATAAATTAAACCGATATCAAATGATGTGTGGCACCATAAGAAGAAAACTCCGAAAGACTCGAAGAGAAACTCAGCTCAGGTTTTATAAAATTATGGCTGTTCCTGTTCTTTTATATGGATCTGAATCTTGGGTACTTACAAAAAAAGATATCTCACACATTCAAGCCACTGAATTGAAATTTTTAAGATCCGTAAAAGGATGTACACGCATGGATAGATTACACAATGAATCAATAAGAAATGAACTGGAGATATTTTCAATAGTTGATAAACTAGAAGAGCACAAATACCAATGGAAAGAACATTTAGACAGAATGGACAATACAAGATTACCCAAAAAGAGCAACACCTACAAACCACATGGGAAAAGATCTTTGGGACGGCCAAGAAAACGATCGACTTGAGACCAGAACAGGTCACATTGATCTAATCCTGGAAAGGAAGATGATTTATTATTATTATTATTATTATTATTATTATTATTATTATCATCATCATCATCATTAGTATAAGATAGATTTTAGAAAATAAATGGGAATATAATGGTACTGTACATCAACTATACGTAGACTTTAAAAAAAAAAGCATATGATTCAATTAAGAGGGAGAAGTTATATAGTATCCTGCTGGAGTTCGAAATTCCTAAAAAGTTAGTTAGACTTATACGAATGTGTCTAAATGGCTCAAAGAGTAGGGTGTGTATAGGCAAACAATTTTCGGATACTTTTGAAATCCAGAATGGGCTGAAGCAAGGGGATGCACCTCTACTATTTAATTTTGTACTAGAGCATGCCATCAAATCTTTAGACGATGAAGAAGGCCTACAACTCAATGGTATTAATAAGCTGTTAGTTTATGCTGATGATGTAGTATTATTGGCCGATAGCGAGGAGATGCTAAAGGCCAACACGCACACACTATTGAGCAACACTAAGAAATTAGGACTGGAAGTAAATATCAATAAGACTAAATACAAGATCACACGTAGAAATACATTATATAGTGGAAATGGACAGCTAATGACAAACGAGGGAAATTTTGAGGAAGTGGCTGAATTCAAATACCTAGGAACAATAACCACAAATAGTAATGAGATGCAGAAAGAAATTAAACATAGGCTCAATACTGGAAATGCGTGCTATTATACATTAGAGACGCTTGACGTCCCAACTCCTTTCAAAAAACGTTAAACTAAAAATATATATAAAACTAATATTCTACCAGTTATATTATATGGATGCGAAACATGGACTCTCACTTTAAGGGAGGAGAGGAGATTGAGTATTTGAGAGTAAAGTTCTTAGGAAAGTCTTTGGACAAAAGAGAGATGAACGGACAGGTGAATGGAGAAGACTACATAACAATGCACTACATGTTCATTATAGGAAGCCAGATATAATAAGAACGGTTTAAAAAATCAAGAACTGTGATCGGCGGGACATGTGGCACGAACGGGGAATGAAAGAGGTGCATGGAAGCTTCTTGTAGGAAAACCAGAGTGAAAACGCCCAGTTGAGTAGACCAATAATGAGGTGGGAAAATAACATTAACTATGATTTGAGGGAAGTAGATTATATAGGGAATGATTGGAAAACATTAGCTCAGGATAGGGATGTATGGAGTGCTTATGTCCGTGCGGCCATGAACCTACGGGTTCGATAGTGCCAGTGAGTTAGTTAGTTATTATTAGGCTATATTATAATTAATTATTACATTTCAACCGGCAAAACTAAATTGATAGCTCTCTGTGGGAAACATCAGAAAAGAGGCAAAACTTTTCATGATAATATTCTAGTAGCGTAAGTTCATGTATTCAGTTATTTAGGATGAAAAATTAGCTATAATTTTAATCTTGAATTGGAAAGAAACATTTTAGCATTTTAAAAATAATAAATAATAGATTTAAAAAACTAAAACAACACGCTTTATTAGAAAACCGAACTAAAAAATGAAAAATAATTTAAATTTCCAACACGCTTGGGATAAAATTAATGTGGTCAACACAAAATCATCTCTAGAATAAAACTAGAGTTATCTACAAAAAAAAATACCATCAAAAGCGTGGGATGTTTTTTTATGGTTTTTACGTTTTCTTCTTAGAGACTTTACTTTTACCAATATCTGTTTATTATCAAATATATTAATTGACATAGACCACCCCACGCTTTTGATGACAAATTATTTTTTTGTAGATAACTCTAGTTTCATTCTAGATGTGTTGGAGATGATTTTTTTATCGACCACTTTAATTTTATCCCAAGCGCGTTGGAAATTAAAATTATTTTTCATTTATTAGTTCGGTTTTCTAATAAAGCGTGTTGTTTTAGTTTTTTAAACCTATTATTTATTTTTTAGTTTAATTGATTGTCATAAAGCGGAATCCCATGAAAATTTAATTGCTTTCGATATTTTTAGTGTCTAGGCACGAATATAATTATATATATTTTTTAAATTATTATTATCTAACATTATTATATATATTTTTGAATATTTTAATATAGATAAATAGTTACAGTTAATCGTATTCTTCTCATATTTTTTGGATAAATTACAATGTGGTAAGTTTACAAAATTGTCATTAATATTTTGCCGAATAAGATAAAAATGTAAATATTTTTAATTCGATACTATTGTAGCATGAGCTAAAAGTAATACTTTTCTAAAAAATATCCCCGGGACCGGATTTGAACCAGCGACCTATGGATTACTTACTTACTTACTCACTGGCACTATCGAACCCGTAGGTTCATGGCCGCGCGGACATAACTCTCCATACATCCCTATCCTGAGCCAATGCTTTCCAATCATTCCCTGTATAATCTACTTCCCTCAAATCATAGTTAATGTTGTTCTCCCACCTCATTCTTGGTCTACCAACTGGGCGTTTTCCCTCTGGCTTTCCTACAAGAAGTTTCCATGCACGTCTTTCATTCCCCATACGCGCAACATGTCCTGCCCATCGCAGTCTATGAGACTTAACTGTTCTTATTATATCTGGCTTCCTATAGAGACCATGTAGTTCATTGTTATGTAGTCTTCTCCATTCACCTGTCTGTTCATCTCTCTTTGGTCCAAAAATTTTCCTAAGGACTTTATTCTCAAATACTCGTAATATCCTTTCCTCCCTTAAAGTAAGAGTCCATGTTTCGCATGCATATAATATAACTGGTAGAATAATAGTTTTATATATTTTCAGCTTAACGTTTTTTGAAAGGAGTTGGGACATCAAAAGTCTCTGCAATGCATAATAGCTCGCATTTCCAGAATTGAGCCTATGTTTAATATCTTTGTGCATCTCATTCCTATTTGTGATTATTGTTCCTAGGTATTTGAATTCAGCCACTTCCTCAAAATTTCCCTCATTTGTCATTAGCTGTCCATTTCCATTATATACTGAATTTCTACGTGTGACCATATATTTAGTTTTACTGATATTTACTTCCAGTCCTAATTTCTTAGTGTTACTCAATAGTGTGTGCGTGTTGGCCTTCAGTATCTCCTCGCTATCGGCCAGTAGTACTACATCATCAGCATAAACTAACAGCTTATTAATACCATTGAGTTGTAAGCCTTCCTCATTCTCTAAAGATTTAATGGCATTCTCTAGTACAAAATTAAATAGTAGAGGAGATAGTGCATCTCCTTGCTTCAACCCATTCTGGATTTCAAAAGTGTCTGAAAACTGTTCGCCTACACGCACCCTACTCTTTGAGCCATTTAGACACATTCGTATAAGTGTAACTAACTTTTTAGGAATTCCGAACTCCAGCAGGATACTATATAACTTCTCCCTCTTAATTGAATCATATGCTTTTTTGAAGTCTACATATAGTTGATGTGCAGTACCATTATATTCCCATTTCTTTTCTAAAATCTGTCTTATACTAAAAATCTGATCTGTTGTAGACCTGCTTCTTCTAAATGCACATTGATGATCTCCTAGAATGTCATCAATATAGTGAGTAAGTCTGCTGACTAATATATTTGTTAGAATTTTGTACGAAGTTGAAAGTAATGAGATGCCCCTGTAGTTGTTGCAATCAGTTTTATCTCCTTTCTTATAAATTGGTACGATAATTGATTCCTTCCATTCATCTGGAAGAGCTTCTTTTTCCCAAATAATACTAAGCAACCAGCGTATCTTGTCCATCAATTTTTCTCCCCCTGATTTTATCAGTTCTGCTGGGATCTCATCTGAATCTGATGCTTTATACATCTTCAATTTTTCAATCGCCATTTCAACCTCTAATGCACTTGGCTCTGCGACTAGCATTTCTGCTGTCTGTAACTTATCCTCCTCAATGTCCTGTTCTGTATGTACATTTAATAGCTGATTAAAGTAACATTTCCATCTGTTTAATATACTCCTAGAATCTGCAATCATATCCCCATTTTCATTCCGAATTATATTTGTTCTAGCCTGAAACCCTTTCTTCTCTATACTAATTCCCTGATATACTTCTCTAATGTTCCTATTTTTTGCATTCATTTCAAGATCATTAATCTTCTCTCTCAAATATTCCCTCTTTTTACTCTTTAGTAACTTGGTGGTTTCCCGTCTAACACTACCCAATTCCTTGAAATTTACCTCATTTGGCTCGTATAACCATTTCATTTTTGCTAGCTTTCTTTTCTTTACAATGTCGGCACATTCCTCGTCAAACCATTTCTTGTTTTGCCTCTTTTTTAAACAACCAATGTTTTCTGATGCTGACATTTTAACAGTATCTCTTATAGCCTCCCATTCTTTATTTATATCAGTTTCTTCTTCGTTTGCCACATCGTCATCTGAAGATTCCAGTACTTCAAATCTATTAGCAATTTTGATTTGGTATTCTTGCCGCATTTCATCATTTTTCAAGTTTTTTAATTCATATTTTACAGAATCATCTTTAGCGTTTGTTCCTCTCCTAAGCGATAACCGTTGTCTGATTTTCACTCTGACCAGATGATGGTCCGAATTGCAGTCTGTCCCTCTAACTGATCTAACATCAATGATGCTACTGTGCCAGCGTTTATCCACTAATACATTATCTATCTGGTTCCGAATTTCTCCATCTGGGGACGTCCAGGTGTATTTATGAATATCCTTATGCTGAAATGTTGTGCTCTTAACAATGATATTCTTTGATGTGGCAAATGTGACTAATCTAACCCCGTTGTCGTTACTATCTTCATGAAGACTGAATTTGCCTATTGTTGGTTTGAATATATCTTCCCGTCCCACTTTTGCATTAAAATCTCCTAAGACAATTTTCATATGATATCGTGAAAGGCTATCAAATAAGCATTCTAATTCTTCATAGAACTCATCCTTGATCTTGTCATCTTTGTCTTCTGTGGGGGCATGTACATTTACAATTATAAAATCATGTCGTTTACCCTTTAGAATTATGTATGATATCCTATCATTAACAAACTTAATATCTCGGATAGCGGATAGGATCCTCCTTCTGACTAAAAAACCCGTTCCAAATGCAGGTCTTTCTGCACCCCCATAGTATAATGCAAAGCTTCCTGATTCCTGACTACCTACTCCTGGCCACCCAACTTCCTGTAAAGCGGCTATATCCAGGGGCGATTTATCCAATTCCTGTGTTAATATCTCTAGTGCCCCGGTATCGTATAAAGTCCTAACATTCCATGTTCCTAGGAACATGTCCCTGTGTTTGAGCCTTTGGCATGGGTTCCCTGAAGTAGTCCCCGCCCGGAGAACCGAATGGGGGACTATTTGACCTCCGGAAAATTTTACCTCAGATGAACCCATGTCCGCATTTCTTGACGGTTCTGTTTTTACGGTGAAAGATCGTCACTCTTTCGCCCAAGGTACTTTTTTCGTCTGGCTTATCACCTTCGACCAGTCCGGCATGGGTAACCCTATCGGCAGCAATGCTACCGCCGGCATAGCTCTCAGGATCATTTAAGCACGCAAGCCACTCCACCACGACAAGGTAAAGCTACCATGGAGGGAGCGACCTATGGATTACTGAAATTATATACCACTACAGTCCACCGCTCTACCAACTGAGCTATCAGAGGATATAATATTAATTTCTTACAACGATGGACTAAAAAGTCGATACGTCCGCAATCTATTATACCGGTCTTTATTTTTTTGATGTCCTGATGAATCTGGCCAGGATCTTCGGAAAAAAGAATTATTAAATGATTGTATTGTCATTGGTCCTTTACAAGTATACCAAGTTCCAAGTCGATCCAAAGTTTTTAAGTGGGTGCAAAACGTGTTGAAATATTCCGTTACATACATAGACAGATACAGGTCAAGCTTATATAAAGCGTGTAAAAACTAATCGAGACACTATGGAGAAGAATGGAACGTATAAAATGGACAAAGTAAGAAATAAACATGTGCTAGACAGAATGGGTGAAAGAACAACAATGCTGGAACTCATAAAGAAGAGGAAAAGAAATTCGATTGGCCACAGGCTAAGAAGAAACTGCCTGCTGAAGGATGCCCTAGAAGGAATGGTCAACGGAAAGAAAGTTAGAGGCAGAAAAGGACATCAGATGATAGACAATATTAAAATAAATGGTTTGTATGCGGATACAAAAAGGAAAGCTGAGTTAAGGAAAGAGTGGAGAATGTTGAGTTTGCAGTGAAAGACCTGCTCTTGAGCAGAACACTATGAATGAATGCTAAGATTTTACGAAGTAATAACAGCGTCTGCTTTGTTGTACAAAAGTGAAACTCGGACGTTAACTAAAAAGAGCTGCCTGCGAATACAAGCTGCTGAAATGAACTTTCTGAGAGCAGTAACAGGTTATATTATATGGATATGAAACATGGACTCTTACTTTAAGGGCGGAGAAAAGGTTTCTAGTATTTGAGAATAAAATTCTTAGGAAAATTGTTGGACCAAGGAGAGATGAACAGACAAGTGAATGGAGAAGACTGCATAACAATGAACTACATGATCTTCATAAGAAACAAGATAGGCCTATAAGTTAATAAGAACAGTTAAGTCTCGTAGATTGCGATGGGCAGAAATGTTGCACTAATGTGGGATTAAAGATGGGGATGGAAGCTTCTTGTAGGAAAACCGAAGAGAAAACTCCCAGTTGGTAGACCAAGAATGAGGTGGGAGAATAACATTAACCATAATTTTTGGGAAGTAAATTATACAGGGAATGTTTGAAAAACATTAGCTCTGGATAGGGATGAATGGAGAGCTCATGAACCTATGCGTTCGATAGTGCCAGTGAGTAAGTTATGGTGGGTTAATAAATAAGACAAACGCCAAATACAGTAAAAATTGCTCAAAGCGGGATCGCATGGGATCAATTTTTTCCGCATTAGACAAAATTCCGCGTTATAAAAAACTAAAATTTATTAATATTCGTAGATTATAGAGTACTGTATATGTCTTTTTTGCGTATTGGATTAATTGTAGTTCCCCTGCCGTTGAAAAGTGAAGTACAAAAAAAGCTCCTTATACGCGGAGGATATGTTCCGCAAATATGCCGCGAATACAGAAACCGCTAGTATGAAATGGTAATTTATATGGGTATATAGAGGATACGTTCCAAGATTACAGAATAAAATAAAAGTTATAGAAATAAAATCAATTAATGAGAGAGTTTTGAACAATTTCTATCAATTATTACCGTTAGGATTAAGCAAGGACTTAAAGAACTTGGTAATTTTTTTTCTGTTTTTCCGCTTTTAAAGGTCTTTCAATTAAGATTGATATTCAGCTGTGGATTCTGCGATAGAATTCCTTATTTTGTCTTCGGATTTTCTTGATTCATTAACATTGAAACAGCATGATATAGACGCAAACGACTCGCCCAACGCGTTTAATATTCATATGTTCCGCATATATATATATATATATATATATATATGGTATGATAAGAAAAATAAATGCCTGGACGGGATTCGAACCCGGATCTCTGAGTCTGTACCTCAGCGTGATATCCATTACACTACCAGGCGAATCCAATTCAAACACTTATTTTTCTTATATATGTATTATATTCTCCATTATTACTAGAAGTCGCGAGAACTTGGTCTTCACTGCCATATAGTAGCTGACTATAACAAGTAAGCAAATTAAAGAGAATATATATATATATATATATATATATATATATATATATATATATATATATTTACTTAAAGCGGCAACACTAATTTTTTTCTCTTCGGTATTATTTTTTTCTTTCCTTTTACTCGACATTATAAACTGGGAACATAGCACAAGAAACACGTGTTATTCAATCAAAATTATTGCATCGAATGGAGAGTTGAAACAATAATATACCGATCGTTGCGATGGAGGCATTTATCAAAGTACGTATCGGCATGTGAAATACGTCAATAGCTTTTAACAATGGACTTTAGGGTTAGTGAGAGTAAGGTTTGTTTTGTTATTTATTTGTCCATTTGATTTGAATTACTATTTGTAAAAGCCGCCTTGGCACCTGCCTGCAGAAAAAAAATCAGCCCTGAGATTAAAGTATGCAGTTTCGTTTTCCTCTCACTAATCCTTTGATTCCCCGAAAGTTTCAATCCACACTACATTGTGTCGTCTTTTAAAACTCTCCAGCCAACCTGAAGATGCCTTAAAATCGTTATTCCCTAAGGATTTAGCAATAGCTAGATCTTGACTTTGGAGCATCGGTCCGGAAATTTGGAGATTTTTTGATCGAGCACTTGTAAAAACACTCCCACAATATTTCGTTGATTTTTTATTTTTTTAGCTTTCTCTTCTTTTGACCATTTCCTTGCATTCATTCATTAATTCATTCATTTTTCTTTGTGTTTTAAAGTCTCATAAACTTGAGTTTTTCCACATTTAAATTTAGTCATTATTTCGGGCACTGAGTTTTTTTTATCTTCAATCACTTTCACTTTTTCGTTTAATGACAATGAAACATACGTTTTAGCCATCTTCATTCCGTAAATTCAGAACGCCACCTATGAAAGATCGGTCTCAGAACTTAAATTAATTTAAGACTTTACAGTGCTATGGTTATTTGTAAGACAGGTACAGTATCTGTATTTCGCAATGTGTGTGCAGTGAAGCCGATAGAAAATTTCAGGTACGGGAAGAATTCACCCGGCGGCAGAAATAATTCTTTATTGTTTTTTATTGGCCTAACGGGTATTCAATGAAGTGGAAACTAATTTATTTCTCTCTCTGTCTTTCCGCATTTTTTTTGCATCAATTGTATAAAAATATCCTTCCGTTTCCGTGTTGGACAGATTCCGCTTTATGCAAAATAAATACACGTAAAATTACTATTATTTCGCCGGGACCAATAAATTTGTTCACATTGGACAGATTTTCGCATTATTCACGTTCCGGATTAAACAAGTTTTACTGAATTATTGTATTTAAATGTAACATATGTTTGTCCTGGTGAGTGGAAGAGAAGGCTATATGCCTTAACTCCACCAAGCTAAGTAAATCTATTCTAAAAATCTATTCTAAATTTTCTTTGAATCTGGATGTTTTTGTCAATTTATTTTAGGAAATAAACCTTACAGGAAGTAGTACGCGGCTTTGTCACAGAACTGTTAAAATAACTTGATCAGTAAACTGGCACAATTGTATTGTATACGTCCCCGACAAAATTGCTGCAATGAAATGGGAAACCAATTGGTGCGTAAAAAGTAAATAAATAATAGTTTTAAAAAACTAAAAGAACACGCTTTATTAGAAAACTAAAAAATTAAAAATAATTTTAATTTCCAATACGCTTGGGATAAAATAAATTGGTCAACAAAAAAATCATCTCCAACACATATAGAATAAAATCATAGTTATCAACAAAAAGAAAATAATTTTACCATCAAAAGCGTGGGGTGCTCTATATCAATTAATATATTTGATAATAAACATATATTGGTAAAAGTAAGCTCTCTAAGAAGAAAATGTAAAAATCATAAAAAGCACCCCACGCTTTAGATGGTAAAATTATTTTCTTTTTGTTGATAACTCTAATTTTATTCTATGTGTGTTGGAGATGATTTTTTTGTTGACCACTTTATTTTATCCCAAGCGTATTGGAAATTAAAATTATTTTTCATTTTTTAGTTTTCTAATAAAGCGTGTTCTTTTAGTTTTTTAAAACTATTATTTATGTTTTATTTTTTAGTTTTAATATTTTACAGAATAAGAAAAAAATGTAAATATCTTTAAATTCGATACTATTGTAGTATGAGCTAAAAGTAATACTCTTCTATAAAAAACCCTCCCAGCCGGATTTGAATCAGCGACGTATGGATTACTGAAATTATATACCACTAAGAGTTCACTGCTCTACCAACTGAGCTCTTACAACGATTGACTAAAAACTCGGCAAGCCCGCAACCTATTATACCAGTTTTCATTTTTTTTTTTTTTGATTTTGGGGTGATTCTGGCCAGGGTTTAGAAACAATATGAAATTATTGTATTGTCACGGGTCCTCTACAGGTACACAAAGTTTCAAGTCGAGCCAATGTTTCTAAGTGGGTGAAAATCGCGTTGAAAGATTCCGTTACATTGATACAAAAACACTTTTTTTGATTTTCTGATGATTATGGCCAGGATTTTAGAAAATAAATATGAAACTATTGTATTGTCACGGGTCCTCTACAAGTATACAAGTTTCAAGTCGATCCAATGATTTTAAGTGGGTGAAAATCGCGTTGAAAGATTCCGTACGTAGATAGATAGATAGATAGATAGATAGATAGATAGATAGATAGATAGATAGATAGATAGATAGATAGATAGATAGATAGATAGATAGATAGATAGATAGATTAGATAGATAGAATAGATAGATAGATAGATAGATAGATAGATAGATAGATAGATAGATAGATAGATAGATAGATAGATAGATAGATAGATAGATAGATAGATAGATAGATAGATAGATGAAGATAGATAGATAGATAGATAGATAGATAGATAGATAGATAGATAGATAGATAGATAGATAGATAGATAGATAGATAGATAGATAGATAGATAGATAGATAGCTAGATAGATAGATAGATAGATAGATAGATAGATAGATAGATAGATAGATAGATAGATAGATAGATAGATAGATAGATACAGGTCAAGCTAATATAAAGCGTGTAAAAAGAGAGTGGAATGTTCAATATGACCGTACACTCGAATGCAATACAAGAATTTTATTTAATGAAATAAATGTTATAAATAAATGCCATAAAATGGCTTTGGCAAACATCTGAAGCCTCTTTAAATCGGAGCAGTCATATTCATTTAAACACATATTTGTGTTCGTAACTCGATCGAAAGCTCAACACCTCTTTATGAAATTTATATTTCGGGGGGAAATACTCGGCGCCCCCTTTGCGGTACGACTCCTTTGGCGTGTGCCAACATACACTAAGATACGTAAATGGTTCCTTTGCGATGCGTCGGCACAAATATCGCTCAACATTAACGGCCGCCCACCTTTAAGACACTTCGCATAAGTTCTCCCCGCGTGAACCTAACTTTAAATAAATAATAGTTTAAAAAACTAAAACAACACGCTTTATTAGAAAACCGAACTAAAAAAATGAAAAATAATTTTAGTTTCCAACACGTTTGGGATAAAATTAAAGTGGTCCACAAAAAAATCATCTCCAACACATATAGAATAAAAGTAGAGTTATCAACAAAAAGTAAATAATTTTACCATCAAAAGCGTGGGGTGCACTATATAAATTAATATATTTGATAATAAACAGATATTGGTAAAAGTAAAATCTCTAAGAAAGAAATGTAAAAATCATAAAAAGCCACCCACGCTTTTGATGGTAAAATTATTTTCTTTTTGTTGATACTCTGGTTTATTCTATATGTGTTGGAGATGATTTTTTTCTTGACCATTTTAATTTTATCCCAAGGTGTTGGAAATTAAATTATTTTCATTTTTTAGTTAGGTTTTCTATAAAGCGTGTTGTTTTAGTTTTTTTTAAAACTATTATTTATTTTTTAGTTTTAATACTTTACAGAATAAGATAAAAATGTAAGTATCTTTAAATTCGATACTATTGTAGTATGAGCTAAAAGTAATACTCTTCTAAAAAAAACCTCCCAGCCGGATTTAAAACCAGCGACCTATGGATTATTGAAAGTATATACCACGAGAGTCCACCGCTCTACCAACTGAGCTCTTACAACGATTGATTAAAAAGTCGACAAGTCCGCAACCTATTATACCAGTTCTATTTTTTTTGATTTTCTGATGATTCTGGCCAGGATTTTAGAAACAAAATATGAAATGATTGTATTGACACGGGTCCTTAACAAGTAAGCAAAGTTTCAAGTCGATCCAATGTTTCTAAGTGGGTGAAAAAGTATTCAAAGATTCCGTTACATAGATACAAAGACACTTTATTTTCTGACGATTTTAGCCAGGGTTTAATGGTACATTTCTTGGTGTGATGTCCCAAGTTGTAGATTTGTGATATAATTTGAATCACTTTAATTCTGCCACGGCTCTAATAACTCTCGTCAGGGGAATGAGGAAAAGTGTCTTACACAATAACGACACTTTATTAACAGTTGAACTTAAGTTATTTTATTAAAAACTTTCACTTCAGTTTAAATGAATCTTGTAGATTAAAAAGACTCCGGCTTAGGTTAATATTTTCTCTTATAAAAAATTACCATTTTATGTATATAATGGATGACGAATTCTAACGGTCAATCCTTCAAGTATTCTATTTTATTTCCACTTATGAACTGTTTGTATTCAAGATGGATGAATTTTATATCACTATATGATCTTCCATAACTTTAACACTATTCTTTTAATTAATATCAATAAATAATCCACTATTTTCTTATTCTTTGAGGAGCAGTTGCTTAATATGACTGACCATCTTCAAGAATTGTAGCCATCTTGTTATTCAGTTATAACCTCGATGTTCTGCTTGGTCCAACTGAAAGGAAGGAGTACTCCTAGCTGTCTCCTATCCAATTCGTCCAATCCCATTTATTTCTTTATAAAAATTATCTATTTGAATATTTAAAGTATTTTACATATATTGCATCAGTTAGAAAAACATCTAACTTTATTAACGTTTATATTGACCAGTTTTAATTTTTTATATCTTATAAAAAAATTGAATTCTTTAAATCAATCTTACGTCATTCTTAATACAAATAAATATAATTTTATTTAAATATTAATAAACAAAACAAAAAACCTTTATTATTATTATTATTATATGGGGATAAATATCCGGTTTTAAATTGCCCCTGATTAATTTTAATCTTAGCTACACTAATTCTTCTTTTCACTTCCTGGTTTAGGCAAGAGTTGCCTGTTCCGTCTTCACTAATAGATTAAGACCATCTCTTCCGAGGACGTCCGACATCTCTTCTTCCTCTTGGAAAATAATGGAAGATTTTATTTGGTAATCTTCTTTCTTCCATTCTTTCTACGTGTTCTTTACACTGTATCTTATTGTTAAATATCTTTTCTTTTATGGAGTAGATCTGCAGTTCTTCACGGATATTCTCGTTTCTTATCTGGTCCATTCTCGTGCAGCCTTTTACTCTTCTTAAAAATTTCATCTCGGCTGCTTGGATTTTACTTTCTTGTTTGGTAGTGGTAATCCAAGATTCACTCCCCATACAAAAAGACAGGGACAGCCATTGTTTTATAAAATCTAATTTTGTTTGTTTATGGCTTTATTATTCAATGTTCTCTTATTGTACCACAAATAGCTTGAAACTGATGTGTTTTGTGTTCAATATCTTATCGTACCCTTAGCTGATGTCACATCCTAAATATTTAAAGTGGGATACTTGTTCAATAATTTCGTCTCTAATTACTATTTTAGCACGCAGAGTATTTCTTCCACAAAATGCCATTACTTTTGTTTTACTATTGAAATTTTAAAATATAATCGCTACATATTGCATTTAGTTTGTAAGCAAGCAATTGTAACAGATCTTCATCATGGTGTAGTAAGACCAAATCATCGGCGAAAAGTAAGTTATTAATACTTGAGTTATTGTTCAATCTAAGGCCATTGTCCATTGTAATTTCCATTGTTTCATAATGTCGTCGATATATATATATATATATATATATATATTATATATATATTAAAAAGAGTGGGTGATAGACTAACACCCTTGTTCTAACTCCTTGATTTATTAAAATTTTTTCTGACCTTTTTCCATCAGTTTTTATCACAACTTTAGTTTCTTCATATAAGCCTTGGACTGATTTTATTAGATGGTGTGGATATACTCGTTCCTTCATTATTTCCCATAGTATAGATCTATTTACTCTGTCAAAGGCCTTTTCAAAATCAATGAACAAGTATGTTGGCAGGTTAATTCTCTTCTCTTTTCAATAATCTTTATAATAAACACATTATCACTAGAGGATCTTCCTTTTCTGAACCCTGCTTGTTCTTCTTCTAAGAGTGTGTCAGATATCTTCTTCAATCGATTATTTTTATTTTTTATATAATTTATAAGTGGAGTTCAATAAGCTGATACCTCTATAATTTTTACTATCTAATCTATTTCCTTTTTTGAAGAGGGATATGACTTCACCTATCTTCCAATTTTCAGGTATTTTACATGTCTTCAACATTCGTTTATTAAGTTTAATAATCTTATTTCTGCAAAATAAATCTGCATACTTTAACAGTTCATTGTTTATACCATCTATACCTGGTGCTTTTCTATTTTTCATTTCTTTCAATGCCTCTCTCATTTCGCTTAGAGTAATTCTGTCTATTTCTGATTTATTTTCACTTTCAGAAGGGCGTTCTATAACTAATTCTTCTCGTTACACCATAATTCTCTGTAGTGATTCTCCCATGTCTTCAGATCAATGGTATTTAGTTTTGCAGTATCTTTTTCTGTTGTATTTAATTGTTTCTTACTTTAAATGCTAACGATTGTCTGCCATGTACATCGTGCTCTATTTTGGAAATAAATCTTTCCCAGGAATCTTTATGAGCTGTTAGAGTTATTTGTTTTGCTCGATTTCTTTTTGTTTATATATAGTTCTAGATTCTTCAGTTTTCTTTTGTAAGTACTCTAAATAAGCTACTTTTTTGTCTCGCACAGATTTCGTCATTCCATATCTTTAATCCTCTTTTGTTGCGAATCTTTTTCTTCTTCCTATAGCTTCATTTGCAGCATTTATAATACATGTTTCATATTTTCCCACTCTTCATTTAGATTATCATTAATTGCTTTTCTTTCTAAGTGTTCTTGTAGCCTTTTTTGGTATAATTGTCTTATACTTTCTTCTTCTAGAAGATATACTTTAAAAACCTCTTCTTTTATTCTTTCTTGAGTTTTCGGTGTTTTTCCATTTGGCTATTAAGTATCATGGCTACCAATAAATAATGGCCTGTATATATGTCACATCCTCTGTATATATCTTACATCTTGTATTTGATTCCTGAGTCTATCATTAATCATTATGTAATCTATTAAAGATCTTTGGTTTCTAGCGCACCATGTATACTTGTGTATGTCCTTTTTCCTATAGAAAGTATTCGTGATTTTTAGTTTATTATAGGTAGCAAATTGTCGAAGTTCTTCCCGTTTCTATTTATTACTTTTCTCCAAACATACCTACTATTCCTGGGATTGGGAGAATACCAACTCTGGCTTTAAGTCACCTCCTAAGATGATACTTTTTGTGTTTTTAATACCATTTATTCTTGTTGTAATTTATCATAGAAAAAACAGTGTCTTCAATTTTCCCTTCTTTGGTGCATACACTCTACAATGTTTAAGTAATTCCGATCTATTTTCAACCTTACTCTTATTATTCTCTCATCCACATATTTGTAGCTTATTATTTTTGATCTCCATTTGCTATTAATTAGTATAGCTACACCACTGCAAGCTCTTCTATCTTGAGGTACTCCACTGTATATTAGTATATAATTACCAATATCTTTTGTTCCTTTCAACTTCTTTTTTGTTTCTGTAAGGATTGCTATATCAATATTTTGATTATTTAGTTCTCTGATTAGTTCTTCTTCTTTGTATTAGTCCTCTGACATTCCAAGTTCCCACTTTAATCCGATCCTTTATACCAAATCGTTTGTCCTTAATTCTACGCTGAGGTCGTCTTTGGTTAAGTCCGTCCGAGTTTCCATTGTGAAGAATACGAGTAATATGTTTTCCTCTGATCGCGGTACCAACGCTATGCAGAGTAGACCATTGGTGGGGCTGCCAGCTTCTGGATGTACTAACCCCATCTAGAGGGTTGCCACTTCCGCCAGATCCGCCGTGATGAAGGACTCCTTCTGCCGTTGAGGTCTTCACCGTAACCCTGGCTAGGGACCCTTACAGAGTACTATCAGTCGGAGCCAACTGAACCCTGGTTTTTTTACGAGGTTGTTACTCCTCCCCCTCCTCCTTTCTCATCCGGGCTTGGGACCGACCATGGCGGAGTTGCTACACTAAGTGTGAGGCTAAATTAAAATAAATCACTTCCCCAATATCAAGTTTATTTCTATACAAGATTCATCTGTATTAGAATCAATACAATGTAATACATCACAATTATAATAAATACATGTTACATAATGAAATAGAAGTATTAATTTTACACAAATTTACATACAATATTTTAAATACACTTTGAACTATTTGAAATCACAGCTACGACTAATTAATAGGAGTCTGAAATGGTTTCAAAAGTTCTTTGGAATATTTCCAATTTCTTTTCTAGTGTCTATTTCTATCAGCTCATATGTAGTATCATTAAAATTTTAAATATTTCATAGGTACCTTTATACAATAGGTTCATTCTATGATATTGTTTCTTTAAAGCATTGGATAGTGAAATATCCCTTATGAGAACTTTGTCTCCAATTTTGGGATTCCACTTCCTTTTATGTCTTTTAACTTTATTGTTGCGCTTTTCTGCGCGACATTCTAACCTTTCAATAACTCTTTTACATATATTCCTCGGATGTCTCCGGTATTTGATTTTTATCCTATAATAGGTAAAGATAAATTAGCAATTAACCTGTCAGGTTGTTTACCTGTCATTAGGAATATGGGTGCTTCCCCAGTATTGACTACTGAATGATTCATAACATTCTCTATGACACTGATATGTTTTAAACCAATCTGAATGTTTATGATGAGTCAAAATTTTTAAACTTGTAGTAATTTCCCTATTAACTCCTCACAGGGATTACTTTTTAGGTGATATTTACTACAATGGTACAATTTAATTCCCATCGCAGTAAGTTTTTCTTTAAACTTAGGACTAGAGAACACTGAAGCTATATCGCTAAGTAGTGCATCAATGGGTCCATAATAGGTAAATAATCTCTCACAATTTTACCTAGGCAAGCTTGCTATTTACATTTCTTAATGGATACATTTTACAAATTTGGAAGAATACATCAGATAATACAAGAATATGCTTGTAGCCAAATGTGTGTAGTAGGCATTTCTCCATGAGTATCCATTACTACTAAGCTATTTACCTTGTTCCTTAATATGTTTTGTGGAACTATATCATATTTCACGTTCATACATTTGGCTTTTGACAAGTTATGGCATGAAGAAGTAAACTTTCTCAACTTTTTATCCAAATGTGTTAACATAAAAAAATTCACTTATGTTGAGAGCTAATTTTTCACAACCTGCATGATTTAAGCCAACATGAAAAGTTCTAAATAGTGGAACTTCCATATTATTAGGGAATTATAACTTTCCATTTTTTTACATTTCTCCCATGTAATTTGTAAAGAATATCATCCTTTATACCAATTTTCTTATCACAATCAATTTCATTTTTACACGCTTTATATTAGCTTGACATGTATCTATCTATCTATCTATCTATGTAACGGAATCTTCCAACGCGATTTTCACCCGCTTAAAATCATCGGATCGACTTGAAACTTTGTATACTTGTAGAGGACCCGTGACAATACAATAATTTAATATTTATTTTCTAAAATCCTGTTCATAATCATCAGAAAATCAAAAAAACGTGTTTTTATATTAATCTAACGGAATCTTTCAACGCGATTTTCACCCACTTAGAAACATTGCATCGACTTGAAACTTTGTATACGTGTAGAGAACCCGTGACAATACAATAATTTAATATTTTGTTTCTAAAATCCTGGCCAGAATCATCCGAAAATTAAAAAAAAATGAAAACTGGTATAATAGGTTGCGGACTTGTCGAGTTTTTAGTCAATCGTTGTAAGAGCTCAGTTGGTAGAGCAGTGAACTCTTAGTGGTATGTAATTTCAGTAATCCATACGTCGCTGGTTCAAATCCGGCTGGGAGGGTTTTTTTTATAGAAGAGTATTACTTTTAGCTCATACTACAGTAGTATCGAATTTAAAGATATTTACATTTTTATCTTATTCTGTAAAATATTAAAACTAAAAAATAAAATAATAGTTTTTAAAAAAACTAAAAGAACACGCTTTATTAGAAAACTAAAAAATGAAAAATAATTTTAATTTCCAATACGCTTGGAATAAAATAAAGTGGTCAACAAAAAAATCATCTCCAACACATATAGAATAAAATTAGAGTTATCAACAAAAAGAAAATAATTTTACCATCAAAAGCGTGGGGCGATTTTTATGATTTTACATTTTCTTCTTAGAGAGCTTACTTTTACCAATATCTGTTTATTATCAAATCTATTAATTGATATAGAGCACCCTACGCTTTTGATGGTAAAATTATTTTCTTTTTGTTGATAACTCTAATTTTATTCTATATGTGTTGGAGATGATTTTTTTGTTGACCACTTTATTTTATCCCAAGCGTATTGGAAATTAAAATTATTTTTCATTTTTTAGTTTTCTAATAAAGCGTGTTCTTTTAGTTTTTTTAAAACTATTATTTATTGTCATCATTATTTATATCTCTCGCACTATACTTCAATCGTTGTAACTCTATATCAGATTTTTGATGCTCAACAATGTTTTTCATCAACAATGAAAATGCTTTGTCTCTATACAGTTTTACATTAAACATTACTACTTCGTGTTTAGGAGTATGTGCAAGTGTTCTGGTATTTTCCCAACACTTTTCAATCTAGACAGGAGGTCAGCAAACACATTCTGTTCTCCTTCTGTGTGGTTTTATTTCAATATCATAGGAAATTATTTCCATGATCATCCTACTACTCAGTTTATTATTGGATAATCTACATTTACTTATGAAAACTCAGTGAGATGTGGTCACTATGAACAAATAACTTTGTTTTTTATAAACGTAAATTCTAAATTTATTTAGAGCATAAAATATTGCTGTAAGCTCCAACCTCTGAAACAGTGTAAATTTCCTTCAATGGTGGTAGTCGAGCGCGAAGCTGTTGACACAACATACTGTTGCCCATCATCGTCAAATTGAGTTAAAACAGCACCGATGCCAGTTTTACTCGCGTCTGTGTATAAATGGAATTCTCTGTCCATTTTTGGTCTTTGTAGTGAAATACTTTTGCAAATAACTTCTTAAAATATTCAAAAGTAGCTTGATGGTCCTCTGTCCATCTCCATTTACTATATTTCTTCAGCAGCCCTCTCAGCTTACTAACCGCTGAGGCATAGTTGATGACAAACTTCGAATAGTAATTTAAGATTCCTAAAAATCTTCGAAGTTGTTTTATGTTCTTGGTGAAGGAATTTCTAAGATTCCTTGATCCTTGTCTGGGTCAGGAGTAATCCCTTTATTAGAGATCCTATATCCTAGGAATTGAACCTCCGACCTAACAAACACAGACTTTTCTAGGCTGACTGTCATTCCACTATTCTTTAATTGAGACAACATTAAATCAATATGAGATATATGATTCTCAAAAACATTATCAATAATAATTGCATCGTCAACATATATAGTACAATGTCTTTTAACATCATCAGATAGTACAATATCTAGGGCTCTAAGAAGCGCACTTCCGCTATTTCTTAGACCGAATGCACACCTGGTAAATTCATATACTTTTCCATTATGTATGAAAGCTGTATAGGGCCGAACTTTGGGGTCTAGTTCTATCTGCCAAAATGAAGAAGTTAGATCAATATAACTAATATAATCTACCAGTTTTCATATTTGCTATAGATGCTTCAATAGTCTCGGGCCTATAATTATCCCGGACAGTAAAAGAATTAGTCCTACGACTGTCTAAACACAGGCGAATTTTGCCATTAGATTTTAACATCCAGCAAATATGGTTGGCGTAAGGAAAATCAGATTTCTGTATTATTCCTTGCATTAACATGTCATCTATCATTTGATCTGCCTGCTCTCTGATGGCAATAGGGATGGGTCTACTCTTAATATTTATAGGTGGATGTTCCATCACTTTAAAGGAATATTTAAAACAGTTACAATCCTGGCTTCGAAGAAAAAGAACTCTTATTTTTCATTAAGATGTCATACAACATGCCTTTCTGTTCATTGCTTATGCCATGAGTGTCTTTAACTTTTTCCTTTATCATTTCACAGATGTCTTTTTAAAGTTCGTCACTCATACAATATAATAGAGGGATTTCATCATACTCAGTATTGCAAGAGATACATTCTAAATCACATTTACATGCGACATTATCGTCAGCACAACCATTTTCATTATTAAGGCTTTCTTCGCCCTCAACATTTTTATCGGAAGTACAATTAACTGCAATATTATCTTGCATTTGGCATCCACGGCCATTTACCAATTCACTTTCCTCGTGAACAACAATATTCTCCATAAAAATGTGTTCTTCAACAATGTCACTCTCCTTTTTACTTAAATTCTTATTCTCCTCGTATTCATTATCAAATGGGATGACGACTCTCACATTATCTTCATTATACAAGGAAATATTCTTACACTCAAAATTTATTATGGCATTATATTGCTCCAACAGGTCGCAGCCTATTAACATATCACAAGACAAGTATGGAGAAATTAAACATATTGCAAGTGAAGTAATATCCTCCGATATGTAAATCTAGAAGGCACTGAAGCTTAATTGGCAGTTTCTTCTTGCCTATCGCAAGAGTACAATACACTCCACATATTCTTACAGTCATTATCTTATTCCCTTTGTTCACTAAGAAATTATAAAATTTCTGATCTATTGTTGTGTTTGAGCAGCCACTATCCGCTATGCAAGTAACATCATTGTTAAAAATATTTACTTTAATTTTGGGTGGTCGTCCTATGACATTCAATTCTCTATTAGTAACAGGCATAGTATCCTGATTCTTGAGGTACATAACTTGCTATCTCCACTCATATTTGCTGGTACAATTTCTAAATTTTGAAATCTATCAAAGCATCTATTTTGGACCCCTAAGTTCATAACGATTGAGGTACATTGCGGAGTCTTTAATGTACCTTCTATGCGTTTAAAGCATGAGATATCCTGTGATTTACTTCGTGGTAATTTTCATTATTAGGTATGTCTTGACTTTGGTTGTGAATAGTTACAGAGTATATTCTATTTTGTTCTGTCCTATCACTAGTCTCATTAATTTGACAATTTTGTTGTCGTTGTAAATACCCTTTATTTTCATTACCATAGGTATTCCTCCTTCTTTTACCTCTACAGGGAGAAGTCCTATACCTATTTCTATTATCTCCTACTCTATTAACATCCATATAATTAATTTGTCTTTCATTCCTATTTTCATTACGTTTTAACCATCCATTCTGGTTATTGTTACTATAATTATTTGTCATACTATTTTATTTGGGCTGTTTCTATTTTGAACAAATCTATTATTATTGTTGCCCTGTTTGAAATTTCTTTCTCCATTCACATTATGATATTCATCATTTCTTTTAGTTACAAAATTACCTTTCTTATTATAGGGCTCTGCCCCTTCCCCAAATAAATTTCTTCTACTGCATTTATCTACTTCTCTTTTATTCTCTAGTAGAGCTAATAACTCTAACATTTCAGACACATTTTGTGGTCTGGCTACTATCAAATTATATCGAATCTTATCTGGGAAGTGATGCGATAACATAGAAATTAAAGTTTTCTCATCTATTGGAGGCTGTAACAATGATGCCATTTTTGCCTTCTCCAAGAAATAATTAAGATAACCTTATTTACCATTGTTGGAGAATTTTCCACTAGTTAGGTCTAACCTAAGTTTGTTTTGCCTTTCTGGTCCCCAGTAGTAACCTAAGAAAGCATTTTTAAATGTTTGATAAGTCATTGAATCATGGCAAGCTATCTTAAACCAAGACTCTGCATTGTCTTTTAAACTTTTTCTTATGAAGAACATTTTAAACGTATCTTCTATCCCTTTAATTTCGAAGTATTCTTCAATTTCCCTAATGAAATCAGTAGGACTTTGGCCTACAGTATCACCAAAATTAGGTAAGTTAATTTCCCTTAAAAGATTAGCAGGAATTTTACATACATTGTTACTACTACAAGAAGGATCAGTATTAGTATTACTAGAATGTCCTGACATAACCTCAATCTCCTTTTCACTATTAGAATTCTCACTAGTTTTTGATACATACTTGTTTTCAAGTTCAACAATCTTATTTATCCATCCTTCAACTTGTTCTTTTATAATAATTACTTAATTTGTTATCTTTGATTGAAGTTCTTCATTACCCAAGATAACATTTTCTTCGGAAATTTTTAGTCTATCTTCGACTTTAGTTCCTAATTCCTCGATTTTATCTTGGCAACTTTGCCTTACCTCAATCAAATATATTTCTATTTGATTATGAGTATCATCAACCTTTTCATTACACTTTTATATCTCATTTTCACAAATATCTATTTTATTTTCACAATCTGTGGCTATATTTACTATTCTCTGTTCCAGTTTAGAATTATTTTGTTTGCATTCTAACCTAATGCTTTCTAACTTTTGATCTAGTTTCAAGTTATTTTCTTTAATTTCTTTCTTTATATCTTTACTGAGATTTGAAATCAGGTTTGAATTGTCATTCCTAATTTCTTTTAATTCTGCACTGTTCTTTTCTAATTTGTTACTAAGATTTGAATTGTCATTTTTAATTTCTTTTAATTCTGCACTATTCTTTTCTAATTTGTTACTGAGATTTGAATTGTTATTTCTAATTTCTTTTAATTCTGCACTATTCTTTTCTAATTTGTTACTGAGATTTGAATTGTTATTTCTAATTTCTTTTAATTCTGCACTATTCTTTTCTAATTTGTTACTGAGATTTGAATTGTCATTTCTAATTTCTTTTAATTCTGCACTATTCTTTTCTAGTTTATTATTAATATCAGAAATGTTATTTATTAATAATGCTACCCAAGAAGGTGTCTCATTAGTTTCATTATTTTCATTGGTAAACTCATTAACTTTTCTTGGCTTCCACTAACACGTTCACTTTCAATATTACCAGTTTTTTTTTACAGTTTTTATATTTCATTATTGGCCTATTGTTGGGTATTTTAATATTTTCTTATTTCTTAAACGCATTAATTATTATTATACACTTTTTCACTATTTCACTTAAATAACTTTTAACTGTACTCACTTTTGAAGATTTTTATTACTTTCCTCATTCTTGTGGTCCTTGGTTCGATTCAGGTTCACAGGTCCATGGTTCGATTCCCGTTCGGTCCCTCGTTGATGCGCCATATAATGGTACATTTCTTGGTGTGATGTCCCAAGTTGTAGATTTGTGATATAATTTGAATCACTTTAATTCTGCCATGGCTCTAATAACTCTCGTCAGGGGAATGAGGAAAAGTTTCTTACACAAATAACGACATTTTATTAACAGTTGAACTTATAAGTTATTTTATTAAAAACTTTCACTTCATAATGTTGAGTGATTCCGGGTTATGTGGCCGTGGTCCATAGTTGGTGTTGATACCAGACGTTTCGCCCTCAACTGCGGAGGGCATCTTCAGTAGCGAGTGCTTCTATGCGTGTTTCCTGGTCGGAAGATCTACTTGGAAGTAGATCTTCCGACCAGGAAACACGCATAGAAGCACTCGCTACTGAAGATGCCCTCCGCAGTTGAGGGCGAAACGTCTGGTATCAACACCAACTATGGACCACGGCCACATAACCCGGAATCACTCAACATTACGATTACCGGCCGTGAAAGCCTGCATTCAACTTTCACTTCAGTTTAGATGAATCTTGTAGATTAAAAAGACTCCGGCTTAGGTTAATAATTTTCTCTTATAAAAGATTAGGCCTACCATTTTATGTATATAATGGATGACGAATTCTAACGGTCAATCCTTCAAGTATTCTATTTTATTTCCACTTATGAACTGTTTGTATTCAATATGGATGAATTTTATATCACTATATGATCTTCCATAACTTTAACACTATTCTTTTAACTAATATCAATAAAATAATCCACTATTTTCTTATTTCTTATTCTTGCTTAACATGACTGACCATCTTCAAGTATTGTAGCCATCTTGTTATTCAGTTATAACCTCGATGTTCTGATTGGTCCAACTGAAAAGGAAGGAGTACTCCTAGCTGTCTCCTATCCAATTCGTCCAATCCCATTTATTTCTTTATAAAAATTATCTATTTGAATATTTAAAGTATTTTACATATATTGCATCAGTTAGAAAAACATCTAACTTTATTAACAGTTTATATTGACCAGTTTTAATTTTTTTATATACTTATAAAAAATTTGAATTCTTTAAATCAATCTTATGTCATTCTTAATATAAATAAATATAATTATATTTAAATATTAAATAAACAAAACAAAAAACCTTTATTATTATTATTATATGGGGATAAATATCCGGTTTTAGGTTTTAGAAACAAATATGAAAATATTGTATTGCCACGGGTCCTTTACAAGTATACAAAGTTTCAAGTCGATCGAATTATTTTAAGTGGGTGAAAATCGCGTTGAAAGATTCCGTTAGATAGATAGATAGATAGATACATAGATAGATAGATAGATAGATACATAGATAGATAGATACATAGATAGATAGATACATAGATAGATAGATACATAGATAGATATAGATAGATACATAGATACATAGATAGATAGATACATAGATAGATAGATACATAGATAGATAGATACATAGATAGATAGATACAGGTCCTAGCTAATATAAAGCGTGTAAAAACTGGCTCAAGACCGCAAATGTAATTTCTCCCCGTTGATTTTTTAATACAAATATGCCTATCCATTGCATTTCTTATAATTTTGTGAGTGAAAATGAAAACAAATGTTATGACACCTACCTGGCAGCGGACGAAACGAGAATTATAGATTTGAATATGTGGAAAGAATTGTTGATATTCGTATAGTGTAGTGGTCTTGCACGCTTGTACGGAATACAAGAGGTCCACGGTTCGATTCCTAGTTCAGACATTAAATTTTCTTTTCACAATATC
This sequence comes from Diploptera punctata, assembly GCA_030220185.1. Lineage (NCBI taxonomy): Eukaryota > Metazoa > Arthropoda > Insecta > Blattodea > Blaberidae > Diploptera > Diploptera punctata. The sequence continues at coordinate 482,536 of JASPKZ010000442.1, read as the reverse complement.
ATTATAATATTATAAATGTTATGACCTCGACAACATTTTTCAAACGCAGCCGGACCCCACCTAAAATTACTTACCGACCCCTGTTTCTAGAGGATGGAATTGCAAGATTATTATTTCATTTTATTTTATGATAATTACCATATATGAGAATTTATATACATAATTAATTTTGTATTATAACCAGAGACCGGTACTTTGACAGAATGCCTCTTTTAATGTGTTAAATCTATCTTCAATTTGAAAGTGTAATTTGCTCAATTTATATCTCTGTGATTAAAACCTGGCAGTTTTATGTTGCCTTTTCCACCTTTTCCTATAAAAATGCCTAATAGGGATATAAGTGCCTTTCGTTGGCCTTTTTTTATTATTATTATTATTATTATTATTATTATTATTATTATTATTATTATTATTATTATTATTATTATTATTATTATTATTACTTATTATTATTACTATTATTATTACTAGTATTTATTACTAGTATTATTATTATTATTATTACTATTATTATTACTAGTATTATTACTAGTATTATTATTATTATATTACTATTATTATTTATTATTATTATTATCATTATTAGTTATTCCTTTATTATAAAAATGCCTGTATGCGTATTTAATTTATTTCTATAACCGATACAATAAATGTGACTGCATCGAAACTATTTTCATCATCATCATAGTACATTCACGAATTTAGGTAAATTGTTGACCTGTTTCGGCCTCAAGAGAAACACCATCCAGAAGTATTTTGAGTGGACGTCCTGGTCTTTTTCTTCGTGCAGTTGATATCTTGACATTTGTTTGGGTATCCTGTGATCTTCCATTCGATGAACATGTTGAATCCATCTTGACTTTTAATCAGAAATTTTGTTGTCCAAAGGTTCCATGTGTAATTCTTCTAAGATGTGTTCATTTTTTTTGTGATCTAGTAAGTATGTATCCTGCAGCCCTCCGAAGGTATATAATTTCAGAAGATCTAAGTCTCTGTATATCCTTCTGTTTCAACGTCCATACTTCGCTAACCATACAAAAGAGTTTGGAAGAGCCAGTGTTTTACACGCTTTCGAAACTTTTTTAATTTTATTAATAATTGCCTTCGAGTCTGTTTATGTTCTCTTTATAAGCAACAATGTGTGATTTATAAGTGTCGGCGTTAAGAGATAAGGCAGGTAAGGGCTTCAATTACGGCTTGAGTTTATTTGGCTTTCTATCGGATCATACCTCCCTTCAAAAGCAACAATCTCTGATGGTTTTTATTACATAATACTTCTTTTAAATGTTATAACATGCAGTATGTCATTCAGAAAGCGATCACAAGTATTCTGCAGGTTGCTGAGAAAACTTAAAATCAATCAATTAATCAAGAATTACTTCAAATACAAAAAAAAAAAATTGTGACGCATTGTTGAACCGTTGTTCAATTAGCCGCCTTCGAATTTCGCATTCGGCGACAGGACAGCTTTATAAGGCAGCAGGAGTTGGATTCGGATCGTGTGCAATTTGCAAATGTCCTCTCCAGACGTGTTTTCTCAAGGAATAATTTTCCAGATATGTTAATTATAGAAGAATCGGATGGGTATCGGGTTTTTAATTCGATAGAGGTCGGACTGGGATTCCAGATAATTCGGACCTTGTATCTATAAATAGGCATGCGTCGATCGACTAGTCAATCCTGTTCTAGTTGTGGACGAGAGAAATTATATAAGCATGAAGACAAGTAAATATTTCGAGTGAGGGTATTATGAGTGTGAAGAACCGAATTATAAAATAAACTTATTCAACTAATCATAAGAAGTACATTATTTTTTGTCTTTCAGCTCATTTATGCCAAGAAGATCGGGATGAGTAGATTCCGGACAACGCCGGGTAAACAGTACGGGGTATCTAAAAATAATTACGATATATTTTTTTTTTCCTTTCACTTATTTAACTAAAGATAAAACACATTAATTCCCGTATTTCAGCTCATTTATGTCAAGAAAATCGGGATAAGTAGATTCCCGGGCAACGCCGGGTAATCAGCACGCGGTATCTAAAAAATATAAATTATAATTATTGTTCCTTTTACTTCTTCAATAAACAGGAAAGCATATTAATTTTCATTCATCTAGACGTAGCAGCGTACGCCGGGTATTAGCTAGTATCAAATATATAATTGGTTACAACATTGACATCTAAAATACACAAAATTAGATTTTACTTTTCAAAACTGCGCACAGTTTATGATGTTGCGCCATTTGTTTCTATCTTGTACATCATCCTACACTACACCAAATAGTTCGTTCTGTATCGGTAGTAGCATGTCGTCCTCAATAGAGAGGTTTGTCCTTAATTGAACAATACCTACTCTAGAACGAGTAAACGGATTTAATTATTTGGGCTATAATTTAACATTTCACGATGAAGCGGACATACGAAAGAAAATCACAAAATTTACAAAAACAACGGAGATAATTAACAGTATAATGAAATCATCTTTAGTACAGAAGAACACAAGATTACGGCTTTATAAGGTTCTCACAAGGCCAGTATTAAGATATGGTAGTGAAGCATGGACAATACGAAGAAGAGATGAAAGCCGAATAACAGTAAATGAGATGCAATTTATGCGCCATACAGCAGGCTAAACAAAGTGGGACCATAAAATAAATGAGGAAATTATGGAAGAGTTGGGTGTAGAACCCATTCTTCACCATATATATAAACTACACAGAACAACTGGAAAGCCCATCTTCAACGAATGCCGTCTCATAGAATTCCAAAAGCCATACTTCGCTTACTGCCCCCAAGGCAAAAGATCGCTGGGGCGTCCAAAAAAGCGCTGGATGGAAAATTCCTCTGAGACCGTAACAGGCCACACGGCCTAATACTTGCATGGATGATGATAATGAACAATACCAAATAGGCTTATAATAGGTTAACAATATTGACATTTAAATTCTCATAATTAGTCATTACTTCTCAGTACTGTTTCACTGTTTATATAGTATGTTTATGTCTTCTTCTACTTCCGTAAGGCGTCGTGTTTATTTTATTCTTCCCTGGATATTCTGGCTGATCGTCTCCAGAAGTCAATTTCCAGTGCATTCAGTTTATTAACATGTTTTCTGTTTTACGGTCCTCTGCTCCATACAAGACTATAGCCTGTGGTAGGGTTTTGAATATTTTCCTTTTTTTCTCTCTCTCTTTTTTTCGTTATATTGTTTCATTACATTCCTATTCCATAAACTGTGTTTTACATTCATTACGATTAATATCCATATTCGATGTACCCTCTATTTCCAACACTGATCCAGGTAATGAAATTTGTTGGACTTTTTAAATCTTATTTCTACTCAAGTGTAACTCATCTAAATCATTCGTTAAATATTCTGTTTTAATCACATGAACATAATAATAATACTAATAATTAATATACATAATATAATAATAATCATGATAATGATACATGATAAAATGATAACGCTAATGCTGACCTGATCCTGCTGCTGCATCCTAGCTGCTGCTCCATCCTGCTGCTGCTCCTACTCTGCTGCATCACTCCTGCTGCATGCTCACCTGCTGCTGCTCATCCTTCTGCTGATCCTCCTGCCGCTGCTCCTCCTGCGCTGCTCCTGCTTGCTGCATGCTCTGCTGCTCCGCTACTGCTGCTCCTGCTCCTGCTGCTCCTGCTCCTGCTCCTCCTCTGCTCCCTGCTCCTGCCTCACGCTGCTCCTTCTCCTGCTGGCCTCCGGCTGCCTCCTGCTCCTGCCTCCTCCTGCTCCGCTCCTACCCTGCTCCCTGTCCTCCCGGCTCCTGCTGTCTCCTGCTCTGCTGCTCCTGCTCTCCTGCTACTGCTCCTGCTCCTCCGGCTCCTCCTGCCCTCCTGCTCCTGACCCTGCTCCTCCTGCTCCTGCTTCTCCTGCTCCTGCTGCTCCTGCTCCTGCACTCTCCTGCTCATGCTGCTCCCTGCTCCTGCTCTCCTGCTCCTGCTTCTCCTGCTCCTGCTGCTCCTGCTCCTGCTGCTCCTCTCCTAGCTGATCCTGCTCCTGCTGCTCCTGCTACTCCGTCTCCTGCTGCTCCTGTCCTGCTGCTCCTGCTCCTGCTGCTCCTGCTCCTGGCTCCTGCTCCTCCTGCTCCCGCTCCTCCTGCTCCCCCCTCCTCCTGCTCCCCCTCCTCCTGCTCCTTTTCTTTCTCTCCCCCCTTTCCCTGTTTCCGAGGACACAGCTTTTTTGTGCCTGAAGTCTCATTTCCTTCTCCACGCGTCTCTGGCCATCCCGTCCAGTCCGCCTGCGGTTCTCAGTCCCGTTCTATTTCTGCATCCACGAGTTTCGAGGTCCTTCCTTCCCTTCTTCCAGTGGACACCATTCAACCGTTTTCCTGGATAACATTTCTTCTTGCATTCGTTGTACGTGCACATAACCAATTGAATTGCTTATATCTTAACTCCACCCGCTGTGGTCTCGAGGTAGCGTGCTGCCTTGTCCACGCAGCGGGCCCGAGTTTGATTCCCGGTCGGGACAGGCTCCTGACTGAAGGTTTTTTCCGGGATTTTTCCTACCTGTAGACAAATGTCAGGAAGTTTAGGGCCCAACGGTCCCGAAATCATCCAGCCATCATCATCATCCTTATCATTATCATCATCCATCATCAGTGTGGAAAGCAACGGGAAGCTACCACACCTATAATTTCCTTAGTAAGCTGCAAAGCATAACATGAAAATGCTATGATTGCAGTGAAGACCTGCCCTCGAGCAGAATTACTATACAATAGAATATCTTATATAATCTACTATTGAATATCTAATATTCATTTTTTCTCATAATAATTAATAATAATAATAATATATAATCCATTCATAGTAATTCTGCCCAAGGCAGGTCCTTCACCTGCAATCATAGCATTTTCATGCTATGCTTGCAGCTTTACAAGGGAATTGTAATGTGGTATTTCCCGTTGCTTTCCACACCGGTGAAATGATGATGATGATGATGATGATATGATGGCCATATGAATTTCGGGGACCGTTTGGGCCTTAAAGTTTTCCTGACTTTTGTCTTACAGGTGAGGAAAATCCCGATAAAACCTCAACCCAGAAAAACTGCCCCGCAGCCGGGATCGAATCCGGGCCCGCTGGGTGACAAGGCACCACGCTACCTCGAGACCACAGCGGTGGACATAATAATAATAATAATATAATAATATAAATATAATAATATAATAATAATAATTATAATAATATAATAATAATATAATAATAATATAGTAATATAATAATAATATAATAATATAATAATAATAATAATATAATAATAATATATTATTATTGTCTCTCATTTTACACGCTTTATATTAGCTTGACCTCCCAAATGAGGAATCAGATCAATACCACCACACAGGACTAACATTTAAGATGAGACACACACTATTCACTCGCACATATACTAAACACGGGGAAAATTATTACCATGGTCAAATGGTGCACTGGGACTATTTGGGCGTTAAAGTTTCCTGGCATTTATCTTGCGGGTCAGGAAAAACTCTGGAAAAATTTTCACCGAGGAAACTTGTCCCGGCCTGGAATCGAACTCCGGCCCGCTGCATACGAGGTAACGACGTTACCATATTATTATTATTATTATTATTATTATTATTATTATTCATCCAGTATCATGGCAGCTGCCGCCGTCTTCCGGAATTCCTCTCTGTCCATCCATTGATCTTCCTCCAACCCTCTGATATTCTTAGCTGCTTGTACCCCTTCTAATCCATGTTTTCTTCGGTCTTCCTCCCTTCCTCCTTTCCATCGGCATTCTTTTGACATGACCATACCACTGTAATCTTTCCTTTTCTATAGTTTCTATGATGTCCGGCTCCTCTTATACACCCATAATTTCCCCTTATTTCTTTATTTCGTATTCTATCCATTCTAGATTTTTCCAGCAGATCTTCCTTAATACATCCATTTCTGTACTTAAAATTCTTTTCATTTCCATGGTAGGAATTTGCCAGACTTCAGCACCATATGTTAAAATTCTCTGAATTATGGTTTGATATATTTGTAATTTTCTATTTTTTGTAATATTTTTATTCCACCAAACAGAGTTTAAAAGCATATATTGGCTTGTTGTTTGTGCGATTCTATTTTTAAATTTCCCTTGTGTTTATCGCCTGAATGGTCTAATTTTGTTCCTAAATAAGTGCATTCAGTACCAGGTTTTAGTTCTTCCCACTGTCGAATTTTATATTTTCCAATTTCTTCTCCTATACACAGGTATTTAGTTTTCTCAATGTTTATATAAAGTCCCCATTTTTCATATTCTTCTTTTAGTTGTTTAGAGCCACTGGTTGAGTGGAAGAGAGGGGCCTTATGGCCTTAACTCTGCCAGAATAAATAAAGTATTATTATTATTATTATTATTATTATTATTATATTATTATATTCTATATCATCGTGGTCTTGTGCTATTAATACCAGGTCATCTGCAAAATTTAGTGAATACATGTGTATTTTGGATTGGTATGCCCATTTTTTGACATTTTTTTTTCCTCCAGTCCCTTAGTAATTATTATTATTATTATTATTATTATTATTATATTATTATTATTATTTATTATTATTATTATTATTATTATTATTATAAGTGATCCCACAACAGGCCTCAGGAGCCCTTGGGGTAGTAGGAGGTTAAGGCTCCTACTTTTTCTAGACAATCGGCACTTTATATCAGCCGGTTGTCAGCCCTGCGTGACGGCCGCCTTTACCCCCAGAACAGGCATCTGGTACTCATTTCCGTTAGAGGCTGAGTTGACCCCAGGGCCATAGTGCCGCCAAAAGTTTGGGTCAGTTTAAAAATCCTGACCCAACGGGACTTGAACTCTCGACCTTCCGGCTTGTAGCGCAGTGCCTTAACCACTACGCTACGGCGTGCCCCATTATTATTATTATTATTTTATTATTATTATTATTATTATTTTTTGCTCGTGTGGCGTGGGACTTTGTAATAGTATCTATAAAAGGAGAAGTTTAACCAAGATAAAGAGAAAGAGTATTATTATTTGTTTGTTTGTTTGTTATCCAGGTATAAAGTACACCGTCTTAGTTAACGTATTTATATTGTTTTCAGATTTGGAAACATCTGCTTGTGTGCATCGAGATAACTGTTTGGTATGACGTCATGGTGTCATTTAAAACAATTTCAGTAAAGTTTTATTTGTTTAATTATTAAAAATTTAACATTTCTGTTATTTAAAAAAAAAATTTTTTCGCATTACGTTAATATCCGGACATCAAAATCTTGTTATATTGTGAGCAGCAAAATAGAAGAACTTCATATTACGTGTTCAGTTATCTAGAATTTAAAATATTATGTGCGTCGGAATCTGAATTGTTTACATTTTGTCATATGTATTACGTCAGTGAAGTGGATATTTTTATTAAAAAAGAACTAAGCATGTTATTTCTTGTCGCGACAACAAGTAGTGCGTATTGCATGCTGCGAACAATGAAATTCATGATCGTAAAGAACTTGTAATTATTAACATTATTTTAAAGGGACATGAACTTTTTAGTATCGTCATTTTAATTAACTTTGGTTTATTATAAAATAAATGAAATAAAAAGTGCTAGTGTAAAGTCCGGTTTTTATTTTTGTGATGAAAGTGATAATGAAGAGAGAAGTTTATGCAAGAAGATCATCGATGGAAAATGAAAAGGTGAGTGTAATATCAAAAGGGCCCATATGGAAACAAGTGCAGCAATAAAGATTAGCAATCCGTTAAAATTTTAAATTTTTTATCACGGTATTTATGACTTGAAAAAATGTGTTATATAATCCTTTAAATATATACTTAGAGATATACCGGTACACATTTTCATAGTTTATGTAACATAAACATTTGATCACTAATGAATCAATTACGCTTTTCACAAAAATCGTTTTAAAAAATCTAAAATTTCCACTTAAAATGTTTTTTCCTATACGTGCATTTAAAAATAATGTTCGGAGTGTATATTTTTATCAAAAACATGATATAATCTGAAATACAGAATTTTACCATTTTGATTATTATTTTGTATTTAGTATAAGAAGAAAGGAGATTACGAGTATTTGACATTAAAGTTCTTAGGAAAATTTTTGGACCAAAGAGAGATGAACAGATAGGTGAATGGGAGGACTACATAACAGTGAACTACATGGTCTTTAAAAAAAGTAAAGTGATCCCACAACAGGCTTCAGGAGGCCCTTGGGGTAGAAGGAGGTTAAGGCTCCCACTTTTTCTAGACAATCGGCCTTTGATGTCAGCCGGGTTTGTCAGCCCTGCGTGACGGCCGCCTTTACCCCAGAACAAGCGTCTGGTACTCATTTCCGTTAGAGGCTGAGTCGACCCCAGGGCCATAGTGCCGCCAGAGGAAGCCAGGTAATATATATTATTATATAATACGAATAGTTAAGTCTCGTAGACTGCGATGGGCAGGACATGTGGCACGAATGGGAATGAGCAGGCACATGGAGGCTTCTTGTAGGAAAATGAAAGGGAAGACGCTCAGTTGGTGGGCCAAGAATGAGGTGGGAGAATAAAATTAACCATGATTTGAGGGAAGTAGATTATAAGAGGATGATTGGAAAACATTAGCTCAGGATAGGCATGTATGGGGAGCTTATGCTCTTACGGCCATGTACCTACGGGTTCGATAGTACCAGTGAGTTAGTATAAAGCTGTAGCAGAGGTTTTTACAAATTTTTCTGCTATTTTTGTGTCTGCGTAATCGCGTTTTAACCTTTAATGTGTTAAAATATTTGCAAAAATCGCATCTTAATTATTTGCTAGCTGGAGTGGAAGTAAGGATGAACTTTTAGTGTTCCTGAAATGCTCCATAAACCGAACGTCTCATAAAGCCTCTTTCTGTTAAATCCTATCATCTGCCTTCTCGTGGCGTGACGGAGTAAAAAAGACACCAATCAAACTATGTTTCTCTAGATTAGTTGTTTTGCGAAGGGTGGTAACCCTTCCATGTAAAACTTAGATTACTCAAAAGCTCCAAGTAAATGACTTCGGTATTTTTGAGACCGAAACAGACAGAAATCCTAAACCATTAAATATAATAATAATAATAATAATAATAATAATAATAATAATTGTATTGTAAACCCATGTTTTCCCTTAACAGAGATTTAGGCGCTCTCCCCTTACAGGGAAGAATTTGATCCATACTAATTTAGTTAGTTTTTTTTCGTATAGATGCAATTCTTGAGTGGTCTGTGGTCAGCGTTCCGACTCATACTGATATCTAGGAAATCAAGGTAGTACTAGGACGGGAAAATACGGTAAATTTTGCTTGGATTCCTTTTCATTCAGGCTTAAGGATTGTTTACGAGCCTGAAAAACTTCAGACTCGGGACCCACGGCTTAAAGTCCCTCCCGGAGGTTTTTCTCCTTGGATTTTTCCATCCTAAAAAATCCACCGACCCCGGCCGGGTTTGAACCCGCGACCCTCGGGACCAGAGGCAAGGAATAATAATAATAATAATAATAATAATAATAATTTATTAAAATAATTGTAGCTATAAAATTTTCTTATTATTGGATGTTTAACTGCAGAATTAAAAAAAAACATTTATAATAGTGATAATGTACTTCCGAACTATAAATGAAACAATATTTTTTAGAGATGTCGGACGTCATACCGATTTAAAATTGATGCTTAAATTAAATACCTTATTTGTTATTTATTTTTCATATTTTAAAATAAAATTATATTCAGAAATTTTAAATCTAAGAGCTATTTGGAATATTTCAAAGTTGCACTTGGTAACCAATATGGGTCCCTAATCAGTTTCTTCACTTTCATTAATTTTGCACAAACAAGTTTTATTTTTAACAATTCTGAAAGAGATAGATAGTACGCATAAAAGTTTTTTCTTCCTTCACAAAACTTAATTTATCGGCCTAGTAGAAATCAGAAGTTATGAGGAAAAAATGTTGCCTACGATAATTTTTGTTAATTTATGTTTTCTCTCGACAAAACTGGATACGATTATTTAATTAACAAAAGAAAATGTATTACGTAAACTAACAAAATTGAATCGTAAGTTGACTTGGTGCACAGTACTAGCGTGACGGTATTCTCTTCTGTGTGTTAACTATTCCACGTATTCCTCGTTATTTCAATTATTTTAATTAAATCTCTAAATAAATCCATAGTTGCAAGATTCCGATTTTCCCCCTTAAACTTTAATGGTCTAGTTACGTTCACTGATCAGAATTTCGTAGGTTCGACCCCAGCGAAGTAGATTTAATTTTCAGGAAACATTTGAAACCATTCATCAAGTGTTAGGGAAATCAGATGCAAATTAAAAAAAAAATCTTGTTATAGAAGCCGCAAAATGGCAATGTGATCGTTTCCCGCTATCTCTTATGAAAGAGAAGAAAGATAAATCAATGTTTGCACTAGGAGCCTGAATGGAATAATTGGTAGCTCACTAACGTATGAAGTTAGAGGTCTCGGGTTCAAATCCCGGTTCAGGATTTATTTTTAATTTCATGTCGTATAAGACACCTTAATTATGCGAAGCAAAAGCTGGCATTATTTTCCAGTAGGAGCTTACTCCTAAAACGATTAATTTCATAGCAGTTAATTGTATGATTGATTTCAATAAATTATAAAAAATAATTAGGCCTACGTTCATAAGATTTAAAAAAATCATTAATGCCATTCGATGTACGATATTAAATCCAGAAAATATTGGAGTGTATATAACCATAGTTACTCGTAAAATTGACCCATGCATATGTTATTAAAAATTTAATTTCAATTTAGAAAGTTTAATTAAAATTCTAATTTGTTGCATTAGAAGTATAAAAAAATATCTTTTAGTGGGTTTTAGCATTATATATGATTGTTAAAAAATAATTCTTTATCTTTAGTACGATTAACGCCATGTTCGGCGTTTTGATGAAAATATAATTCCAACAATTAAATCAATTTTACTGAATATCTTAATAAATATGAAAATCAAATAAAACTAAGTTTTATTTTTATTTAATTAATTAATCAATTTTGTTAAGAGTACCTCTTTTAAAGTTTGGCATAAATAAATTTTTGTAAAATTTTGTTGATAAGATTATATTAATTCGTGAAAAGAATTTACATGTACATTTTATACCAGTCCAATATTGACTTTGTCCACAATTGAATTTGGAATATTTGAGAAAGTGAAGGAACTGTAAAATAATATTTAGGTTTACAGTATTTAGTGTTGGTGTTGGGAACGGGTGTTGAGGAATTGAACATTTAGTCTAATTACTATTAGATTAAATTTCAATTTCAATTATAAAAAAAATTCACTGTTACAATTATCAAAATGGCTTCCTGGTGTTTTTACATTGTTTACTGTCATGTAACGCAATAATGTGTTTTCACCTCACATGTTCATTCACATTTAATTTTTTTTATTTTATTAAAAAATACTAAAATTTCTATTTATAAAATTATATTTTTTTCCTAGAATAGCGGATGAATAAGTTTCAGGGGTCGCGGTCCATAAGTTAATTGGCAAGTCTCGATGTTGATGATGATGATAATAATTGATTTTGAGAATTTTCCTCATGAGGGTTTTCTCCAACCAATCTTAGTAATTAACATGAATTTTCAAAATATAAATTTAAATAACTATGCACTTATAGACAACAAGTTTGCAAAAAACATTCACAAATTTCCCTTAATGAAAGTTCTCCATCGTTCTCTGTCCTCTGTGTCTTCATCCGTTACACCAAATTTCGTCATTATATTTCGAATCTTATAATTCCATGTCGTTCATGGTCTTCCTTTTTTGCTCCTTCTTTCAATTTTTCATGCATAATAGTAATAATGATAACGATAATGATAATAATAATAATAATAGTAATAATAATAACGATGATGATACGATAATAATAACGATGATGATGATGATGACGATAATAATAATAATAATAATAATAATAATAATAATAATAAGCTTTATATATATATAAAATGTCCACCGCTGTGGTCTCGAGGTAGCGTGCTGCCTTGTCACGTAGCGGGCCCGGGTTCGATCCCCGGTCGGGGCAGTTTTTCTGGGTGAGGTTTTTATCGGGGTTTTTCCTCACCTGTAAGACAAATGTCAGGAAAACTTTAAGGCCCAAACAGTCTCCCAAATTATATGGCCATCATCATCATCATCCTTCACCGGTGTGGAAAGCAACGGGAAGCTACCACACCTACAATTCCCTAGTAAAGCTGCAAGCATAGCATGAAAATGCAGTGAAGGACCTGCCTTCGGGCAGAATTACTATGGATGGATAGATACATAAAATTTCATCCTGCGCATGTTTGTGTTCGCAAAACTCGAAAAGTAGTCGATCAATTGTCTTGAAATTTGTAACGGAGAGGGTTTTTATGTCATTTGTTGTATTGTAAAAACTATTAGTTTTTGGAGTTCACCTGAGACGAAAATTTTAAATGCACTCTAGCTGTCGCATGTCGAAAACTCAGTACGGTATATCCTATTTTAATAAACCGACGTAGGTATTGTCAAAAATCAGCGTAATCGACCGTTAGAAATGGTGGCTAACTTGAAATTTGAAATTAAGAATTGACTCTAGCAACCGATATGTTTGGTTTGTTGCAGTATGTACCGTATCATTGAAATAATTCATCATTTATTTAAACGTAGCAGTGTGCACAGGATATTAGCTAGTAATAATATTTTTTTTATTAGCAATATTCCACAATACAGTGTTTCTGCTTCAACCCAAAGTGATTTGTCGCCAGAGGTTCCTGTCTAAAACATCTTATTTCCTCAAATATGTAGCTTCCACATTCTCCTCACTACATCTATCCAATGTTCTCTAGGTCTGCCTCTTCCACTTCTTCCATTCTTATGAAGTGTCCATTCCATTTCAAACGTTCTTTTTTTTCTAATGTTTTTTTAACTTGCATAATTTCCCTTATTGTGCTGTTTCTGAACTTATCCCTTCTTGAAATTCCTGTCGATCGCCCCCAAAAATCCATTTCTACTGCTAACAGCTTATCGGCTTGTTTTTTTTCTTATTGTCCAGGTTTCGGACCCATATAATAAAACGTTTTGTAACAGAACTTTAAATATAGTTTTCTTCGTTCTGTGTATTATATTTCTGTTCCAAAGCACAGAGTCAAACTAACCAATGACCCTTCTTCCAGCACTTACTCTTCTTTCAATTTCTGTAGCTGAATTGACGTTTTAATCTAAAATAGTTCCTAAATATTTAAAATTTTTCAGTTTACGTATTTCTCTTGAATTACATAATAATTATTTCTGAATTAATAATAATAATAATAATAATCAACAACAAGGATTAAGCCCAATGGCCTGTTCCGATCTCATTATAGGTTGAATTGGTCCTTCCATCTCTTCAATGGTCTTCTCAACATTCTTCTCCCTTTTGGTTTATAATTATACATTCTTCTTGGTATGCGCTGTTCATTCATTCGTAATACGTGCTGAAGATAAGCATTTTGGTAATATTTTATTCTTTCACAGAGATTAAATATATTAAGTTCTGTTCTTATGTCTTCGTTTTTCTTTTTATCGGTCCTTTGGTATCCTGCTATTGCTCTCAACATCTTCATTTCAGCAGCCTCTATTTGTTTACTATCTGCCTTTGTTAATATCCGGGTTTCACATCCATAGATAAGAGATAGAACTGCCAATACTTTGTAAAACTTCAAAATAGTTTTTCTAGTCTTATTCAATAAAGTGCGTTTAATTGTGCCACATAGATAATTGAATTGTTGTATTTTAGTGTGTTTATCTAAATTTCTGTCATTGAATAATAATAATAATAACAATAATAACAATAATAATAACAATAATAATACAATCTACTTATTCTGGCCATTCAACCAGCACAAATAAATCACATATTTACAATAAAATTATATATACAACATACAAATTATATTAAATTCAAAATGTTATTAACAGTTAGAAGAGAGTAGATTGATGTACATACATGTTATACACTAAACGTAATTATAACAATAATGATACAGTTAATTAAAATGGGAAAACCAATTAATAAATGTACATTACACGTGAAGATAATATTTGAAACGAAATTAAAACAAATGTAGATTTCTTTAAATGATTTTAACGTCGGCAGACTCCTTTTTTTCTTTGGTATAAAATTCATATTGCGGGAAGTGGATATAAAATACAGGGTGTCCCATTCAAATCTCCCACATTTTAATTAATCATAACTAACAAAGCATGGGAAATTATGAAATGAAGCCGGTATTAAACGAAACAGAAACTCAAAGAATTTTAATTGCCACACACTGAAACACCTATATCCTGCTCTAATTTTTTTTTCAATATTTTCTTCTGAAACACGTATACGAGCACCTCCTGATTCTTTTTTTAACGCTTCCAGTCGCCAGAAACGTGTCAAGCCATGCCTTAATTGTCTTCCCATCAGGTTCATTTCCTCCATATTCTCTCCGATAATTTATTTGCACTGTAAATATTGACTTAGTCTCTGCGTTTGTGCTCGTTTCTGAGGAGTCACCATTTTGTTTTATGTCATTATTGCCCAGCATGCAACAGATGAATGAATTGCAACAATGAAAACAAAAATTCTTTGAGTTTCTCTCTCTTTTATTGCCAACCTCATTTCATAATTCCGCATACTTTGAGAGTTATGATTAATTAAAATGTGGGAGGTTTGAATGGGACACGGTGTATAATGTGGAGTGATATTTCCCATGTTGTAATATGTTAAACATGATATTATGACCGTGTGTTTAAATTATGGTTGGAGGATGGTTACTGCAAATGATAGGCTACATAGTTTGAAGTCGAAATATGTAGTATCATAAATATAAGAGAACTAGACAGTAATTTTTCTGCCATTTTGGAGACGAAGCCATGGTAATTCCTGGGAAAATGGAGAAATGTGAACATATTTTCGGACATTAAACATGGATCTGATACATTATAACGAATATACTGCAGTTTGTCTGACTGTACGTCGCAATAGTCAAAATGCGACATCACTAAGATTTGGACTAAAATTATTTAAATAGTTATAGGAAGAAAGTTCTTTGGACGTTTCAGGAAATGCATTAGTGACGGTCGTTATATATGATTGTTTAATTCGGGTATTTCTAACTTAGATCAACATCTTCACTTCAAGGTTTAGGCGATTTGCCTGTTCCGAATTCACAATGGTTCCTTCCGTCTCTTTCTAGGTCTTCCTACATCCGTTAATCCCTTTGGTTTATAATGATATGCTATCTTGGGCAATCTTGTTTCTTCCATTCTCTGAACATGCTCTTCCCAGCCGACGCGGTGTTGTTGAATTCTAAAAATGCAAAATGTTTAACGATGTGTACCGTAAAAACAAAAAGATTATTGGAAACAACATAAATGAAAATACTTCCTAAAATCGTGGAGAAAACTTTGAGATAGAGAAATGAGTGAAAGTATCAGAGAAACATGTGCAGTTGGAGATATTAAGGAATATGAGAAAAGAAGAATAGGATGCAAATATAAGCAGGATGGACAGCAATAGAATTGTTAAGACTGCAAGGGATAATCTACCTAGGGACAGAAGACAACAGGGATGTCCCAGAAAGCTGTGGAATGACGAGCTAAGAGAGGCAACAAGAATTTAAGAAGTAACAGGTTTAAAACCCATTATAGAAGAGTGAGAAGAATATATTTTTTAAGGAATAATAAGTATGTAAGTAATTGGAACACATCCAGGATTCAATTATTACTATTTTATTCATTAACTCAAATATACAATAAAGCTGAGCAAGAACCAAGAAGATACAACATTTTACTGCACAAAATAAGAAAAAACTACAAAAACCTGCTAAAGAAGAAACGAAAGAACACATCGAACAAGAAGTAGCCAGTTTGGTAGACGAAGTCAATAGCCCGAGAAAAGTCAAGAACTGTGGGTAAATAGATATAAAAATATGGGAAGAACACTTCAGCAACATACTAAACGCATTTAATTAAATAAAAATAAAACTTAGAGTTTTATGTAATTTTCATATTTATTAAAATATAAATTAGTTACAGCTGTTTCGATACTTTGTACCTTCTTCAGACATGATTAATTTAATGAATTTTGTTATTCATCATCATCATCTTCAAGGTATGGGCCTATTGGCCCATTCCGCTCCCCGGCACACTACATGCCGCAGGCGCAGGTCGTCCTTCCAACGACGTTTTGGTCTTCCTACATTTCTTCGGCCTAGAGGCCTATAATGAAACAGCCGTTTTGATAAACGATTATTTGGCATTCTTTGTATATGTTCAAACCAATTACGTTTATTTGTGTGTATTTTCTCGTTTATATTATAGATTTGTAGGTCATCTCTGATATCTTGACTTCTCTTTTGATCTCTTAGAGATACACCTGCAACTGATCTGAGAAACGTCATTTCTATTTTCTCAATTTTATTTTTATCAGAGATCGTTAAAAGCCAAGTCTCAGACCCGTATGTTAATGTTGGAACGGCTACTGTTTTGTAAAATTTTAATTCAGTTTCCCTCGTGGTCTTATTTCTCAAATATCTTCTTATTGAACCTCATATCTGTTGAAATTTCCCTAATTTTTTCTCCATGTCCAAATTTTGCTGGTACGATATCATGCATCCCAGATAATTGAAACAAGTTACTTGTTCAATTATGTTTGCTCCAATTACAATTTTTGTCCTTTTATGCTGAGTTCCAATAAATGTCATTGACTTTGTTTTCTCTGTTGATATATTTAAATTATAATCGTTTATTAGTTTCCATAATTTATAAACTGATCTTTGTAGTTGATTTTCTGAGGAAGCTACAATGATCTGATCATCTGCGAATAAAAGACAGTTCATTTTCGTACCGTTTATCCATAAAATGTTCATCTAAAGAAGTTTGCCATGTACTAATGATATCATCTAAATATATATTAAAAGTATTGGCGAAAGAGGGCAACCTTGTCGAAGTCCATTGTTGATTTCTACGCAAGTTTCTTCAGGACCATTTCCTTTATCTATACAATTTTTTATATTTTCGTATAAACTTTTTATAGCTTTAATTAGATGAGGTGGATATCCTTTATTATTTAGTATATCCCATAATTTAGAGCGCATAATGTTATCAAAAGCCTTCTCATAGTCGATAAACAATATGTGTGTCTCAAGATTAAATTCTCTTCTTTTTTCTATCAACTGTTGTAGTGAAAAGATACAGTTAATTGTAGAGCGGCCTTTTCTGAACCCATGTTGTTCATTTGAAATAATTTCATTACTTATCTTTCCGATTCGTCTAGATAATATTTTAGCATAGATTTTGCTGCATGTTCCCAAAAGGCTTATATTTATTGCCAACAGATATTTATGAAGTTTAATATCCTATACATAAGAGCTTGAGATCCGCATTTAATAAGTTCGATATTGATTCTATCAATTCCAGGTGATTTTTTGTTTTTGAAGCTCTTTATTGTTTCAGTAAATTCTTCTATTGTTATGGAATCAACACTCACTTAAATCACTTTCCATAATTAATATGTTACTTTCTTCTTTGTCATTATGGCTCCATAATTCTTTATAGTATTGTAGCCAATTTTTTTCATGAATTGGATTAAAATTAAGTTTATCCTTTTCATCTTTATTTATCTCTCTTAAGATTTTATAAGTATAATTTTGTCTACCATGAAGGTCGTTTTCCATAGGCCTATCAGAAATATATTTATCCCAACTTTGCCTATGTAGCCTCCGAATTTCTCTCTTAACAATGGCACATTTATTTTTATATTCTATTGTTTTCCGTACTTTCATTGTGTAAATAGTTAAAATAAGCTTCTTTATTTTCTTCAATAAGTTTTGCTATTTCCGAATTCCAAATTTTAAGACCACGCTTTTTATACCTTTTCTTTCTTTTACCTAGTGCTTCTTCTGCAGTTTGTAATAAAATTGCTTTTATCTTCTGCCATTCTAAATTTATATTTAAGCTAATTGGAATTTCTTCCATTAATTGATTTAATCTATTTTGGTATAACATTTTTATACTATCTTCTCTTAATAAATGTACCTTAAAGGTTTCAGTAATATTTCCTTTTTTCTGTAATTTTTTCCATCTTGTTGGTAGTTTAAGTATTGCTTTTACTAGAAAATGATCTGTCATAACGTCTGGACCTCTGAATACTCTAGTATCTTTAATATGTGGGACAATCTTCTTATTTGCAATTACATAGTCAATAATACTTTGAGAGTTTCTTTCGCATCTAGTATATTTATGAATATCTTTATGTTCAAAAAATAGTACGGTATTCATAATTTGTAATCATTGTACTCACAGAAATGTATGAGTTCTTTTCCATTTTCAGTTATTGTATTTTCACCTTTGCTTCCTACTATTCCTGGAATTGTTTGATTACCCACTCTAGCATTATAATCCCCTAATATTAAAATGTAGTCATTTGAATTAACTTTGTTTAGTGTTTTCTGTAATTGTTCATAAAATTCCTCGGTTTCTTTTTTCTTCCCTTCATTTGGTGCGTATATCCCAATCACTGTTAAGTAACCTCTGTCTTGTTTCATTTTTAATGTTATTATTCTTTCATTAACAAACGTATACCCATGTATTTTATTTTTCATTCCTTTTTTATAAATATGGATATACCTGCAGATGCACGTTTATTCTGTTGAACTCCATTATAAATAAAAATGCATTTCTCTAGTTCTTCTGATCCTTTTAACTTCTTTTTTGTTTCGCTAATTATTGCTAAATCTATTTGTGATGTCCATAATTATTTTTCTAATATTTCTTTTTTATATGATAAGCCTCTAATATCCCAGGTAGCTATGTTCACTTTTGCCAGTTTTCCTAATCGTTTATCCTTTAGTTTTGCTGTGGTCGTTGTCGTTCGGTCTGTCCGAGTATTGCTTTGCGGAGTTCGAGTTTTTTTCATAATTCCTCGTAGCAGGTAACCGGCCTGCTTCCGAGTAGTCCAATGGTGGGGCTGCCACCTCAAAGCGTTTGAACATGCTTCCATCTGTGAAACCCCAGGTGGAGGGCTGCCTCTTCCGCTTGTCTCGCCTTTATTGAAACTTGTTCTTTTTGCCGATCCAACCGTTGAGGTCTTCACCCGTATCCCTGGGCAGGGGCCCTCGTTATACCCCGAGAGATTGGGTCCTTGACAGAACTTATTCACTATGATTCTTAGTGTTCACCCCCGCGACGAGAACGCGCCTGTCAAGAATTACTCAGCTGTATACAGTTCCGGCTTATGCCCCCTGTACACACTGGGCCGGGTTAATAATCTCGTCTAAAACCAAGGCTAAAGGCCTTGTTATTATAATACATATCTGTAACTATGTAACACTTTTTATATTTTTTTACTATCTCTATTATAAATTTAAAATTTTACATGTTTGTGACAAAGGAAACAAGTTGGACCTTTAAGAAGTTGTAGAGATAAATAAATTGAAAAGTGGTAATAAGCTGTTAAATTCCCAACTAGATTTGAACGAATCGGCTCTTTTAAAATTTATAATAAGAGATTGTAAAACATCTACTGCCTTGTAGATTGATAAACGGGCGGATGGGGTTCGTTAGTCCTGCAAGGCAACCCATCTAGAAGAGACAACTCTGAAATAAAACGGGGCAGGTTGAGCTCTGGAGCTGGGTGAAGGCAATTGGCCTAGAGAGGAAACCCCGAATAATAAACCCGCCATGAAAACGGGCTAGCAACTCTCTACAAAAAAATATATATATCGTGGAATTACATTACTTAATAGTTCTGTAAAAGTATTCACAAAAATATGAAACGATAAATTAAATGCATTGATCCATATTAAAGAACAACAAGGATTTCGGAAAAATAGATCCACATTAGATGCAATTTACAGAGACAAATTGTGGAAAAATCATGGGAATCCAATAAACCAGTATTCTTATGTTTCATAGATATGAAGAAAGCTTTTGATAGAGTACAGCTTGAAGATGTTGGACATATCTTGAGAGAGAATGAAATTCCCAATGAACTGATTTGATCAATAATATAAATTAACACACACTGCAAAGCAGCAATCAAAGTAAAGGAACAGCAAACTGAAGAAACAACGCTCACAAAGGGCATCAGGCAAGGCGACTCTTTAAGTCCATTGATATTTAATATTATAATGGATAAAATTATTGAAAACATACCGTCATGTTTGGGTTATAAAATGGGAAACGCTAGATTTCACTTAATATGTTAAGGAGATGATGTTGTTCTCCTTTCAGAATCTGAAGATAATTTACAAAAATCTTTACATCAATTTAATATAAATGTCAGAAAATACAATATGGAAATTAACACGAATGAGACAAAATGCTTATCTATATCAAAAGAACGAGGAAGATGCAAATTAGAAGTGGAAAGAAAAATTATAGAACAAGTGTCAGAATTTAATTATTTAGGTACATTAATAACAAACACTAAAAATTTAATAAAATAAGTAAAGAAACAAGCTGATAAAGCAGCACAAATATCAGGATATATGAAAGATTTAATTTGTCGCAACAAACACATGTCAATAGAAAGCAAAACCCGCATATACAAAACGATAGTTCGATCAGTTATCGTATATGGAGCAGAAACTAGGGCTGATACAACAAAAATTACACAAGTAATAAGCACATGTGAAATGAAAATCTTAAGAACTATTCAGGGGAAAACATTATTTGATAAAATACACAACACAGAAATTAGGGACAAATGTCATATTCAAGACATAACCAAATTTATTATAGATAGACAAAAATATTGGAAGGGTCATATAGAAAGAATGGAAGAAAACAGACTTGCAAAAAGAAGTAAAGAAGATAGACCAATGGACGGGAGAAGAACAAGAGGAAGACAGCCAAGAGATGGATAGACAGTGCATGCACATCCAATATGTCTTTCTTCAAGGAGTGATTTTGGAAATATACAGGATGAAAATCCTACAAATTATGTTTTAGAAGAGGAGAAGAAGATGTAAAAAAATTGTTGCATACGTACAGTTATGTACTATAATAACAAAATTAATTAATTTATGTCTGAAGAAGGTACAAAGTACCGAATTAACTGTAACTAATTTATATTTTAATAAATATAAAAATCACATAAAACTTTAAGTTTTATTTTTATTTAATTAAATAGGTTATGGATTTTCATCAAGTAAACACCATTTCAATTGAATACTAAACGTAAATAATAACTCCAGTGTAGCTCATGAGCCGATCAAGATGGAAACTAACCAGACATCAACCTATTCACGAAGGAAGAAGTACAAGAGACTATACTAAACACTGAAAAACAACAAGGCACCAGGACCCGACGGGATAATTAATAAACATATCAAAGGCTCAATCAACTCCATACTGCAGACAATCACCGATATATTAAATATATGTCTGCGGAAGGTAACACAAAAAACTTGGAGACTTTCGACAATCAAGATAGTATCCAAGGGGAAATAAAACCAGTTGGATCCGAACTGCTACCGAGCTAATGATGCTCACAAGACTTATCACTGTGGCTCGGAAGCTGAGGACCTGTTAAATGCCTATAAAATAAATTTAAAAATACCTAATGATACCCTACAAAAGCCCTATAAAAACTGGGAAAAGGACGTAAAAAGTATTGCAATATATAACGAGTATATAGAGATAACCTCGCTGCCTTCACTCTCTGCTCAAGAGAATTGTCACAAAGTGGCAACGTCTTAGAAAATTTGAAGTCGAAATACAATACTTCAGGAAATCAGTTGGATGGTTAAAATATGGTGACATTTTGTGATGATTCAATAGTTTTTCGCGGAACGAAATTATTTGGAATGTGAGAAATCTTTTGAAAGTAAAACTAGATATTATTTTTGAAAGAAGTTGGAATTGAGACTAGACTCTGCAGATTCTTGAATTATACAAATGGTATAAATGTAGTCAAAAGAAGGGAAAGTTGCAAAAAAAAAACTGTCAAGACTGTCAAGACTTATAGAAAGCAAAAAAAAAAAAACAATAAACCAAAAAGTCGAAAAAGGACAAAATAACAATTATACCCCACCATTTCTGGTCTACAACGACTCAAAATTTATGTTTATATTATTTTAGGCCTCGCCTTCAGACATAACATAAACAAATTATATTTACTCAACTTTCGAGCCCTATTTATCAGCAAACGAATCTCCGAAGAAGTGGAGCAGAAGATCTCGGACGAGCAGTTCGGTTTCCGAAAAGGAAGAAGCACTTTACACGTCATCGGCAATCTCATAGAAGGCACGAAATGCACGCTGAGACTCCCCCGAAAAAAAAATCACGCAATGTTCATAGACTATATTGTAAATCATTGCATGCCGAAACATGCGTTGAAATTTCTCCCAAAGAAGCGTTTTGAAGTACCAAGGCCGTGACCAAAAAAAACTGCTTTTTTAACTGCAAGGCACTAAAATCCAGGGAACAATACAATTCCTGAATTGGTAAAATGCATAACCCTGACAACCTGTTCGCACTCCGCCCCACACCAACTCTGACAACTTGCCCGCACACCGCGCCGCGTGTGGACATACTACGCACCGCTTGACTCGCACAGGAAGTTCATCTGCTTCACACAGTGTGTTGCCATATCTGGATTCTGGTTTCGATTTCTGTGCCTTGGAGTTAAAAACGGCATTTGCATTTTTTAACACTGCATTGGTATATCATAACGCTTCTCTGGGAAAAATTTAAAGGTTGATTTCAGCATTCAATTGTTAGGTTTCCTCGTAAGGCTTTCGATAAGTTCGACAGATTCATACTACTCTCAAAACTGAAACTCGTAACTGAGAAGATAAAAAATATGCAACGATCATGCACAACATATTGACAATTAACTACATTCAAACTGCAGATGATGTCACTGCCTCCTAGATGATGACTTAAACCAACGAGTTTTACAAGGAGACCCCGTACGTCCCCTGCTATTTAATGTCCCCACATACTACGTTGTACGTAAGATTAGACAAGAGATGGAACATGTGACAGTATATGTAGGAACTCCGGGTAATGTGGACCCCTATTTTGAATTTGTTTTTCTTCTTCTATTTAAGGGTGTTCAATTGTGCGTAATTACAGTAATTATCATTAGTGTTATAACTATGAAATAGCATTGTTATTTTATTCAAATATGGAAACATCTTCAAAATTTATAAACTTTTTTACATTACAACTTTACCTCCACATTCGGGTAAAGTGGACCCCAGAGCCCAACTTAGCTTTTAGTCTATTTTTAAATTTATTTAATCATCATCACTCCAGGGATTAGTCAATTGCCCTTTCCGACTTCATAATGCATCAGCCCAACGTCTTCTAGGTCTTCCAACATCACGTCTTCCTCTTACTTGATAATTTCTTGCTAACAATGGATATCCCTCCTTACTCATTCCATCCATATGATCAATCCATTTCTGTCTGTAATTCGTGACCTTATACAATAAAGGCTGTAATTTCAATTCTTCTCTTATATCCTCATTTCTTATTCTATCAAGTCTTTTACATCCTTTTACTTGTCTTAGGAACCTCATCTCCGCCGTCTGTATTCTATCCTTCTGTTTTTTCACTGGAGCCCAAGTTTCACATTCATACAATATTGTGGGAACCGCCATAACATTATACATTTTTATCTTGGTTTCTTTTCTAATTTTATTTTTGAATGTTCTCTGTATTGTTCTACACACCGTCTGAAATTGATTTATTTTGGAGTCAATATCTCTTTCCACATTGTATCCAACATCACAGCCCAAATATTTGAAACTGGACACCTGTTCTATATTTTGATTTTCTAAAAAAATTTGGATCTCACTGGATCTCTTCCTCTAAAAGTCATGGTCTTCGTTTTCCTTACAGAAATCTTTAGATAATATAACTTACATATTTCATTTAATGCATGCATTGATTTCTGTAAGTCGTCTTCATTTTTCTGTATTATGATTACATCGTCAGCAAATAGATTATTTATGCACACTTTATTATCCATTCTTATTCCTGGATTCACTAAAACTTTCCATTTAATTAAAATATCGTGTATATTATATATATATATATATATATATATATATATATATTAAACAAAGTGGGTGATAAACTACATCTTTGGCGTAATCCAGTATTTGTTTTGATTGTATCTGTTCTTTTTAATCCGGTATCTTAAATTTATTTACTCTATTAATTATTTATAAAGACAGACACAGATTAATCTGAAAATATTTATGACTGATGTAATTAAAAGCGTTGATATTTGAAGGGTCCACGGGAAGAACATGCTAAGTAACTTTTTTTTTCCAAATTCTGTTATGCTCCCATCTTGTAGCTTTCAGGGTCTTCTATCTTTCTAGTAAAACACACAAGGAAAAACCCTGCTCAGTCACTGAATACAGAAGAGCAAAGAATTGGTGTACAGGGAAAGAAACTTCTAAGTAAATGTGAATGTAGGGAAAAAATATGCTAGTTACATACTGGAGATGTGGTTACACTGCTTATAATATTGTTTCCTTCCAATTTTTACATTGTTGTCATTAGAACCAGCCACTACATTCTACATGACAGTGAGAAAAAAATATCTGCCAGAAGATCTTAATAGATCATCGGTTGATTAACGTCTTTGAGATCGTCCGATTCCTAATAGCCAATTTTGTCGGTCCATCCAATCTCCTGGTTGTAGATGTTTCTCCTTCATGTATTAATATATTCCCTGACTCCAGGAGGTTTTAGGTCTTCCTCTGCTTCGACTTCCCTCAGGTTTCCATTCCAAAACAGATAGCGATCTTCTTCCATTCGCTGGACATGTCCGTACCATCTTAATTGCTGAGTTTTAATATAATCTAAAATAGTGTCTTCAATCTTCATTTTCTCCCTTAACTGAGTTCCTATTTTTTTCTCTTCTTGAAATTCTTGCTGCCCTTAGTATAAAATCTATTTCCGTTGCCAAAAGATACTTATTTGTTTTTGTTGTTAATGGCCAAAGCTTTGATCCATAAGTAATGATGCTTTTAACAATTGTATGATATATTAATTTTATTTTTATTACTTATATTTTTACCCCACAATATTCCATTGAGGCAAGCAATTGCAAATTTTCCTTTATTATTTCTATTTCTTATTTCCTCTTCATAACTCTCATTTTTATTTATTTTAATTCCTAAATATGTGATCTCACTAGAAGATTATATTGTTTCTCCAGTCTCCAAAATTAAATTTTGTTCTGGTTCACCAATTGATAATTTTTTTTTCATGTTTAAAATTAATCCTCATTTTTCATATTCTTCTATTACTTTTCTAGTCCTATATTCTAAATCTTCATAATCTTGTGCAATTAACAATTGATCATCTGCAAAATGTAAGTTGTATAAAGTTTTGTTGTTTGAAATAGGAATTCCCATTCTTGAACATTTTCTCCACCAATTGTTTAATATTTCACGTAGGCTATATATATTTTAAACAGAGTCGGTGATAGACAACAACCTTGACGAAGACCTTTATTTATCGTAAAACCATGTGACAATTTACTGCCAATTTTAGATATGCAATTGTCATATAAATTTTGTATAGCATTAATTATTATTATAGTCTTAAAGCAATCCATAGTTTCTCTATAGGGACATTGTCGTATGCTTTCTCAAGATCTACAAATAGTATCTGCAAAGGTTGTCCATATTGCATTTTCTTTTCTATTACCTGAGTGATACAAAATATATTGTCGGTTGTGGAACGACCTGCTCTAAATCCTGACTGTTCCTCTAATTCCATATCATTATAGTTTTTTTCCAAATAATATTTTAGTATACGTCCATGGAGTCTACTCATAGTACTTGTTACTGTTATACCTCTATAATTTTCACATTGGTCTTTTTATCCTTTTTTATGGATTGTCGAAATGTATCCTAGTTTCCATTCTTCAGGAACCTTTTCACCATTCATAAATTTTGTAAATAATTTTCTCAATCGTTCAAATAAAGGGTCGGATCATGTTTTAATAGTTCCGCTGGTATTCCTCCTGGACCACTAGCTCTTTTATTTTATAATGATTGAATATTCATTTTAATATCCTCTATGTCCAATTGTATATGTTCATCTTAATTTATTTCTGAAATATTTTGAATGTTATCTAAATTAAATACCCTGTTTTCTGATAGTAATATTTTAAAATAATTTTCAGTCATGGGTATTGTTTGTACATTTGTTTGTCCACTTCTTTTATTTCTCAATTTTTTAAAATAAGATTCAGTACTTCGTGTTCCTCCAATGTGTTTGAATTTTTAAACAATTTTGTTCCCAGCTCTGATTTTTAGCTTCCGTAATTTTCTTTCTAACTCTTGCTTGAACTTCTTTATATTGTGTTTTGCCTTTCAGATCTTTGGTATTCAACCACATTAAATATTTTTCTTTTTACACGCTTAATATTAACTTGACCTGTATCTATGTAACTGAATCTTTTAACGCGATTTTCACCCACTTAAAATCATTGGATCGACTTGAAACTTTGCATACTTGTAAAAGACCCGTGACAATATAATAATTTCATATTTTGTTTCTAAAATCATGGCCAGAATCATCAGAAAATAAAAAGTGTCTTTGTATCTATGTAACGGAATTTTTGAACACGATTTTTACCCACTTAGAAACATTGGATCGACTTGAAACTTTGTATACTTGTGAAGGACCTGTGACAATACAATAATTTCATATTTGTTTCTAAAATCCTGGCCAGAATCATCAGAAAAATAAAAAAAAAGTGTCTTTGTATCTATATAACGGAATTTTTTAACACAATATTCACCCACTTAGAAACACTAGATCGACTTGAAACTTTGTGTACTTGTAAAGGACCCGTGACGATACAATAATTTCATATTTTGTTTGTAGAATCCTGGCCAGATTCATCAGAAAATAAAAAAAATTAAAACTGGTATAATAGGTTGCGGACTAGTCGACTTTTTAGTCAATCGTTGTAAGTGCTCAGTTGGTAGAGCGGTACGCTCTAGTGGTATATAATTTCTGTAATCCATAGGTCGCTAGATCAAATCCGGCTGGGAGGTTTTTTTTTTAGGAGAGTATTACTTTCAGCTCAATTAAAGA
The DNA here is from genome assembly GCA_030220185.1 of Diploptera punctata. Lineage (NCBI taxonomy): Eukaryota > Metazoa > Arthropoda > Insecta > Blattodea > Blaberidae > Diploptera > Diploptera punctata. The sequence continues at coordinate 455,406 of JASPKZ010000442.1, read as the reverse complement.
ATTTACAGATATTTAGATTTTTATCTTATTCTGTAAAATATTAAAACTACAAAATAATAAATAAATAATAGTTTTAAAAAACTAAAACAACACGCTTTATTAGAAAACCGAACTAAAAAAATGAGAAATAATTTTAATTTCCAACACGCTTGGGATATATAATTTTACCATTAAAAGCGTGGGGTACTTTTTATGATTTTTACATTTTCTTCTTAGAGACTTTAATTTTACTAATATCTGTTTATTATCAAATATATTAATTGATAAAGAGCACCCCACGCTTTTGATGGTAAAATTATTTATCCCAAGCTTGTTGGAAATTAAGATTATTTTTCATTTTTTTAGTTCGGTTTTCTAATAAAGCGTGTTGTTTTAGTTTTTTAAAACTATTATTTATTTGTTTGATATTTCTTTTGCTAAGTCCTCATTCCAAAAATATTTGAATGTATTTATTTCTCTATTCGCTTCTCCTAAAGCTTCTTTTGCCGCCTGATGAATACTTTTTACTATATAGTTGTATTCTTCCCGAGCATTGTCAAACGTAGAGATTAGTAACTGATCACCTAACCTTTTCTTATAAATATATGATGTGCTCTCATTCTCCAAACTATCCAAATTGTATAGAGTTGTTGACAAGTCATGAAAACTGTCCTCTTCATTTTTAGTTTTATTTAGCCTGTCATTTTTACTTTGGAATGGAAATATTATTTTTGCATTCAGTAAATAGTGATCACTTCCGCATGATAATCCTCTGTATGCCCTTACATCCTGGGTCTTTAAAATTGAATGTTTCTTAATTATTACAAAATATTTTATCGATTGTAGATTAAGAGTATCTTGGTGCCAAGTATACTTATGAATATCTCTATGTTGGTAAAATCCATTTAGGATTTTAAGTGAATATTGTTCACAAAATCCTATCAATCTTCTACCATTGTCATTTTTCTCCACTTCTCCATATGGTCCGACTACATCATTATCCATCTCTTTGCCGATTCTGCTGTTAAAATCGCCAGCTAATATAATTTCTCTTGAGGTCCCGATCCCAGCCATAATAGAATTTAACGTACTATAAAATCTATCTTTTATTAAATGGTTTTCGTCCTCACTAATTTCATATATTCCTAATATAGAGCATATTATACCAAAAAGAGATATATTAATTTTAATTATGTTTTCATTTATTGCTTCCCAGTTTGTGATATATCTCTTATATTTCTTCTTGATAAGTATTGAAACCCCTCTTTTAGCCCTTTCGTTCTTTTTAACACCACTGTAAATATGAACATATGATCCTAAAGTTTCTATTCCTTCTCCTTTCTTCTTTGTTTCTGTCAGTACGATTATGTCCTGCTTCAAATCCTCCATCTGTTTAAGGACCTCCTCCATTTTATTCCATATGCCTTGTACGTTCCATGTTCCAATTAGCAGAGTTCGTTTTCGTAGCATGATTCGTCTTCCTTTTAATTTGACCGGCTTATCATCTCTATTAGATCTTAATATAAAGAAATTATTTAGAATGTTCCAGAATATTCATCCTGGGGTAGCCATTTCTTATTAAATACATAGGACAATTTTCAACAGGGATTTTAATATTTCCTTCGGATATCCTGGAACCGATACTTGCGGTACATGCGATGAGCTCACTGCTAGAAAAAAAAAGCCTGGAATCATTATTAGTAACAGAGAAGAATGACAACAGAAAAAAAGCAATAGAGAAGGAACTTAAACAAATTTGCACAGAAAATTAGGTCCATTTAAGAAAAAGTGAAACTTTCTGACAAAGGAAAAGATCATCAGAGGCAGAGAGTCAGAGAAATGTTAAATAAAGAAGCTGCTTGCTTTGATTTCTGCAAAAATGTTGTGTGTTTGTCCCCACATTACAGGTAATGATGTATATTATAAGAGATAAATCTCAAAATATATTAAAGAATTTTCTACTTTATGAGGTGAGATGTTAAAGCATTTTCTGCAACTCATTCATTAATGTAAATACCTCATAGTGTTACCTCCCACTTTCATTCTGATTAAACTCGCGATATATTTTTCAATATATACGTGCTGTCTACTGGAAAGAGTGTATTTTACATGTACCCAGAAACTATTGGTAATAAGGGAAGTGCTCCTTTGTGAAACACTTTGTCAATCATTATCTTGACGTTGAAATTTATTTCTTTTGTGATTCAGCAGGAGGTCAGAACAAAAATGCTACACTTTTCAGATTTTTCCATCAATTAAGTAAATGTTTAACAAAGATTGAGAATGGCTCGGTGTTTTTTTTTTTTTTTTTTTTCCAATAAGAGGGAATTCTTACCTTAGAATGCATAAGAATGTTAGCCTAATACATTATAAAACTTATGCCAAACTTCCTGCTGACTGGGCAGAAATATTCAGGAGTGCTCGCCAAAAACCTATGTCATTTGATGTAGTAGAAGTTGATCAAGAGCCATTTATTATAAAGGTATCGACTGCTTTATTGAAGAAACAGTATGTGTCAAAAATGCCATTTGCAACTAGGCCTGTCAGAGAATTTCTAGTATCAAATCAGCAGGCTAATTTAGTGTGCTATCGAAATACCTACAATGGGGCATAGGAAAAGGATCCTTTTTGTTGCCAAAAGGGAAAAGAATAGTACCACAGCTTGCAAGAAATTAGCTCCTAATGCCAAAGACAGCTTATATGGGTAAAAAAATAAATGTCTTGTATTTTGTGCTAACACAACTAATCGAGAAGGCGAACGAATTCAACCTAAATTACATGTGGTCCTTGTCGATTTTGCAAAAGCCTTCGAGTCGGTGGAGCATATAGCCATACTGAAAGCACTAGAACACCAGGAGATACAACACAAGTACATCCGACTTCAAGGAAAACTGTACACAAATAGCAAAGCAAGAGTTAAAATGGACAAAATAGGGGAGGAAATAGCCCTACAACGAGGAGTAAGGCAGGGGGACCCAATATCCCCAACAATTTTTATAGCCCTAATGGAGGATATCTTCAGCAGGATGAAAGAAGACTATGGAATAAATATAGACGGAAGGAAATTATTCAATATTCGCTTTGCAGACTACATCGCTCTCATAAGACTCATACAAAGAAGCAGAAGAAATGCTAAGAGAGCTCTGAAAATACAGTAAACAATCAGAATTTCAAATAAATGTCTCAAAAACAACGATAATGACTATGTTTACTTAGGCCAAGCCGTATCATTCAGCAACCAAACTCTAAACGAAATAGAAAGGAGAATCACACAAGGATGGAAAAAATTCTGGGCTCTAAAGTTTATATTACTACAAAAGACATCGGCCTAAAAATAAAATAAAAAAAACCCGTCATGGACATGTGTGTACTACCAGTATTAACTTACGGCTCGCAGACATGGTCATTAACAAGAAAAGGAACATCCATGCTAGAGATTTGCCAAAGAAAAATGGAGCGGAAGCTATTAAACATCACAAGAAGGGACCGCTTCAGGAACGAGAACATCCGCAAGATAACGAGGCTAAAAGACGCAGGAACATCAGTAATGGGGTTGAAATGGAAATGGAGGGGGGTCATATGCTCAGAATGGATCCTAAAAAGTGGACTTATCCATTGACGATGTGGTAACCCAAAAAGCGTTAGAGTGAAGTGTTTAAGTGTCATATAGGAACACTGTGGACTAGAACATCGCAAAACAGACAAAGATGGAAGCAATCCATAAATAAATAATAGTTTTAAAAAAACTAAAAGAACACGCTTTATTAGAAAACTAAAAAATGAAAAATAATTTTAATTTCCAATACGCTTGGGATAAAATAAAGTGCTCAACAAAAAAATCATCTCCAACACATACTTACTTACTTACTCACTGGCACTATCGAACCCGTAGGTTCATGGCCGCACGGACATAAGCTCTCCATACATCCCTATCCTGAGCTAATGCTTTCCAATCATTCCCTGTATAATCTACTTCCCTCAAATCATTGTTAATGTTGTTCTCCCACCTCATTCTTGGTCTACCAACTGGGCGTTTTCCTTCTGGCTTTCCTACAAGAAGTTTCCATGCACGTCTTTCATTCCCCATACGCGCAACATGTCCTGCCCATCGCAGTCTACGGGACTTAACTGTTCTTATTATATCTGGCTTCCTATAAAGACCATGTAGTTCATTGTTATGTAGTCTTCTCCATTCACCTGTCTGTTCATCTCTCTTTGGTCCAAAAATTTTCCTAAGAACTTTATTCTCAAATACTCGTAATCTCCTTTCCTCCCTTAAAGTAAGAGTCCATGTTTCGCACCCATATAATATAACTGGTAGAATAATAGTTTTATATATTTTCAGCTTAACATTTTTTGAAAGGAGTTGGGACATCAAAAGTCTCTGCAATGCATAATAGCATGCATTTCCAGAATTGAGCCTATGTTTAATTTCTTTGTGCATCTCATTCCTATTTGTGATTATTGTTCCTAGGTATTTGAATTCAGCCAATTCCTCAAAATTTCCCTCATTTGTCATTAGCTGTCCATTTCCATTATATAATGTATTTCTACGTGAGACCATATATTTAGTTTTACTGATATTTACTTCCAGTCCTAATTTCTTAGTGTTACTCAATAGTGTGTGCGTGTTGGCCTTTAGTATCTCCTCGCTATCGGCCAGTAGTACTACATCATCAGCATAAACTAACAGCTTATTAATACCATTCAGTTGTAAGCCTTCCTCATTCTCTAAAGATTTAATGGCATGCTCTAGTACAAAATTAAATAGTAGAGGAGATAGTGCATCTCCTTGCTTCAACCCATTCTGGATTTCAAAAGTGTCTGAAAACTGTTTGCCTACACGCACCCTACTATTTGAGCCATTTAGACACATTCGTATAAGTCTAACTAACTTTTTAGGAATTCCGAACTCCAGCAGGATACTATATAACTTCTCCCTCTTAATTGAATCATATGCTTTTTGGAAGTCTACGTATAGTTGATGTACAGTACCATTATATTCCCATTTCTTTTCTAAAATCTGTCTTATACTAAAAATCTGATCTGTTGTAGACCTGTTTCTTCTAAATGCACATTGATGATCTCCTAGAATGTCATCAATATAGGGAGTAAGTCTGCTGACTAATATATTTGTTAGAATTTTGTACGAAGTTGAAAGTAATGAGATGCCCCTGTAGTTGTTGCAATCAGTTTTATCTCCTTTCTTATAAATTGGTACGATAATTGATTCCTTCCATTCATCTGGAAGAGCTTCTTTTCCCAAATCATACTAAGCAAACAGCGTATCTTGTCCATCAATTTTTCTCCCCCTGATTTTATCAGTTCTGCTGGGATCTCATCTGAACCTGATGCTTTATACATCTTCAATTTTTCAATTGCCATTTCAACCTCTAATGCACTTGGCTCTGCGACTAGCATTTCTGCTGTCTGTAACTTATCCTCCTCAATGTCCTGTTCTGTATGTACATTTAATAGCTGATTAAAATAACTTTTCCATCTATTTAATATACTCTTGGAATCTGCAATCATATCCCCATTTTCATTCCGAATTATGTTTGTTCTAGCCTGAAACCCTTTCTTCTCTATACTAATTCCCTGATATAATTCTCTAATGTTCCTATTTTTTGCATTCATTTCAAGATCATTAATCTTCTCTCTCAAATATTCCCTCTTTTTACTCTTTAGTAACTTGGTGGTTTCCCGTCTAACACTACCCAATTGCTCTAAATTTACCTCATTTGGCTCGTGTAACCATTTAATTTTTGCTAGCTTTCTTTTCTTTACAATGTCGGCACATTCCTCATCAAACCATTTCTTGTTTTGCCTCTTTTTTAAACAACCAATGCTTTCTGATGCTGACAATTTAATAGTATCTCTTATAGCCTCCCATTCCTTATTTATATCAGTTTCTTCTTCGTTTGCCACATTGTCATCTGAAGATTCCAGTACTTCAAATCTATTAGCAATTTTGATTTGGTATTCTTGCTGCATTTCATCATTTTTCAAGTTTTTTAATTCATATTTTACAGAATCATCTTTAGCGTTTGTTCCTCTCATAAGCGATAGCCGTTGTCTGATTTTCACCCTGACCAGATGATGATCTGAATTGCAGTCTGTCCCTCTAACTGATCTAACATCAATGATGCTACTGTGCCAGCGTTTATCCACTAATACATGATCTATCTGGTTCCGAGTTTCTCAGAATAAAATTAGAGTTATCAAGAAAAATAAAATAATTTTACCATCAAAAGCGTGGGGTGCAATATATCAATATATTTGATAATAAACAGATATTGGTAAAAGTAAGCTCTCTAAGAAGAAAATGTAAAAATCATAAAAAGCACCCCACGCTTTTGATGGTAAAGTTATTTTATTTTTCTTGATAACTCTAAATTTATTCTATATGTGTTGGAGATGATTTATTTGTTGGCCACTTTATTTTATACCAAGCGTATTGCAAATTAAAATTATTTTTCATTTTTTTAGTTTTCTAATAAAGCGTGTTCTTTTAGTTTTTTAAAACTATTATTTATTTTTTATTTTTTAGTTTTAATATTTTACAGAATAAGATAAAAATCTAAATATCTTTAAATTCGATACTATTGTAGTATGAGCTAAAAGTAATACTCTTCTATAACAAAAACCCTCCCAGCCGGATTTGAACCTGCGACGTACGGATTACTGAAATTATATATCACTAAGAGTTCACTGCTCTACCAACTGAGCTCTTACAACGATTGCCTAAAAACTCGACAAGTCCGCAACCTATAATACCAGTTTTCATTTTTTTGATTTTCGGATGAGTCTGGCCAGGATTTTAGAAACAAAATATGAAATTATTGTATTGTCACGGCTCCTCTACACGTATATAAAGTTTCAAGTCGATGCAATGTTTCTAAGTGGGTGAAAATCGCGTTGAAAGATTCCGTTACATTGATACAAAAACCCTTTTTTTTTATTTTCTGATGATTATGGCCAGGATTTTAGAAAATAAATATGAAATTATTGTATTGTCACGGGTCCTGTACAAGTATACAAAGTTTCAAGTCGATCCAATGATTTTAAGTGGGTGAAAATCGCGATGAAAGATTCCGTTACATAGATAGATAGATACAGGTCAAGCTAATATAAAGCGTGTAAAAAAGTTGAAGTGATAGTCCCAAGGGATTGGCTATAACCCAGGCATATAACTTAAGCCATCCTGCAGTCACTTGGAGGCCCTTGCCCGACATGGGATGATTATGGGCTAATTCTAAATTTTGTTTTAAAATTAGAAAAGCTGTAAAATAATGACTTTTTTAAACATTCCAAACATAGACTACCAATATCCCGGGCGAAGTACGAAGATTTTCAGGTGTTAAATCTGCAGCCATCAGGCTCAAGGATTCTGCTCCTCTTCACCACACCAATAACATGAAGAAACTATGTGAAGATTTACTAAAAATTAATATAATTAATTTTTGACAATATAATATAAATTACTAGTTATTATTTTGATTCTTCATTAGAATTTCAGGGAGAAAAAGAGACTTAGTATATTCTTTCCCTTTTTTAATTGACATGACTGCAGTTATTGTTAAACTGTATGAAAAGTATGGGAAATATTTTTGTAGTAACTACATGCTGTCTTTAATATTTATTTCTCATAAAATTACTTGTAAGAAAACTAAAATACTTTTGTGAGCGTTTAAAAGTTAAAATTTGTTCCCCTGAAAAGTTTTAGAAATGTGACTAAGCATTTTCTTTCCGGGGACCCTTCATTGATTTATTGTTTTGAAATAATTATTGTTGATTATAACAATCACACGTCATTCAACTGCAGAAAGCGACGGTCTTTGGGTATAATAAAATTACAAGGATATTAAATAAAATTAATTAAGTGCATAGTTTTTACAGATAATATCCTCATTGATAAAATATACGTATTCGTGTAAAGTGAACCCAGGTCCACTTTACCTTCTCGTCGAGGGTCCACATTAACCGAATCCCTTCGTTATGTTTAATTATTTCGTACAGCCGCCATGTCACATAATGCCAAACCAAACCCGTCAGTATATTAAAACAGCATCTGCATAATATAATACATTTAGGAGTTTTTTCAACATTTTTAATATTCAATAGCAGAAATTTAGGATTAATTCTTAGCTTGAAAAACTTTTAAAATTGTTATTTTAATAAAAATCACAAATAATCTCTTCTTCCCACAAAGAATAAAATAAACTGGCCTTGAACACGTCAAAGTTGATGAGAGGAAGAATATCAAATATTTTCTGTTCGGGGGCAGCATTAATTAAAGAAGATACTAACAGGGTCCGCTCAAACCGAAGATATTTCTAGACTTATTATCGGCAGATATTTCTAAGTTCATTCACCTCGTGAATTTGTCAAGGTTAACTGCATCTAATGATCCGATTTGCTGATTAATGTTATCGACTATAATTTTTAAATTAATTAATATTATGCCACGTTTGGTTTTGATGAAACAGAAATTGCGGCCACTAGAGCGAAAATGGACTCACCTCCCTCTCTTTCATATGCACGCACGCACACACACACACACATATAAATATATACAGAATTTTGATGATTAGACAACTTTCTGTGCCTAAAGTTTTATTTTTCTTCTCCACTCGTCTCTCTCCATCCAATCCATGTCCTGCAGTCCTCTTGCTCTCATTCCAGCTATTTCCTGCATCCACGAATTTCGAGGTCTTCCTCTCCTCCTTCTTCCAGGTGGACACCATTCCAATGTTTTCCTGGGTAATCTTTCTTCTTGCATTCGTCGTACGTGTCCATACAAATTAAATTGTTTATACCGTATATAATCTACTATTGAATAACCAATAATCATTTTTTCTCTTATGACAGTATTTCTTAATTTGTCTAATTTTGAACATCTTGCTGCTCTCCTCAAGAAATCCATTTCCATCGACATAAGTCTTTGTTCTAAGTTTTTGTTGAATTTCCAAATCTCAGCTCCATATGTGACAGCACTTCTCATTATTGAATTATATATTTGTAACTTTATATATATATATATATATGCCTATAATGGTAGCCTAAAGTTGAGCCATAGCCTCTTCTTTGTTAGGAGTTACTAGACCAAGTTAATTTAGTTAGCTTATTTGCCCATAGATGTCTTGAATGGCATGCGGTCAACATACTGACTCAATGAGACATCTAGTAAGCAACTAAGATATTATTAGGACTTTGAGGTCTGTAAATTTTGCTTAAAGGCCTTTTTTATTCAGGCTTAAGGATCTTTTACGAGCCTGAAAATCTTCACACCCAGGACCCACGGCTTAAAGTCCCACCCGGAGGAGTTGCTTCTTGGATTTTTCCATCCTAAAAAATCCATTTACCCCGGCCGGGTTTGAACCCGCGACTCTAGGGACCTGAGACAAGAAGCATGACCATTAAATTAGTTCATCGCGTTTGACATATATACAGTATATTTGCCATGACTATTTAACTCATGCCCCAAATGGGAGTCAATGACCAATCACGTTTCAATGATTTCTGTTTTACAACCAATCAGAGTCGTGTTTCACCAAATATTTATCAGTGTTATAATTACCATATTAAAGAAAGCTCCTCCTTACAATAATGCGTTCATTTGGCAATAAATAGTATGATCTGGTTGCAGTGAGAAACAAAAGAAGCACTAAAAGCGTATCTATCGCTTGTCATTTGTTTTCAAACATAGCCGTTTACATTAAATATATAAATATTTTAAAATAACTACAGTTAAATAATGATTTGTGAGTAAACAGCTTAATTTTATTCGTTAAATAGTCCTAACAAATGCCACTCTTGATTTCCAAATTCTCTAGATAAATTGAAAATCACTCGTGGCATTACTTATGATAATTTTCGGTGCCTGCGAGACATGATCGGTGATGGTCTGTAAAAAGTTTTAAGAAATATTTTCTGGAGAACATCAATAGTTTTATTCCTTCGGAATTCGCTAAAAATAAATTAAATTTGCAAATAGTCAATAGAAGTCAAAATGGCAAAAAAGACAATAAAAATGGTTCTATCGTCTTCAAATGTACGTAAACCTGTTTACATCCATTTGACTCTTCTATATCTAATATATAAAAATGTTTGTTTGTTTGTTTGTTTGTTCGTACTTTATGCGCGACCGATTGAGAGGGTTTTTTTGCAAAATGATCAGGAGATTCCCGGGATGAACATAGGCTATAAGAGAGTTGAGATACTCAATTCCTACACCCTTAAAAAACACCCTTAAAAACACCCTTTGTAGTGAAAAACGTGAAAAGTATCTTTTTTACCGTTAAATGGCTTACGCTGCCCAAATCATAACAAATTCACAAAATTAATGTATACAGAATTGAATATCTCAAAACACTCTATTGAAAAGTCCGTGACAGCATATGTTTATCTTTTAAGGATAACTCACAATAACCATTTTTGTCTTTCATTGATGCCAAGAAGATCGGAATAAGTAGATTCCTGGACAAGCATAGCAGCGCACGGCGGGTATTCTTTTGTGGATAACTCAAAATAACGAATTTTGTCTTTCAGCTCATTTATGCCAAGTACGTTGGGGTCAGGATTTTTAAACTGACCCAAACCCTCTGGCGGCACTATGGCCCTGGGGTCGACTCAGCCTCTAACTGAAATGAGTACCAGACGCTTGTTCTGGGGTAAAGGCGGCCGTCACGCAGGGCTGACAATCCGGCTGACATAAAGTGCCGATTGTCTAGAAAAAGTGGGAGCCTTAACCTCCTACTACCCCAAGGGCCTCCTGAGGTCTGTTGTGGGATCACTTTACCTTACATCGGGATGTGTAGATTCCCAGGTAACGCCGGGTAATCAGCACGTGGTATCTAAAAATAATAACGATATAAGTTTATATTTATTTTTCCTTTTACTTATTCAACTAAATACAAAAACACATCATTTATTTAGGTGTAGCAGCGCACGCCGGGCATTAGCTAGTATTACGATAAAAATTACACTAAAGCTGATCCTTCGTAAATGATTCATCTCGTCGCATCATTAAATGCATTCTGTAACGACAATCCTTTTTTTTTTCTTTCTTTTTTTACTATTTCTTTATTTATTAAACCAAGTGGTCGCCTGGCTAGAATCTCCTGTTTTTTATTTCTTTATTATTATTATTATTATTATTATTATTATTATTATTATTATTATTATTATTATTATTATTATATTAAAACTTTTTGGGCACAGGTAGATGTTTTATTACATTGTAAACCTCTTTATAAATAATAAATAATAATAATAATAATAATAATAATAATAATAATAATAATAATAATAATAATAATAATAATTATTATTATTATTATTATTATTATTATTATTATTATTATTATTATTATTATTATTATTATTATTATTATTATTATTATTATTATTATTATTATTATTATTATTATTATTATTATTATTATTATTATTCAGGAATTTTGCAGCTGAAGCCTTTTTCACTCTAGATTAATAATATATGTATAATAATTTATTATTCTTGCTCAAAAATCTAGATTTTTTAAGCCATTTTTCGAAAATTTCGTGCATTTTTCCGGATTTTCGAGTGCATCAAATTATTCAACTTACTAAAAAATAATATTTTTTCAACAGTCTAATTCCAATATACTAGTTGAACTATTTAATATACGATTTAGCCTCCTCGTCAAAGAGAAATAAAAGATCTGGTAGGTACTCACTTGTCCCATATACATATCAATTAAGGATAACAATTTATATAAGAAGCGTTTTTCAAAATGTACAGAATGATAGAGTAAGAATTTAAATTGAAAAAAAAAGAGTTTATTAAAATAATTACACAGGAAGCCATAAATGTAACTTTAATTAGATAATAAGTATTAGAAAGTAATACCTTTATGTGCTAAGTGTTAAAACCGTATCACAGTATACTATCTTATGTCTCGATACCACATACAAACAGTTGAACGATATATACTGTGTTGCAATCTTAAGTTTTAGTACATAAAAGTCCATTCTCTATTAATAAGCATTATAAAGACATCTGTGCTGAAGAAATTTTCATATTTCTACTAAATTCAGCTAGGAGATGAATTGGAACTAATTTGGGCATAACATGTTTTTAAATGGAATTTAGCACTATTTTAAAACAATTCTAATATTTGTACAAATTGCATCAATGGAATTTATTTTTATAATTTAATTGTCCATTCAATCGTGATAAATAAAATTATTTATTAATTTCAAGGACGTTGGTCAAAAATATGTTTCCTCTGCTGAGGAGTGCTTTTACATACTTTAGCAGACGAAAATTTTATTTTTTTTTTTTGATTGACGTTATTTAGAAATCGCTTATTTCAATTAAGCGAAAAATATTCCTTGCTGCAATTTTTTAGTTTGTAAGTTAAGGTAAAAATATTGTAAAGTGAGAAAGTCCATTTAAGCTGTAAACTTGTTGATGCCCAAATAATAACTTATTCCAAATTGACGTAAATTATTATTTAATGGGAAGACAATGTATAGTCTGTTATATGTGCAGTATACATGTCTCGCAATTCAGTGCAGATTTCTATATATTTAACGTAGTTATACTAAATTTGCTCTAACTATAAAGTGATGCAACAATTGAATAGCCACCCAGAACAAAATAAATATTTTTAAATTGATTTTTTACATAGGAAAATGTCCCACCTGTCGTTATAAAACCATTTCCCATGTAAGACTGAATGAAATGAAGCCAGTTTATTTCAAATTGTTTCTATTATTAAAATTTAATAAATAATTGTTGCATTAATCTCCACTTTTTAGTTAGAGGACTGTATATTTAAAAAAAAAGTGTAGTTCTATCAATTTTACAAACCAGCCAAATGTAAATCAAGCGACACAAGAATCGTAAATTTATATAGATCACGGTGTTTGAATTATTGATTGCGCTTAAAAACTATTTCATGACTGAAAGTCATAAGTGTAATAGTTAAAGCGACTTAAACTCCAACAAATAATGGTAATATATAAAAAGAATGGACAATTCAAGAATCACAAAAAGAATACCAAAAATGATGATGCAATATAAACCCAAAGGACATCGTCGACCGGGAAGACGTCTTAAAAGACTGCTAGATGAGGCCGAAACAGATCTACAAAGGCCTAATCCGTGAAGGAAATGATGATAAAATCGATAGAAAATGAGAGGAATGATGCAATTAATTGAAATTAACAATATAATATGTAAAATGGAATGAGAGAAAATTGAACGAAATAGTTACCAACTTTGACGTTAGTTCAAATCATAAGCTAAAAAAATAAAAATAAGTGCATGAAACATTCAATTCGGTATATTTAAGTCATGAATTAAGATCGGATTTTTTAAATCTGTAAATTGAATTGAAACTAGATCTGTAACATGAGACTACGTACTTAATTATTTCAATGGCTCAGGAGGTTAGTGCGTGAGTGTAATAAGCTATAGGTTCCGTGTTCAAGCCTCGGTCTGACTAGTTTTTTTTTTCATTTATTTTTATGTTTTACTTATTTATTCATTTTAGGTGCTTTTATTTATTTTATTTGTTTATAATTTTTAAATATTTTTAAAAGTTAGGCCCTAATGCTAATGAGGGGTTAGGAGTTTCTTAAATAGCTAGTACCTATTAGTTTTTCTATTTTTTTCTATTTAAAAATAGTTTTAAAAATGTGTTAGTTATTTATTCATTTTAGGTATTTTTATTAATTTATTATTTTTAATTTTACTTATTTTAAAAAGTACATGCAAATGAGGACTCGTACACTAGAGGTTCGGGTTCAAACCCCCGCCCGGTGCCAACAAGTCTGTTTTACTTTTTTTTAGACGGGTTGGAATACGATCAGAAATATTCTTTCTCATAACATCGTTTTAAGAAAACCTATGACAGATACTCGATCGGAGGTACGTGAAGATTGTAAATGCGATAGGCCTATGTCATTACTAGTCAAATTCATATCAAATTCCTTTGAGGTGAAGTCATGTGATGAAAGTTAAAAAATTGTTAAAGCATCTATAAAATAAAAAAAGTATATTTTGAGCCTAGACACGATATGAGCGAACATTACAAAATGTGTCTTGAAATAAAATAAGTAGAAAAAATTATCTTATATCTAGCGTCTATAAATAGCCTAATTATAAAATAAAAAGTATATACACTAAGGCAAATATGTTAAAATGTGTTGAAGCGTCTGAAATTTCTGATGTAATTGATTTCATATATTAAAGCTACTGAAAATTATTTAAAAATACACATTTGGGACACTGTGATCTTAGATATTAAACCGACTGTAAATAAAATAAGTGGATGTACTGTGCTTGAAGATAATCAAATGTATTGAAGCGTCTGAAATTAACATTGAGATAACAATGGCGAGTGCAAGCCTTCAGGATAAAACACATTTTGGACGCCATGTTACATTAGAAGTGTCTATATTCACTATAATGGAACAAACAAAGGAATAAAAGTATTCTTTATCTGTGCTAAAGTAAAGGAAGAAGAAGGAATAGATGATAAACTTAGAGAAAATATGAAGAACACGATTTGATTGAACTGAGACTAATAAGAATGCCTCCGGTCTCGAGAGTTGCGGGTTCAAACCCAGCAGGAGTCGATGGACTTTTTAGTATGCGAAAAATCCAAGGATAAAGTCTTCCGGGAGGGACTTTAAGCCGTGGATCCCTAGTATGAAGATTTTCAGCCTGGTGAAAAATCCTTAAGCCTGAATAAATAGGCCCTAATCAACGTTTATCGATCTTTTTCATCCTAGTAATACTTTTAGTTGACTACTAGATGTCTCATTGGATTGATATGTTGACCACATACCATTCATGACATGTTTAGGAAAATAAGAATACATTAATTTGGTCTAGTAATTCCTAGGAATGGAGAGACTAAGGCCCAACATTGGACTGTTACGTCATTACAGATGTAGAATATCAATAACATATATTTGGTATGATACATTAAGGTAAATAAATGAAAAAAAAAGTCGTAAGTATTTGATAGGGCTACACTTTTATGTTTTTTTTCCCCCAAATATATCAGGGATCAATGAAAAAGTGATTATTTATTCTTGTTGATTCAATATTAATATTTGGACCATAAAATTCCAAAATGTATTTATAATTAAAATACAAAATGAAGTATTTAAGTTAATTCACAGTAATTAGGAAAGAAATTGATCTCTGATTATGATTGTAAACTGAATTAGGGATACTCAGAGAGTGGATGCGTTCTAAGGCAGGTAGTGTTGCCCAAACTGTAGGAAATAGAGAGGTAAGACTTGAAACTAGTATTCAGAAGATACAGAGTTAAGATCCCAGTAGGTGCCAACCTGACTGATATCTTTTTCGTAGTTTTACACAGTCGTGAAGGAAAATATTGGAAGGAAGGTAGAACATTGAATAGATAATAGGAATTTCATTACAAGGACTAGTTTTATCATATTCGGATTATCATAGGGCAAAAAAAAAAATAGGTAGGTAAGCGATATGACTACACATTATAAAGGATCTATAAAAATATAATAAAAAAAATATTGTGAAATATCGAGGCCAATAACAAATTTGTTTTCAAAGGTGGTATTACTTCGTGCAAAAAAGAAAAAGTCTGTTAAAAATAAATGGATACGGTATTTTAGTTCAAGGAAGGAGAAAAAATTACTGAAATAAAGTTCTTAAGACATTTTTTGGACCAAAGAGAGATGAACAGATAGGCGAATGCAGAAAATTTCTTAACATTGAATTATATGATCTTTGTGGGAAATAATATGTAACAAAAACATTTAAGTCCCGTAGACAGCGATGGGCAGGACATGTGGCACGATTGGGAAATTAAAGAGAAGCATGAAAACACATTGTAGGAAAACTAGAGGAAAAACATACAGTAGGTAAACCAAGAAGGAGGTAGGAGAATAACATTAACCTTGGTTTGAGGGAAGTAGATTAAACAGCGGATAGTTGGAAAACACTAGCTCAGGATAGGCATCTTACATCCGCGGGGCCATGAACCTACGGGTTCGATAATGCCAGTGAGTTAGTTAGGACCCTCACGCCAACAGTACGTTCCTGCTTGCAGTAATAGCAACCAGTTAAGTCGACTTAGCTTTCGTGCCTCTAATATCATACATTTATTTATTATTATTACTATTTTTCTATTTTAAGGTACATATTTAATAAAATGTATTGAATTACAAGTTTCCGTTTGTATAGTTTGTGTGATATTAGATATTTGTGTAGTTTGTTTATGTGGATGAGGTGTTTAAAAAATAGGCTCTATACGAAACAGATAAACAATACAATATACGAACAGAAATAAATATCGATCTCGGTGGTTTAGAGGTTAAAATTATTAAGTGTGATTCCAAGGGTCGCGTGTTCAAACCCAGCCGAGGTCGACTGATCTTTTACAATTGAAAACATCAAAAGGATAAGCAGTTTTAAGCCGAGAATCCCGAGTTAGAAAAATTTGTAGCTCGCAAAATAACTTGAAGCCTAAATTAGAGCTTCTGAGCAAAATTTAAGATTTTCCCATACAAGTACATTAGTTGCCCATTAGGTGTCTCTTTGAGTTGACGAGTTAACCAGTGACAGAAATAGTGTAATTATTTTAGCTTCAAATGTTGAAAACTTATTAAAATAATTACCTAAGACCTCAGTCTTCCTCAACTAGTTTATTACAATTTAAATTAGAACACTTGGTAGGTATTTTAAAAAACTGGTGATGGAACATGTTCCGAAATATTTATTCACATCTCGCGTACTTATTTTAATGTGTTTAACGTTTAGCATAATAACCTCAACTGTGTTTTGCAAACAATTTTAAATGCATTCATATTTTACTTTAAGTAATTGCCGCAAGGGAGTACCCTCACCCCACGTTAGGATGTATGGATATTAAAACAGTAAATAAATAAATAAATAAATAAATAAATAAATAAATAAATAAATAAATAAATAAAGTATGTAAATAAATAAAAACAAATCTTTGGATAGATAGGTCATCGGTTGATTAATGTCTTTGACATCGTCCGATTCTCAATAGCCAATTTTGTCGGTCCATCCAATCTCCTGGTTGTAGATGTTTCTCCTTCATGTATAAATATATTCCCTGACTCCAGGAGGTTTTAGGTCTTCCTCTGCCTAGTGTTCCCTCAGGTTTCCATACCAAAACACATTTTGGTAGCCGATCCTCTTCCATTCGTTGGAAAAGTCCGCACCATCTTAATTGCCGAGTTTTAATATAATGTAGAATAGTTTCTCCATTCTTCATTTTCTCCCTTAACAATTATATTAAAATTCAGCCTGCATTTTGTGCTCGTAAAAACCAGACATAGTCGGCCGATTGTTATAAAAATTGGTACATACAGGTTTTCAGGTAGGGAGAGTGTTTAGTCTATTACTCTCTAAAACCATGATGTAGTACTTCACCTGAAACGAACATTTAAAAATCCATCTATCTAACGCAGTTTTTGATGTAAAACAACGAAACTCAGTATAAGTTATTAAAATAGACCAAACTAGATACTGTCCGAACATCAGCGAGATCCGAAATAAGAAATTGTAGCAACCGCCATGTTTGGTTGGTCGCAATGTATACCATAGAATTTAATTAACATTTCTTAACTTATTCAAGTAAAAATAAAAACACATATTTAATTTATCTAGGTGCAGCAGCACACGCCGGGAATTCGCTAATAAATTAATAACTTCCGTTCCTAAATTAATAGGTTACCACAGCTGATAAACCAGGAGCTGACTGATGGGCCAAGGCCTTCTAGCTCTGTATTGCGTCATACAGTTCTTAGCTGATGAAACTTACAAAGTCGCGTTGCTTTAATGGCATACGCTATGTTGCCGATATATTTTTAAACACCTTTTTATTGTGTGTGTGTGTGTGTTTTACAAACGGAAATGCTGTTTTTGAGACAAACAAATTATATTGGTGCTAATATTTTTGATTGATTAATACTGTTTGGGCAACATATTTAAAATGGGATATAACGAAAATGGTTTTAATCAGTTTTTGATGTAACTTATGACTATGTCTGATAGAAATTAAGCATTTTAAGATATTTTTACACGTTCTTAACGTAAATTTTAAAATGCCTTGATGCATCCACTATCCCTATTTGCCCATTTTCTCTGAGTGTCTCTAAATGTCTTGTTAAGCTCGGGTGTTTCAGCGTGTATTTTTTTGTTTTTTTCAGGTTGTGGATGAGGTTCTCGTCGATTGTAGGAGGTAAGTTTATTTTCTAAATTCATTGTATTTATTATCCTTAAAGAAAATTAGTTACAGTGACTTAATGATGCAAAATAAAGAAGATAAATTATATATTTTTGAATTAGGACTTTTATGGTAGCAATTAAATGGCAGAACTTCTAGTTATATGGATGCAAAACACGGAATTTTAAGACAGGAACAAAGATTGGAAGTATTTGAAGCAGACTTACTCCGTATATTAATGACATTCTAGGTTATCATCAATGTGGATTTAGAAGAAACGGGTCTACAACATATCAGATTTTTAGTATAAGACATATTTTAGAAAAGAAATGGGAATATAATAGAATTGTACATTTACTATATATAGACTATAAAAGGGCATACGATTCAATTAAGAGGGAAAAGTTATTTAGTATCCTGCTGGAGTTCGGAATTCCTAAAAAGTTGGTTAGATTTATACGAATGTGTCTAAATGGCACAAAGGGTGGGAATAAGTAAACAGTTTTTAGAATTTAGAAATACACAATGGGATAAAGCAAGAAGATGTATTATCTTCTCTACTATTGAATTGTGTACTGGAGCATGCCATCATATCTTTAGGGGATGAAGAAGGCCTACAACTCAATGGTTGTAATGAACTGTTAGTTTATGCTGATGATGTAGTATTATTATGCGATAGTGAGAATGTATGAAGGGCCACCACACACACACTATTGACTAACACTAAGTAATTAGGACTGGAAATAAACACACAAAAATATATCGTGTAATGAAAATTGACAGTTAATGAGAAATGAGGGAAATTTTGAAGAAGTGGCTGTATTCATTTACCGTTCCTAGGAATAATAATCACAAATAGGAATGAGATCTACAAATAAATTAAAATATAGGCTCAATTCTGGAAATGAATGCTGTTATGCATTACAAGGAGTCCTGTCGTTCCAAATTTTCTTAAAAAAAAGACGTTAAATTAAAAACATGTAAAACTCTTATTTATGCAATTCTATTTTATGGAAGCGAAACAAGGAATTTCACTTTAAGGGAAGAAAGGAGATTATGAGTAATTGAGAATAAAGTTCTTAGGAAAAATTTTGAACCAAAGAGAGATGAACAGCAGGTGAATGAAGAAAACTACATAATAGTGAGCTACATGGTTTCTATAGGAAGTAAAATATAGTAAGATCATATAAGTCTTGTAGACTGCGATGGGCAGGACATGTGGCACGAATGTGTAATGAAAGAGGTGCATGGAGGCTTTTGTAGGAAAACCGGAAGATAAACACCCAGTTAGTAGACTAAAAATGAGGTGGGAGAATAACATTAACCATGATTACAGGGAAGTAAATCATACAGGGAATGATTGGAAAACATTAGCTCAGGGTAGAGATGTGTGGAGAGCTTATGTCCGCGCGGCCATGAACCCACGATTCGATAGTACCAGTCAGTTAGTATTTGGGGTGAAGCAAGTCTTTGGGTTGACACCAAGTTTATGGCGCCTATATGTTGGAGGGCTGCTGGTTACCTACCAGTTAACGGCTGCTTCGGACAGAAATTAAACATAGTCTCAATGTGGAAATGCATACTATTATGCTTTATAGGGACTCTTGTCGTCCCAACTTTTCTTATATAAAAAAAATTTAAATTAAAAACTATAAAACTGTTATTTACCCAGTTATATTTTATGGAGGCGAAAAATTGAATTTTAGAATAAGAGAGGAGAAAATATAACGAGTATTTGAGAATGGAGTTCTTGGGAAAGATGTTTGGGCCAAAGAGAAATGAACAGACAGACGAATTGAGAGGACTACATAACGATGAACTAAGCGATCTTTATGGAGATGTAATAAGAACAATTGTGTCTCGTAGATTGAGATGGACAGGACATCTGGCACTAACGAGAAATGAAAGAGGGACGTGAAAACTCCTTATAAGAAATCCAGAGGAATACGCGCAGTATATAGGCTAAGAATGAGATGGGAGAATAATATTTACCATGATTTCAGGGATGTAGATTATACAAGAGATGATTGGAAAACATTACCTTAAGGATAGGGATATATGGAGATACTATGTCCGGAGTATGTACCCGGCGACTTCATATTACCATAACTTTGAAATTTTCAGGAGCCATAATTCATTGATACGTTTCGTGCCGTTTTAGTATTATATTTTAGGTTATGTCTATGTCCATTCCTAATGCTTTATTCTTTATTTTGCAATTTCTCCTTTATTTTTACCAGATATTACATACACTGTGTATCAGCTGCTATCTTGGTATTTTTACACGCTTTATATTAGCTTGACCTGTATCTATCTATCTATCTATCTATGTAACCGAATCTTTCAACGCGATTTTCACCCACTTAAAATAATTAGATCGACTTGAAATTTTGTATACTTGTAAAGGACCCGTGACAATACAATAATTTCATATTTATTTTCTAAAATCCTGGCCAGAATCATCAGAAAATCAAAAAAAGTGTCTTTGTATTTATGTAACGGAATCTTTGAACACGATTTTCACCCACTTAGAAACATTGGATCGACTTGAAACTTTGTATACTTGTAAAGGACCCGTGACAATACAATAATTTCATATTTATTTCTAAAATCCTGGCCAGAATCATCAGAAAATCAAAAAAAGTGTCTATGTATCTATGTAACGGAATCTTTGAACACGATTTTCACCCACTTAGAAACATTGGATCGACTTGAAACTTTGTATACTTGTAAAGGACCCGTGACAATACAATAATTTCATATTTTGTTTCTAAAATCCTGGCCAGAATCATCAGAAAATCAAAAAAAATTAAAAGTGGTATAATAGGTTGCGGACTTGTCGACTTTTTAGTCAATCATTGTAAGAGCTCAGTTGGTAGAGCGGTGAACTCTTAGTGCTATATAATTTCAGAAATCCATAGGTCGCTGGTTCAAATCCGGCTGGGAGAATTTTTTAGAAGAGTATTACTTTTAGCTCATACTACAATAGTATCGAATTTAAAGATATTTACATTTTTATTCAGATTCTGTAAAATATTAAAACTAAAAAATAGAAAATAAATAATAGTTTAAAAAACTAAAACAACACGCTTTATTAGAAAACCGAACTAAAAAATGAAAATAATTTTAATTTCCAACACGCTTGGGATAAAATTAAAGTGGTCAACAAAAAAATCATCTCCAACACATATAGAATAAAACTAGAGTTATCAACAAAAAGAACATAATTTTACCATCAAAAGCGTGGGGTGCTTTTTATGATTTTTACATTTTCTTCTTAGAGATTTTACTTTTACCAATATCTATTTATTATCAAATATATTAATTGATATAGAGCACCCCACGCTTTTCATGGTAAAATTATTTTCTTTTTGTTGATAACTCTAGTTTTATTCTATATGTGTTGGAGATGATTTTTTTGTTGACCACTTTAATTTTATCCCAAGCGAGTTGGAAATTAAAATTATTTTTCATTTTTTTAGTTCGGTTTTCTAATAAAGCGTGTTGTTTTAGTTTTTTTAAAACTATTATTTGTTCTTCTACTACATGGCGTAGGATAATTACACGGTTTATATTAGCTTGACCTGTATCTATCTATGTAACGGAATCTTTCAACGCGATTTTCACCCACTTAGAAACATTGGATGAACTTGAAACTTTGTATACGTATAAATGACCGTAACAATACAATAATTTCATATATATTTTCTAAAATCCTTGCCAGAATCATCAGAAAATAACAAAAAAGTATATTTGTATCTATGTAACGGAATTTTTGAACACGATTTTCAGCCACTTAGAAACATTGGATCGACTTGAACATTTGTATACTTGTAGAGGACCCGTGACAATACAATAATTTCATATTTTGTTTCTAAAATCGTGGCCAAAATGATCAGGAAATTAAAAAAAAAATGAAAACTGGTATAATAGGTTGTGGACTTGTCGACTTTTTAGTCAATCGTTGTAAGAGCTCAGTTGGTAGAGCGGTGAACTCTAGTGGTATATAATTTCAGTAATTCGTAGGTCGCTGGTTCAAATCCGGCTGGGAGGATTTTTTTTAGAACAGTATTACATTTAGCTCATACTACAATTGTATCGAATTTAAAGATATTTACATTTTTACCTTATTCTGTAAAACACTAAAACTAAAAAATAAATAATAGTTTAAAAAAACTAAAACAACACGCTTTATTAGAAAACCGAACTAAAAAAATTAAAAATAATTTTAATTTCCGACACGCTTGGGATAAATAATTTTACCATCAAAAGCGTGGGGTGCTCTTTATGATTTTTACATTTTCTTCTTAGAGACTTTACTTTTACCAATATCTGTTTATTATCAAATATATTAATTGATAAAGAGCACCCCACGCTTTTGATGGTAAAATTATTTATCCCAAGCATGTTGGAAATTAAAATTATTTTTCATTTTTTTTAGTTCGGTTTTCTGATAAAGCGTCTTGTTTTAGTTTTTTAAACTATTATTTATCTTAATATATAAAAATTTTAGAATACGGTAGATACACATGTTAGGTCTATATTTATTATTTTTTTTGACAACACAAAAATGTAACAAAATATTAAAATTATTAAATTTTATTACATAATATTGTTTATTTTTTATTATTTCACTCACCTCATACTTAATAAATTTAAGTATGAGGTGAGTGAAATAATAAAAAATAAACAATATTAAAGAACCTCATAGTGTTATTTCCTATCTACATAAATTTATTACATAACCTCAACTTTGCTTTAAAACGAAATTTAAAAATCTTGAGAAGAATGTAATATAATATTTTCAACGATTGAAAACGGTCGAATTTCTTTGAATTATCACCATTTGGGTATAAATAGCACTGATTAACAAAAAATAAACTTTTTTTGTCTCGGAAAGAAAAATATGTGATTCTGATAGTATTTTTTCTACTGAATTCAAATAAGATATCGTTTTTTCTCCACCACGCAAAGTTTCCGAGAGACAGGAATTTATAATTCTAACACTTTAACACTTTCTATATTCGTAACTACACAATATTCGAACATTCGTACTCACCTAGAAAGTAAGAAATGACGATTTTCTGCTATATTTCGCCTTTTGATGGTGCAACAATAATCGGCCAGCATATTGAGGTTCTTTTTGCTTTGATATTTCTTTTCCATAGCTGAAATCTACCGATGAAAGTGTTCTCCGTCCTCATGTTCACTGCGCCAAGATAATAAATGGACGAAAAAAGTTTATTAAAAAAATAATTATTTAAATCCATTAATTCAAATTGAAATAAAAAACTGTGGGTGATGGAGAAATTCCGAATACATATTTGCAAACACGATAAAAGAACTGCATTAAGTACAACTATTGGTACTCATGAGACAAAAGTCATGTTGACCAGTGTTATCACCATTTGGGTATCATAATAAATAATCAAACTACACTGCTCAAAAAAATTAGGGGATATTGTAGAATTACCTATGTTTTTTTGGAATAGTATTAGATGCAATCGCTTTCTATTACTCCTAGATATTGTAAACAAGCCTTTGAAGTTGTTACGTAACCTTGGTACCACAGCAGAGGGCAGTGTCTGTACAGTTGATGTGAAAGGGTGGTGTGGGGGTGAATGTTTTGTTGCTGTTTTTAAATCCAGTCCAGTTTTCAGTTAGTGAATGACTTGCCTTAGGGACAGTAATGCCTCGACAACGTTATTTACCTGAACCAATGGCTTGGAGGGCCATAGGAAGGATGGAAGCTGGACAGACACAACAAGAGGTGACACAAGCCATTGGGGTGTCTGAAAGCGTGATTTCCAGGCTTTGGAATCGTTTTCAAAGAACGGATACTGTTCACAGAAGAGCCGGACAAGGTCGACCATGGGCAACAACAGCAAGGGATGACCGTTACCTCATGTTAACAGCCGGTCGGAATAGACAGCAGAATGCAACTCAACTGCGAAATACACTTCAAACAGCAACAGGACGCAGGGTGTCAACTCAAACTGTCCGTAATCGACTGCATGGAAGTGGTCTCTATTCCCCTAGGGCCATAGTGTGTACCAGGTTAACTCCACAACACCGTAGAGATCGCAGAAACTGGGCGGAGGAACATCGTGGGTGGAGGCATGCCGAATGGGATCAATTCTTTTTTCTGATGAGTCGCGATTCAACGTGGAATGTGATAGTCGGCGCGTATTCATCAGGAAAAAGGGACACGAAACAATCCAGCATTGTACGTGAAACATGCCCATATGGTGGCGGTGGATTGATCGTGTGGGCAGGAGTCAGTAGTGTGGTGACGTACGGACGTCTACGTCATCCAAGGTGGTACTTTGACTGCGGTAAGGTATAGAGATGAGATTCTCCGACCTTTTGTCGTGTCTTATGCTGGTACCATAGGTGATTCTTTTCTTTTTATGGACGATAATGCACGACCGCACAGAGCTGGCTTGGTGGACGACATGCTGGAAGTGGAGGGTATCGAGCGTATGCAATGGCCAGCTTCCTCTCCGGACTTGAATCCGATAGAGCATGTGTGGGGCGCATTGCAGGCAGACCAGCACCTCCCACAACTGTTCCAGAGCTGCACATTGATCTTATGGAAGAGTGGCCACGTATCCCCCAAGAACTCATTGCTAACCTCATTGCATCAATGCCACACAGGTGTGAGGCAGTGCTGGCCGTTCGAGGAGACCATACACCATACTAAAGAAACATTTTCACCCATGTTAATGCTGCTTTGTTTGTTTGCCATATTCCTAATCAGGATCTCTTAGACATCTGGTGTGGTACAGAGGTTACGTAACAACTTCAAACTCTTGTTTACATTCTTTTGGAGTAATAGAAAGTGATTCCATCTAATAATGTTCCTAAAACATAGTCTTAGTAGGTTATTCTACAATATCCCCTAATTTTTTTGAGCAGTGCATTATATAACATATCACTTTGTTTTGAAGCTGTTTTACTCAGGTTCTTTTCGGGCCACATTGCGGCGCCGATATTTGTGACTGTCTTTCTTTGGTAATGAATTTCTTTCATTAAATTTATTATTTCGTCCGTTTATTTAATTTTGCACCGGCATGTAGACCCCTTCAGGGGAGTCGCTGATCAACACAATCATGGTGAGAAGCGCTAATATTTGTTACTATCGCAAATATGACGAGTGAATAAATTTTGTACTTAAATAAAAACATTTACTTCTTCATTAAATAATTTATTAAACAATAATAATTGTTGGAAGCCAATATTTGCAACACTTCGATGTAAGTTATTTATTTAAATGAATAAATATGGCAATAAAGATGAAACTTACATATATCGTTTCGATCATCTTATCGGATATATATTTTTAAATATATTTATTTCCTAAGACTTATATCGTTTGTATTTACGTTTTATACGTAGATTAAACCAATATCATTTAATATATCACCAATTATTAATATTTCTACTTTTAGACGATTCAATGGCGTCGATCTATTTTAAATCTCTATAGCCATCTTCTCTTCTTTTGTTGCGAACAATAATATTGTCAGTTCCTGATTGGTAATGAACATCATCAAGGGATAACACGATAAGCCCGTCTTCATTCCTCGATACCCAATCATATTTTTGATGTTCGGCCCGACTTAAGACCATATTATTGAATCTTTCTTATGTCGTAAACTTTTGTCTGTGGATTCTCTATTATTTATCACAAACAATATATGTGACGTAAGAGTTGTTACATTTCTCATTAATGTTACAAAATTCATCAATAATATTTAACATTGTAAAATAAATAATATTTAATTTTTAATTATTTAAATATTTTTATATTAAAATTTAAATAAAAAAAATCTCCAAATATTTTTATTACATAATGATTAATTTTCCGGTTATAGTTTAGAGCAGTGGTACTCACTAGAAATTACAAGAGAGCCAAATATAAGAAACCATATCTGTTCGAGAGCCGCACCAAATTTGACAGTTCTCAGTCTTGGTAACACGCAGCTTTTTTTTTTTTTTTTTTTATTTATGGACAAAACACAATTACTGAATACTGTCATTTAATTTTTGTTAATTAACTGTTTATTATTATTATTATTATTATTATTATTATTATTATTATTATTATTACGGTACTGTACATAAGTTTAAGGCAACTTACAGTTGTGTAGATTACTGCTGTGAAGTTGATGGTCGAACTCTGCTACTCTCCTGCACAATTTTTCAATACGAGCTGGTTGATTTGCCACACATATCCGCAGCAGGTTTTCCAAGTTCACATTGGTGAGACGAGATCTATGTTTACCCTTGATGAACTTTATCTTACTGAAAGTCATTTCACAAACATACGTTGATCCAAAAAGACAGAATTTTATATGCACACGACACCAAGTTTTCGAACTGTTTTTCTGGAACTGTATTCCAAACTCTAAAATTGAATTCGTTTTTCGTTTCTCTTGAAAAATACCTTCCAGTTCTGAGTCCTGCTGGAGATCAATAAGTTCCTTTATTAGATTTCTAATCTCAGGACCAAAAGTGACACCACAGTTACATCTGTTGTCCGTTATTGCCCAGGGATTTTCAACTAATCGCAAGTGGGTTTCGAAACTTGCTAAAATCATTAAATCTCGCGCTGACATCATGATGTAGTACAGTGAGCATGCCTATGAGGGGTTGCAAGTTATTTATTTCTTCCTCTGACTATTCTTCAATAAGATGTTTGAAAGATGGGAAACTAGTGAAATCATTCTTACTAAGTTCTTCTCTCATACATTGTTAATAATTTTCTTCTAAAGAACAAATTGCACTTGTGAGCTGAGTAATAATTTATTTTTGTACCGTTTTTTGGCCCATTTTACATTTGGACATCATTCAGTATTCCTGTTGTGTCAGCCAGGAAGCCAACTTTTAACCACCAGGAATAAGAGTCTAGTTTCAGGGTATTTCTTTATCTCGTTTCACTTAAAAAGAAGAGTTTTATTTCATGGCGAAGATTTAAAAATCTTTTCAAAACTCTTCCTTTACTCAGTCAGCTCACCACCTTACCTCACACTGTGATAAATACCATCATCATACTGTGAATTAAGCCGGTTGAGAAATTCTATGAATTGCCTATGATTTAGTTAGTTCACGTGATCTCACGTTAAATTACCCATGTTCATTACTTTATTCATCACAGATCTGAAAGTTTCGTCAACTTTAGCCAGCAAGATTTTTCTGATGTAAAATGGGCACATATCATGTTAATAAGTGTCCTCTATTTCAATTTTTTTTTTTAACAGAGAAATGAATCCTCTATGACAACATACCATTGAGGGACAACCGTCAGTGCACACTGTTAAAAGTTTGTTTAGGTCAATTTTGTATTTGTCAACAAAATATTTAACTGCTTAAAAAAAATCTATTCCCCGTGTCTTACCTGTCATAGGTATTACAGTTAAAAATTCTTCCTTTATAATCCCTATCTTATTACGATATTTAACAAATAAAAGCTACTGAGAGGTGGAACTAATATCTGTGGACCAATCCAGAGCAAGGCTGAAATAGTCACATTCACGAATTTCATCGAGAGTACAAAGGAGCATGTCTACAGACATTTCGTTAACTCTCCTAACACAAGTAAAACCGGAAAGTTGTAATTTTTGTATGTCACTATGTATCTGTTTTGCATTTGGGAATTTAGAAAATAATGTGTCACGAACGACTAGAAAACACTCCTTAAAAATCTCCGCATCGGCAAACGGTTTCATTATGCGTGCCAAAATTTCTGCTACTTCGTATGATGCTTTTGTTATCAATTTATTTTCACTTACGGTATCCAACATCATTTTCCGTTCAGACACTATTGACATTTTTAATGTTTTTAGTTTTTCTGCTCTCAATTTAGAATCTTTAGGATATTTGCACTCAAAATTTGAATGCACCGTTTTATAATTCCTATTAAGATTAAATCGTTTATAACCTTGAACTACGTCTCGACATAATAAGCACATCACACTGCCTTCCTTTTTAGCAGGTATGAAGAAAAATTCATGCTCCCAAGTATCTTGAAAAACTCTACCTTCATCTTCGAGTTGTCTCTTTTTTTCCTTTCGAAAAAACACCAGCCATTATTAAACACTGAAATTCACTTCACTTCACTTCAACTGATAAGGTAACACACAGTATCCAGTCGCTTGTTCATAGAAACTAAATTGTATAATATTTCATTGTGAAAGATTCGGACGACAATGTAGAAGTTTAAACGGTTTTAAAAACAAACGTACACACATTCAAAACCAATAACACTAGCCAGGACATTGCATTGCATTGTTGAACACATGCTCGGAATGACACAGGAATATCCAAAGTTTTGTAGAATTTCAATAAAGTTAATATTATTTTATACTTAGAATTTAAAATTTAAATGTAATGTAATGAAGGTAAAATTATTCCAAGAGCCTTAATAAATATCTTCAAGAGCCGCATGCGGCCCGCGGGCCGCGTGATGATAACCCCTGGTTTAGAGTGATTCATGTGTATTGTCTTAAATGCTACTATTGTCTCAGAGCTGGTTTAGAGTAACTTCAGTGTGTGGTCAAAAGTATACGTGTGAACCTTAGTTATATAAAATGAGAGGCTGAATGAAGGTGTGTTTGTTTGTTTGTTTGTTTGTATGTATATGTCATACTGGTTGAAACCGATAAACTTGACGGAAAAAGTACCTTGTCGACAGATTACGATCTTTCGCCCTAAAAATACAACCGCCAAGAAACGCGGACGTGGGTTCCACTGGAGTAAATTTTTCAGTGGTAAAATAGTCTCCCATTCGTATATTATATAATGAAAATGAAAAGTCAATGACAAATGACGGTAATTTTGGAGAAGTGATTGAATTCAAATACCTAGAAAGAAAAATTACAAACAAAAATGTGATTGAAGGAAGAATTAAATAAATAATAGTTTTAAAAAACTAAAACAACAGGCTTTATTAGAAAACCGAACTAAAAAATGAAAAGTAATTTTAATTTCCAACATACTTGGGATAAATAATTTTACCATCAAAAGCGCGGGGTGCTCTATATCAATTAATATATTTGATAATAAAGATATATGTGGTAAAAGTAGTCTCTAAGAAGAAAATGTAAAAATCATAAAAGGCACCCCACGCTTTTGCTTGTAAAATTATTTATCGCAAGCTTGTTGGAAATTAAAATTATTTTTACTTTTTTTTTAGTTCGGTTTTCTAATAAAGCGTGTTGTTTTAGTTTTTTAAAACTATATTTTTTTATTTTTTAGTTTTAATATTTTACAGAATAAGATCATCATCATCATCACTCCAAGGATTAGGCAATTGCCCGTTCCGACTTCATATTGCATCAGCCCAACGTCTTCTAGGTCTTCCAACATCACGCCTTCCTCTTGCTTGATAGTTCCTGGCTAACAATGGATATCTCTCCTTACTCATTCCATCCATGTGATCAATCCATTTCTGTCTGTAATTCGTGACTTTATCCAATAAAGGCTGTACTTTCAATTCTTCTCTTATATCCTCATTTCTTATTCTATCAAGTCTTGTACATCCTTTTACTTGTCTTAGGAACCGCATCTCTGCCGTCTGTATTCTATCCTTCTGTCTTTTCACTGGAGCCCAAGTTTCACATCCATACAATATTGTGGGAACCGCCATAACATTATACATTTTTATCTTGGTTTCTTTTCTAATTTTATTTTTGAATGTTCTCTGTATTGTTCCACACACCGTCTGAAATTTATTTATTTTGGAGTCAATATTCTTTCCACATTGTAGCCAACATCACAGCCCAAATATTTAAAACTAGACACCTGTTCTATATTTGATTTTCTAAAATAATTTTGGTTCTCACTGGATCTCTTCCTCTAAAAGCCATGGTCTTCGTTTTCCTTACAGAAATCTTTAGATCGTATAATTTACATATTTCATTTAATGCATGCATTGATTTCTGTAAGTCGTCTTCATTTTTCTGTATTATGATTACATCGTCAGCAAATAGAAGATTATTTATGCACACTTTATTATCCATTCTTATTCCTGGATTTACTAAAACTTTCCATTTATTAAAAATATCGTCTATATATATATATATATATATATATATATATATATATATTAAACAAAATGGGCAGAATAAGATAAAAATGTAAATATCTTTAAATTCGATAGGCTACTATTGTAGTATGAGCTAAAAGTAATACTCTTCTAAAAAAATCCTCCCAGCCGGATTTGAACCAGCGACCTATGGATTACTGAAATTATGTACCATTAGAGTTCACCGCTCTACCAACTGAGCTCTTACAACGATTGACTAGAAAGTGGACAAGTACGCAACCTATTATACGAGTTTTCCTTTTTTGTTATTTTCTGATGATTCTGGCCAGAATTTTAGAAACAAAATATGAAATTATTGTATTGTCATGGGTCCTTTACAAGTGTACAAAGTTTCAAATCGATCCAATGTTTCCAAGTGGGTGAAAATCGTGTTCAAAGATTTCGTCACATTGATAAAAAATACACTTTTTTGATTTTCTGACTATTCTGGCCAGGATTTTAGAAACAAATGTGAAAATATTACATTGTCACGGATCCTTTACAAATATACAAAGTTTCAACTCGATCCAATGTTTCTAAGTGGGTGAAAATCGTGTTAAAAAATTCCGTTACATAGATACAAAGGCACATTTTTTGATTTTCTGATGATTCTGGCCATGATTTTTGAAACAAAATATGAAATTATTGTGTTGTTACGGGTCTTTTACAAGCATACAAAGTTTCAAGTCGATCCAATGATTTTAAGTGGGTTGAAAGATTCCGTTACATAGATAGATAGATAGATACAGGTCAAGCTAATATAAAGCGTGTAAAAATATGTTCAATTTTGGTAAAGGTCGCAATGATATGTCCTAACTTCTCTAAAAAAAATTAATCTGAAAATATATAAATTTGTTATTCTCGCTATATAAAAGTTATTTACTTAGTAACTAAATCACTAGCACTATCGAACCCTTAGGTTCATGCCCGCACGGACACAAGCTCTCCAAAAATCCGTATCCTGAACGAATGATTTCTAATCATTCCTTGTATAATGTATTTCCCTCAAATCAATGTTAATGGACAACGTTTAAAGAAGAATGCAAAGAGAATGACCTAATTATTATGAATTATAAGTTTAAACATCGGGACATCCATTGATATACGTGGGAACAACGCACTAAATGTCTAAGATCGATAATTGATTATGTAATAGTGAGGAAACGGAGAAATATTATAGTTCAAGGTGTTAGAGTGAATCGAGGACCCGAATGTAGAAGGGATCATTATATGCTGTGAACTAGGATAGTATGCCCTATAAACAGGCAAAAGGTAAATAAAGATCAAAATATAGAAATAGAAAATGAATTAGAAAAATGTGGATATAATATACATTTACTACAAGATGAGAGTACAAATAAATAATAGTTTTAAAAAAGTAAAACAGCACGCTTTATTAGAAAATTGAACTCAAAAATGAAAAATAATTTTAATTTCCAACACGCTTGGGATAAATTTGAAGTGGTCAACAGAAAAATAATCTCCAACATATATACAATAAAACTACAATTATCATAAGTAATGCCACGAGTGATTTCCAAATTATCGATAAATTCACGACTCACGAAGTGAGGAGTGAATTTATCTAGAGAATTTGGAAATCAAGAGTGGCATTTGTTAGGACTATTTAACGAATAAAATAAAGCTGTTTACTCACAAATCATTATTTAACTACAGTTATTTAAAAATATTTTTATATTTAAAGTAAACGGTGATGTTTGAAAACTAATGAGAAACGATAGGTAGCCTACGCTTCTACTGCTTCTTTGTTTATCACTGCAACCAGATCATACTATTTATTGCCAAAGGAACGCAATATTGTAAGAATGCTCTCTAGTGGAGAAAAAAATGAAACACATCAATCTGTATATTAATTCATTTTTGATGTCGTATACATTTAAGAAAGTGCAAACAGTGGTTTCTTTTTTTGGTGGTATAATCAATTGCTACAAATGTTGACATGTAAGCACTATTATATACAATCTGGTAGCCGTATTTGTTATAGGCTCAGTCACTGCAAAATAACGGTCAGACCTGTTCAGAATATTAAAAAGGAGGAACTTTGCTTTATATATGGTAATTATAACACTGATAAATATTTGGTGAAACACGACTCTGATTGGTTGTAAAACAGAAATCATTGGAACGTGATTGGTCATTGACTCCCATTTGGGGCATGAGTTAAATAGTCAACAAAATGAAAATAATTTTACCATCAAAAGTGTGTGATGCTCTATATCAATTAATATATTTGATAATAAACAGATATTGGTAAAAGTAAAGTCTCTAAGAAGAACATTTAAAATCATAAAAAGCACCCCACGCTTTTGATGGTAATATTATTTTCTTTTTGTTGATAACTCTAGTTTTATTCTATATGTGTTGGAGATGATTTTTTTGTTGACCACTTTAAATTTATCCCAAGCGTGTTGGAAATTAAAATTATTTTTCATTTTTGAGTTTGGTTTTCTAATACAGCGTGCTGTTTTAGTTTTTTTAAAACTATTATTTATTTTTTTATTTTGTAGTTTTAATATTTTACAGAATAAGATAAGAATGTAAATATCTTTAAATTCCATACTATTGTAGTATGAGCTAAAAGTATTACTCTTCTAAAAAAAAATCCTCCGCAGCCGGATTCGAACCAGCGACCTATGGATTACTGAAATTATATACCACTAGTTCACCGCTCTACCAACTGAGCTCTTACAACGATTGACTAAAAAGTCGACAAGTTCGTAACCTATTATACCAGTTTTAATTTTTTTGATTTTCTGATGATTCTGGCCAGGAATTTAGAAATTAAATATGAAATTATTGTAGTGTCATGGGTCCTTTACAAGTATACAAAGTTTCAAAATCCATCCAATGTCTCTAAGTGGGTGAAAATCGTGTTCAAAGATTCCGTTACATAAGTACAAAGACACTTTTTTTGATTTACTGATGATTCTGGCCAGGATTTTAGAAAATAAATATGAAATTATTGTATTGTCACGGGTTCTTTACAAGTATACAAAATTTCAAGTCGATCCAATTATTTTAAGTGGGTGAAAAACGCGTTGAAAGATTCAGTTACATAGATAGATAGAGAGATAGATAGATAAATAGATACAGGTCAAGCTAATATAAAGCGTGTAAAAATCTACATGCCGAACGCCTCACCATTGGCGGTGTTTTTTGCAACACCCTGTATACAGGGTGTAACAGGATCCCACCGACAAAACGATAGGGATGATAGGCCATGCAGAGAGGATAATTTTTTGTGAAGGAACATAAAGTCGCAAACACGTCGTTTATAAGTTATGCGCAGATGAAGGTGTTCACCCGTAAGGGTCGGGATTGAATACAAACAATTGTACACGTATCATTTTATTGAAAAGAAAAGAAAACATGTTTTTACAATAAGTGTTCAAACAAGTATTTTGATGACGTCAAAAAGAATTCTGCCATGACCGGCCGTGCTGGCTGATCGTTGCTGCAACGATATCAAACATGCAATGAGGCACAGGATCGACTGTTTGAACAGTTGTTGTAAAAACATGTTTTTTTTTTCAATAAAATGATACGTGTACAATTGTTTGTATTCAATTCCGACCCTTACGGGCGAACACCTTCAACTGCGCAAAACTCATAAACAACGTGTTTACGACTATATGTTCCTTCACAAAAAAAAATTATCCTTTCTGCAGGGCCTATCATCTCTATCATTTTGTCGGTGAGATCCTGTTACATCCTGTGTATATACCGGTATATATATATATATATGACGATATTCATTGTACTTTTGGGAGCACTGGCATACAATAGCATTTACCACTAAAACGTTATATATTTCCTAGGCTATATTCATTCAGGTTGTCATGCACAAATGGTATTCGTAACGTACGTATGGCGAAGGACTGGTTTACTTAGGAAAAACCTTACTTCAAGAGAGTTCTCGTATGTTTTCCTAATGATGTGGATATTGGGTTTTGTAAACACTAGGGTTTTATCCTAACCTTCTATTATACGACCTATCAGGAGAGGATTTTAATCCCTGATCACACCACCATCATCATTTTCGGTATTACAGCTCTTAGAGTTTACCCTTGACCTTCCAAAAAAAAACAGCTCGCCATTCTGTTCTGTCCTTTACTTTTTTGTTTCCAGTTCTTAAATCATTCTCCGCGTCATCCATCCATCTAATCCTGGGTCAACCACGTCTTCTTTTAGAGTAAAGTTTTGCTTCTAGTACTATCTTTAGGTTTCGGTTTGTACGCATTCTATATATGTCCCAACCATTCCAGTCTTTTGACTTTAATATCTGCTAATATCTATGTATAGAGCTTGTAGTTATCTGTTAGTTGTAATTCGCACATATTCTATTATCTCTAGTTGGGCCATAAATCTTCCTAATTTTTGACGTAATACGTCTTTAAATTTGCGTCCAAAGGGGAGTGGGGGATTCAGAAAAATCGGGGGATACAGTTTGGTGTTGCAGTTACATATGTATCATATACATACAAAATTTAATTGCGCCACTCGATAGATAAAGGATGCTGCCTTGTCACGCAGCGGGCCCGGGTTCGATTCCCGGTCGGGACAGGCTCCTGGGTGAGGTTTTTTCGGGGTTTTTCCTCACCTGTAAGACAAATGTCAGGAATCTTAGGGCCCAACGGTCTCCGAAAATCATCCGGCGATCATCATCATTCTTATCATTATCAGCATCATCCTTCAACGGTGTGCTAAGCAACGGGAAACTACCACACCTATAATTTCCTAGTAAAACTGCAAAGTACAGCATGAAAAATGCTATGATTGAAGTGAAAGACCTGCCCTTGGGCAGAATACTATGTATGGATGGATGGATAGATAAAGGATCAAAGAATTCGTTACGTTGAGTGAGGACTGTGACGCATCGCGCGCCGCGGAGGGGAAGCGCCGCCGTTTGGAGGTCGTTTCTCTGCGTCACATAATTTTCGTATAGTATAAATTTTGACTCGGAAAAGTTATGACGTTCGTTTGAGTTTCAGTTGTCAGCTGTCGTCAAGATCTATCGATTGCATATACAAAACATTAGTGTGAAATAGTTATACTGAATATATATGCTGTTACAGTCTTCTTCTTCTTCTTCTTCACGGTTTAGGTTTATTTACTAGCCTGTTCCGGCTCCAAATTGCTGCTCTTTCCATCTTTTCTTTGGTCTTCCCAAACTTCTTCTTCCTCGTGGTGAATAGCTGTATGCTGCTTTTGGTATTCTATTCTGTCATCCTTGCCTAGTGTTCTTTCCAGTTTGTTCTGTATTTTTCTATTGTTGTGTTTAATTCCTCTACTTTTAGTTGTTGTCTTATTTCTGTGTTATGTTTTTTGTCTGTTCTTTTATATCCTGCTATTGGTCTGAGGAATCTCATTTCAGCAGCTTGTATTCTGGCTGATTGTTGTGTTGTCACTGTCCATGTTTCGGATCCATAAGTAATAATAGGCACTGCCATTGCCTTGTATAATTTCATTATAAAGTGTTTCTTGGCTTTATTTTTCAAAGTTCTTTTTAGTGGTCGTGTTATATAATTAAACTTATTTAGTTTGTTATTTATATCTGTTTCCGCTGTGTATGATATCTCGCAACCTAGGCAATTATATCTTACCATTTGTTCTATTGGTTTATTTTCTATTGTTTTCTTTGTCCGAACTGGATGAGCTGTTGCAGTAAAACATTAAAATAAATGTTGCAATGTCAGTCTATACTCGTGAAAAAGGCAAATCAAAAAATACATGTATACGGTTGGAAGGGGCTTCTTGAGAGCAATCCAGTGGTACCTATAAAACACCACATGGCAGAGTGAAGCGGTGCGAGGAACGTAAAAGAATGAAGGCGTCCGAGCGAATCAACGAGGGCGCCAGTATATCTGCAGGTGGGCGGCCGAGCCTATAGAAGTGGATGATGTAATGATTAAGACATACATATAATACGCTCAGAGAAAATATTAACCGTTACATACACGCATTCACGTAAAACACACGGCCGTGTCCACGACACAGTCACTCCCCCATTTTCTATTTCCCAGCTGGACGGATGTATACACGTGTATACACGTTTTCTGTTAGTGTCCAACTCTCCATGACATACATAGGTACATTTTTGACCAGACACTCCCCGAGTGTCACCTCCAAGATAATATTTAAATGTAAAGAAAATGACGCCACGAAGTTATAAATTCGTAATAGACAAAGTATATATGGTAGACTGATTATGAAGGCTAAATGCCGTTTAGGAAATATTGGACCTTGATCCTTAAGGGGGGTGATGGGTGAAAAATTGACCATTTGAGATGAAAATTGGATTTTTTTGTTTTTTTGTATTAAAGAATAGCCCGTACTCTAATGTATATGTTGGCAAAATTTAGAGGGCTATGACGCTTCTAAGTGCCCTAAAGTGCTGATTAGGTCTGTATGTTACATATTGTATTTAAACTGCATGCAAATCTTTACGCTTGCTTTTCCACACTTTTATTTTCACTGCATTTTTGTACATCCAAAATCGAATAGAGTTCGCAAATTTTGTCATAGAAGGTTCAAATTTTTACTGAAAGTCCTTAAAAACAATAAGTAACAAAGTAGTGAATGGGTTTCATGATTGAAGTAGTATTTTATTAAATAAAAAATGAAATGCATGCAATTATTTTTTTTTTAATTTCACGCATGAGGTAAATTTTTTTTCTCCCATTATAAGAATTCTAATCCATGATGTTTTTCTAAATATTTGAGGGGTCTTGTAAAAAAATTCAGACATTTTACTAAAACATTGTGGAACCCATATAATTGTAACATATGCAGATTTTTTAAAATATAATATTTAATAACTCATAAAATAAATGTCTCACAAGAATGAAAGTTAAACACATCATTATGTATCATACACTGAATGTTTATACAAAACATCAAGTCTCTAGCTCAAAAAATCTAGAAAATAGAAATTTCTCCCATCGCCCCCCTTAATTAAAACTAGGATGTCATTGCTAACTTCTGTTACTAGAATGGGCGAATTTTCATTAGTATATTATTTTTTAGGCTATGTTTGTCATTGCCTAAAAACAGATCAACTCGTTGGCAATTTCGAATCCAGAAATTAATGGATGCATGGACATAAACTCTCGATACATCCGTATTGTGATGTAATGTTTACCAATCATTTCTTACCTAATTGAAATAATTTATTCTCCCATCTTATTCATGGTTTATTTACTTTTTTTGTCTCTTTTCCTACATCATGTTTCCATGTCACTCTTTAATTTCCCATTTGTGCCACATGTTCGGTCAATCGCAGTCTGAGACTTAACTTTTCTAATTACATCTATTTCAAATAGTAGTTGAATGTTATGTAGTTCTCTCCATTCGTCTGCCTGTTTCCT
Organism: Diploptera punctata; assembly: GCA_030220185.1. NCBI lineage: Eukaryota > Metazoa > Arthropoda > Insecta > Blattodea > Blaberidae > Diploptera > Diploptera punctata. Next base: position 417,706 of record JASPKZ010000442.1, on the reverse strand, counting down.
CTGCCTTTGGTTCAAGCTTTTCCTAAGAACTTTATTCTTAAAATCTGTAATATTTTCTTCTCCTCTAATGTAAAAAAAAAACTCATTTTATTAATGGGTTGGAAAAAAAAATGTTTTTATATCTCGTCTCATAAAGTTGTATCTTCACGATACCGGTTTCAAAGGTCATTTCACCTTCATCTTTACTCAAATTCGAACTGTTGAAATTTCGCCGTTAACACAATCTTCCGGACTGCAATCTGGTTTAGATTTTATGACCTCATTTATAAATTGAAAATACCTCATTGTGTTACTTCCCACTTTAAATTCAATACTAATAAAATTCATTAAAAAATCCGTTGAGGTGAATAGTCATAAGATAAAAACTTAAAATATGTATCTTTTTGGCAGGTGCCGTCGTCCTCAACTATATTAGAATATTATATTTAAAATATTATCTGGAGGGCTTTCGGAAGTTAACTTCCATCGTCAGCAGGATGAGCTTCTGCTACTAGTTGTTGTTTATGACGATGTAGACTCCAAGTGCCTGTAGCAGGAACTGGAGTCTACATCATCATAAACAACAACAAGAACTAGCAGCAGAAGCTCATCCTGCTGACGATGGAAGTTAACTTCCGAAAGGCCTCCAGATAATATTTTAAATATAATGTTTTAACATAGTTGAAGGCGGCGGCACATGCCAAAAAGGAACATATTTTAAGTTTTTATTTTGTGATTTTAAATTTGATTAAAATACATGTTTTGTTTCCATATGACTAGAAGGATAACTGCTTAAAGTTTAGCATTTTTAGAGGGGTTGGAGTGAAAAGAGTGCCTGTAATAGGCCTATATAAAAACAAGATTTAAATTTGTAGGCATAAATGAAATAGTTTTATGTAAAAAATCATTTCAGAATGAAATAATTTCTTGGCATGAAAATGAATGTGGTGAGGGCAGTTAGAAAATTTGGGTGATATTTCAATCATCCTAGTGTTGAATGATTAATATTGATGATGTGTTGAAAGTGGCGTTTGTGTTGTTTCAGGTGGTGCATGGCTGGAGCACTGCCTCCTACTGGTGAGTACATTTTTCATTTATTGACCACACTGGGTGTCTGTATTTCTGTAGAATTTCAGAATCATCGGCTCATCGGTCCCTCCCTTAACATAACATTTATAGGAACAGGGGCCTGAATTTTTTACAAGTTATAGTGTTGTCATATTACGGAGGATTTCCTACATTCTGTTTGTGATAAGTATTTGAAAGCTCATGTCGCCTTCTAATTTGGTTAAAGCGAAAGGAATGTTCATACTAGGACATACAATATGAAATGTAGGATTGAAACAGACATAATTGCATAATGTGATCTAAATATTTGTTGAAGTTCGTTCCTTTAAAAATATGTAAACATAATATAACAATGAAAATGTATTTTTTTAGGTTTATTTTTATTTTTTATTTTTTTTTCAAATACAGATTCATTTCTTGTTGGTCTCTTTTCTATAAAACAGTTAACGATAATTTACATTAATAACATGAACTTTTTACTATTTATAAAACAAAATTTGACTTTTTCTTTTATATATCAAATAAATGTTAAAAATTATTTAAAGTGCTTCTCTCTTTTTTTTTTTAATTTTGTTAACATTTTATTCATTTTGAATGTACAATTTTCTATACAAATAATATTATTAATAATAATACTAAATATAAATTACTTTTAATAGTTGAACTTTTCATGGTAAAGTATTATAAAATCTAGTAGTTCGTAATTAAATCATTTTTTTTTAAATTAGTACAGTAGTTATTTTGTCCAACCATTCATTGAAGCCCATAATTAAAAGACTGTTGATTATGGTTGCTTACCATGTCGGCTATTTAAAGTATTCACTGGGCAGATAATATTTCGTATGCTCGGATTATTTCTGAACAAAAATTCAGGCTCTTGTTAAAACAGGTTAAATCATAGTAGGAGAAAGTGTAGCTAAATATATACAGAAAATATAGTTTTTCTTACAGGATAACAATTAACAATTGTTTAGCCTTTTACTATTATAGAATGCTTCAATTTATTTTTCTGTAAGCAACAACGTTAGTGCAGCTTTGAATTATATATAGGTAATGAAATAAAATTTAAATTATTCAGGTTCTTAGATAAAATTGATAGAGACATAGTTAGATAAATATAGGAAATTGAAAAATAAATATCTAGGAAGAGAGATATAGAGAGATAGATATATATATAATTAAGTAGATAAGTAGATACATATAAATAAATTGATTGATTTTTTTAGTATTAGGGCAAAAGAAATCTATAAATGTGAGGTTCAAGTGTAAATTTAGGATTTTATGAAGGAATATTTATAGCAAGGAAAGATGGCTGTATGGTCGAAGTCGTTAGACATTTGCACTTCACCTCTGGTCCTGAGTTTTGTAACTTGGTCATTCCAAGTGATGTTCATGATGAACATATCAGAGCCAGGGCAGATTATTCTTGGGATTTTGTCCCATTTTCTTCTGCCAAAAAGTTATTCAATAATTTATCAATACTTACGTTATCCATTTAATTTGATCTGCTCCTGTGATGGTGTGACAGACCTGGTTCTTGTTTATCACAGACGTTCAATAAGGGAGGCTTCATCTCATCCCTCGACCTGGCATTACACCAGACACCATGAGTAGAGGGTTTTTAATTACATAAAAAACTTTATTTTATAAGTTTTTGCGACTGCAGTATGTGTTGCTGTAATGACAAGGTGAAAGAATCTTACAGCAAAGTAAACATATGTTTGCAATGGATTCAGATGTCACCTTTTGAAATAGTAATATTACCAAAGATTGTAGGTTTTTAACCACAATTTTTGGGATTAAGTTTTTATTCGAGGTATTTGTTACAGATAACTGATAGTTATATGTTTAGGATAGCTATTTATAGGGTAGTTAATGTTGTCCTCCCATTGACCCCTTCAAGATCTTCCAGCGTTGGAGCAGCGAGACCTTCCAGCGTTGGAGGAAGAAGGCACAAGAGGGGAAGTCAGAAGAGTCTGGTTGCCATTACATCCGTTTGAGGGGCGTGAATTATGAAGGATAGATATACTGAACAAGTGAAAAAAAGGAATAAAAAATGAAAAAAGAATAGACAGAGAGAGAAAAAAAAAGAAAGAAAGGAAGGAAGGAGGGAAAGAAGCTAGTCGAAGATCCATATGAAGATAGTATTCCATATGAAGATAGAAAAAAAGAGGTACTTTTACCTGAAGAATTTCATTGTAATATATGAGAAATAATATAATTATTTCATGTAAAAATATTATTGAAGATGAAGTTAATTGAAGATTTTGATTAGAAATGATAAAAGAAGATTTGAATGAAATATTTTATTGGAGAAATCAAGAAAAGAAGTATAAAATGGAAATTGGTGAGTGACAATTTTTTTTACATTAGTGAAGCCCTGATAAGTAATTATAGTTATATTATGGGACACGATGCAATCAGATTTATGTTTGAAGGCAAGGATGATGGGCATTTAAAGTAACATAATACAATTACTTTATATATTCTTATTGTTTTTATTGCTTTATATATTTATGTTTTTTAAAAGAATTATAAATTTTCATAAACATTTTAAAAATGTTTTAAAATGTATATGAATGTTTAAAAATGCTTATAAATTTTAAAATATATTTTTTAAACTAAGCCCAGAACGTCTTAATGAATCTGATGATCGAGTGTTCAAAAAATGCCAAATATATTTTTGGCATTAATTTAATTTTTAATTGTATTAAGTTTAGTTAGTTATAAAACAATGCTGTCCTTAATAGATGTATTTGTCCCTGATAGGTTCATGGCCACTTTAATCTTGATACAATAATGGAGGTTAGGTCTAATGTTCATTTCTCTGAACATGAATCCCTTTGAAAAAAATTAATTTGAGATGACATGTTATCAGAAAAACAATTACTGAAGCCCATGAAGAAGCTAATTGCTAAGTTTAGTGTTGGTTGGCATGAGGTTGCCAGCCTTATGTTGCCAATGAAGTCCTCTTTTCCGAAGTGTAGTTGCCATGTTTAATGATGGTGATAGGTTGAATATTGGAAGTTGATAGATGCCGCTGTAGGATCAGACCATCATGGTGTGTCAGATCTAGAAGTCCATTGACCTATCAGATGGCTGCTGGCATCACATCCACATGTGAATTTGCAGAGGTGGGTGATTATACAGCCAGTATAGTGGTGTCATGTGACCTCCCAACTGTTGTAGCAGGTTTTCTTCAACCTGGAGCTGCTACTTATTGCAGCAAATAAAATTGCTGTCAATTTTAGATGTACCCCAGTCTCGTACTAGGCGAGAAAATATATTCTTGTATCAGACCTACATTTAAATAAATGTAAATTACCCCAATTCGTAGGTCAGTTACAAGAGGGGTCTGTAACCTTGGGAAAAGACACCTTGCTATTTGGTGTGTACTGCTAGAACCCAAGAAAAGTCGCATATCCCTCCAATAATTATTGATTTAATGAGGACCAACGGGGTAAGGGAAAGGAATATCCTGACAGAAAAGCAAGGCCCTCCAAAGCAGTGGAGATTAGGAATTAGGCTAGGCCCCTAACACTGTAAAGAAATAAATGCTAAATTTATTATTTTATTTATTCATAGTGTAAATACATACATACATTTTGAATATACACAAATGAGCCGTATCTTTTGTTCGGCCACAGTCCAAAAACAACAAAGCATAATACAATTTAAATTAAAAATTTAAAATGTCGGGTCTTACAGCAAAAAGATTACAAAGGTTACGACCTGTACTGAGGAGAAAAAAAAAATGGGAAGCAATAATTGGGAAGGCCAAAACAGTAATAATGTTGTAGTGCCTGAAGATAATTAGATCATTTGCACGCCGTAGCGCAGTGCACTATAAACCGGAAGGTCGAGGGTTCGAGTCCCAGTGGGGTCAGGATTTTTAAACTGACCCAAACATTCTGGTGACACCATGGTCCTGGGGTCTACTCAGCCTCTAACGAAAATGAGTACTGGGTGCTTGTTCTGGGGGTAAAGATGGCCATGATGCTGGGCTGACAACCCGGCTGACTTCAAGTGCCGATTGTCTAGAAAAAGTGGGAGCCCTAACTTCCTACTACCCCAAGGGTCTCCTATGGCCTGTAGTGGGATATATCTACCTTTACATTAAAAATTGTAATTGAGTTCCTGGTGTACTTTATTACTACATGGTAGGACAGGCCTAGAAGATTCTTAGGTTATCAGTTGTCTGCTGATTTCACATCCACAAATGTGGACAATCATCCAGCCAGTATAGGGGTGACATGTCGTCAGCATGTCAGATCCCTCAGTTGTTGTAGTTGGTCTTTTTCAATCCGGATCTGCTACTTACTACGTGTATTTAAATTGCTCACATTGCTGTGTCATATACTGGCTTAGTGGATCAAACCCTACGTGAATATATTATTACAATAACCGATATCCCATTAGGCTTAACAGATTTCATTACAAACTTCAAAGTATTTTGTCCCCCAAAAATGTGACAGCATTTAGAATTTAAGTTAGTTTTAAGGTTTCTGAAAAAACATTCCTGGAAAAAGTAGAATTTTAGTAAGAGATAAACGTGAAAGATTAAAAATTGAAGTAATTTTCAAATTTACTAAAAGAATGGAAGTATAAAGTTTTACACACTTTAATTTTTTCAAAATTTTGTTAACGGTATATTTGTAAAATTAATTATTAGAGAAAATTTCTAAGTTTTGCATGAGTATTAGATGTCCAAAATTTATGAAAGTTATTGAATTTCCATAACTAATTGATTAATTTTGATTTTTTTTTTCAAAATTGATTAGATAAAAAATTAGAGTTAGTATAAATAGGCTGTTTTGTTCTGTGTTATGAGAAAGAACTGAAGATACATACATACATAAATAGATAGGCAGATGTACAGTAGAAAAATATATTATTGATGTACATTAGAATAGCAAAGTCAAAATGAAATCATTCATAGATTGTTTATGTTAAATTAGTTTTTGAACAGAAAAATTTGATATAAAAATATTATATCATAAGTTTTAAAAATATGATATGTGATTTTTGAGAAAGTGGCTTAAGTTTCTTATGTGAATTGAAAGAAAGAAATATGTTTTAATAATATAATTTAAAAATTAGGTAGAAATTACTTTGTTTTTTCAAAGAATGAAACAGAGAAATGGAATGTTTGTTCAGAACCAACTTAACAGGGCTTCATTACATTTTATATATAGGTTAAGTTGACTAACATGTAGTGAGTTGAATAAGTAATGTAGAGTAGAGAGACATCCAGTGTGGCGGTGGCACATGTTGCTCATATTGTCAACTTGGTGATGTGATTTGTTCCATCAAGTTCGATACAGGAGCACATGTGGCACTGAATTTTGTAGCTAGTCAGTATCTAGTACCTGATGGGCATCCCTTGTTCCCAGTCTTCCTGAAAGCATTCTGCAGATGGTGGAGGGTGATATGGAATCTTCTCTTGTGCAAACCTGGCAAAAAATTTAAAAAAAATTCAGAATTAGATTATTTTGCTGAAAATGAGAAAATATGATTATAAATAGAGTCCTCTGGAATTGAAATTTGAATAAACGAGGTCTTTATTTATAAGGTAATGGTTAGGAAGTGAAGGGAAAGCTGTGAAATTAACAAGACATTGAAGTGAAAGATGTAGGATTTATAAAGTGTAAAGGAATCTCTGTTCAAAAATGAATGAGGAGGAATGTTATGTTTGATCGATTAGATATAAAAATAATAATTTTTAAACGTTGAAAAAATTAATATGCGATGCAATTTTAGGGGTAGTGAATTTATAAAATGGAGTACATGTTGTATATTAATAATGCTACAGGGAGTTTTGTCATCCTAACTTCTCTTGATGGAATAAGTAAATATGCTATGCTGTAGTTTAAAGAAGGAAGTACATTTTTATCAAAATTCATTTACTGATTTGTGGGAAAACTTTTGAAAGTCATGGAGGGGGCAAAATTTGCTTTATGTGAATAATATATGTTTTTATAATTGTAAAAATTTGTTTAATTTATTTTTTATTTGTTTCATAATTTTTAATATTCAATTTTCTTATTCTATACCATTTTATATATACTTTTTTATTTATTTAAATTTTATTTGTAGATTTTAAAAATATTTATATACTTTTTAATTTTTGTTATTTGTTTGATTTTTTTTTATTTTTAAAGTCTCCAAATACTCGAATATTATTCCATGTAATGGCAATTAGCATTTTGTTAAAAATGTTCAAAATCATTTCAGTTACTAAGTAAAATTTTTATTTTTATTGGAATAAATAATTTTTATATTGTATATATTTTGATACAGTATTTTTAATGTAAAAAAATATGGATTACGTTGGTTTTGTGCTTAAAGCAACAAATTTAACAATTATACATTGTTAATTTTTATCCAATTAAATTGAGAAGTTATTTAATAAAGAATACATACTTTCACTTCAATGTTTTATGAAGAAGTGCTTAAGTGAGTTAACATTTTCAAGAAAAATGTAATAGTTTTGAAAATATAGGAACATTAGATACTGAATAAATATATAGGTTCAATGTTAGGACAAAATAGATTAGATAACTTGAAATTGGTAAAAATATGTAAATAAATTCGTAGAGAAGATGACAGAATTAGTAAGAAAGGGATAAGTTAGGACATGAAAGACCCTGGAACAGAGCAACATCAGACTGATCTTTTGTTGCTAAATCCTGGGTACAGTTGAACTATTTAGGTATGAGGAGAAATTATATATTTTATTGATATTAAAAGTAAATTTTAAATACAAGTATTTCAGGATTAGCGTGAGATAAATAATATAAAAATTAATTAAAAGTCTTAAAAAGTAAATAGACGATTTTTTTTAAATTTGAGAAATTAAAATAAATATATTATTCATTTACTTTTTTTATTAAAATTTTAATTTGAAATAGATAAAAATTAAAAATATATTTTTTAATAATTAAAAGAAAATAGGAATGCTTTAATTTGAAATTAGTTTAAAAAGTGAAATAAAAATAAAAAGAAACTTTTTTGAAGACAGATAAATGTAATAGAATAAATATAGAGAAATAAAAAAATATGTAGTGCTTAATTAATTAAAAGTAGATAATTATTTGTGTTAGAAAAATAAATACTGTGGTTAGGTGTATGAAACAGCTTTCACCTTTGACCAATTTACTTTAGGCAGTTGAAAAATAAAAGCCAGAGTTTGTGACAGATGAGGTTCCATCTACTGTGAGTGATTGAGTGTTCAGGGAAAATGGAGTTGAGCAGTTTTTGTTTATATGAGATGCAATTTCTTACACAAGAGAAGTGTCGCACAGTCTGAGCACAAAAGTACGTTTCACCTAGCTTTATGATTCATCCCAATATTGTGAATTATTGGCCTACATACATGAGAATGAGATGTTTACATGTATTAGTTTATTATCAGATTTGAAAGTAAATTGTTTACTGAAAATTTTTTATATTTTTTTGTGTTAGTGATATTATTAAATTTTACACTTTGGGAATGTAACTTTTGAAATTTGTAGTCAGAAAATTTTATAAGTAAAAATAATTGAACATTAGAAAATATGCAGTTTAATGAAATTAGGAAAATGATAAACATTGACATTGGACTATTACAAAAGATAATGGACATTTAAAAAAGAAGTACATTTTTAGGAAAGAAGTTGGACTTTTAAGATGAAAACTTGGGCATATACATAAAAACAATTGGACTTTTTACAAAAGAAAACTGGACTTTTAGGGGAAAAGATAGAATTTTAGGGGAAAAAGTAGACTTATAGGGAAAAAAGGTAGACTTATAGGGAAAAAAGGTAGACTTATAGGGAAAAAAGGTAGACTTATAGGGAAAAAAGGTAGACTTATAGGGAAAAAAGGTAGACTTATAGGAAAAAAAAGGTAGACTTATAGGAAAAAAAGGTAGACTTGTAGGAAAAAAAGGTAGACTTATAGGAAAAAAGGTAGACTTATAGGAAAAAAGGTAGACTTATATGGAAAAAAAGGTAGACTTATAGGGAAAAAAAGGTAGACTTATAGGAAAAAAAAGGTAGACTTATAGGGAAAAAAAGGTAGACTTATAGGAAAAAAAGGTAGACTTATAGGAAAAAAAAGGTAGACTTATAGGAAAAAAAAGGTAGACTTATAGGAAAAAAAAGGTAGACTTATAGGAAAAAAAAAGGTAGACTTATAGGAAAAAAAAGGTAGACTTATAGGAAAAAAAGGTAGACTTATAGGAAAAAAAAGGTAGACTTATAGGAAAAAAAAGGTAGACTTATAGGAAAAAAAGGTAGACTTATAGGAAAAAAAAGGTAGACTTATAGGGAAAAAAAGGTAGACTTATAGGGAAAAAAAGGTAGACTTATAGGAAAAAAAAGGTAGACTTATAGGAAAAAAAAGGTAGACTTATAGGAAAAAAAAAGGTAGACTTATAGGAAAAAAAAAGGTAGACTTATAGGAAAAAAAAAGGTAGACTTATAGGAAAAAAAAGGTAGACTTATAGGAAAAAAAAAGGTAGACTTATAGGAAAAAAAAAGTAGACTTATAGGAAAAAAAAGGTAGACTTATAGGAAAAAAAAAGGTAGACTTATAGGAAAATGAAAGGTAGACTTATAGGAAAATGAAAGGTAGACTTATAGGAAAATGAAAGGTAGACTTATAGGAAAATGAAAGGTAGACTTATAGGAAAATGAAAGGTAGACTTATAGGAAAATGAAAGGTAGACTTATAGGAAAATGAAAGGTAGACTTATAGGAAAATGAAAGGTAGACTTATAGGAAAATGAAAGGTAGACTTATAGGAAAATGAAAGGTAGACTTATAGGAAAATGAAAGGTAGACTTATAGGAAAATGAAAGGTAGACTTATAGGAAAATGAAAGGTAGACTTATAGGAAAATGAAAGGTAGACTTATAGGAAAATGAAAGGTAGACTTATAGGAAAATGAAAGGTAGACTTATAGGAAAATGAAAGGTAGACTTATAGGAAAATGAAAGGTAGACTTATAGGAAAATGAAAGGTAGACTTATAGGAAAATGAAAGGTAGACTTATAGGAAAATGAAAGGTAGACTTATGAGGAAAATGAAAGGTAGACTTATAGGAAAATGAAAGGTAGACTTATGAGGAAAATGAAAGGTATAGACTTATAGGAAAATGAAAGGTAGACTTATAGGAAAATGAAGGTAGACTTATAGGAAAATGAAAGGTAGACTTATGAGGAAAATGAAAGGTAGACTATAGGGAAAATGAAAGGTAGACTTATAGGAAAAATGAAGGTAGACTTATAGGAAAAATGAAAGGTAGACTTATGGAGGAAAATGAAAGGTAGACTTATAGGAAAATGAAAGGTAGACTTATAGGAAAATGAAAGGTAGACTTATAGGAAAATGAAAGGTAGACTTATAGGGGAAATGAAAGGTAGACTTATAGGGAAAATGAAAGGTAGACTTATAGGAAAATGAAAGGTAGACTTATAGGAAAATGAAAGGTAGACTTATAGGAAAATGAAAAGGTAGACTTATAGGAAAATGAAAGGTAGACTTATGGAGGAAAATGAAAGGTAGACTTATAGGAAAATGAAAGGTAGACTTATAGGAAAATGAAAGGTAGACTTATAGGAAAATGAAAGGTAGACTTATAGGAAAATGAAAGGTAGACTTATAGGAAAATGAAAGGTAGACTTATGTGGAAAATTGAAAGGTAGACTTATAGGAAAATGAAGAGGTAGACTTATAGGAAAATGAAAGGTAGACTATAGGAAAATGAAGGTAGTAGACTTATAGGAAAATGAGAAGGTAGACTTATAGGAGAAATGAAAGGTTGACTTATAGGAAAATGAAAGGTAGACTTATAGGAAAATGAAAGGTGTTAGACTTATAGGAAAATGAAAGGTAGACTTATAGGAAAAGAAGAAAGGTAGACTTATAGGGAAAAAAAAAAGAAACAAAGAGGTAGACTTATGGGGAAAGAAGGATAGACTTATGGGAAAAGAAGGTAGACTTATGGGAAAAAAGGTAGTTAGACTTATGGGGAAAAGAAGGGTAGACTTATGGGAAAAGAAGGGAGACTTATGGGAAAAGAAAAAGAAGACAAAAAGGTAGACTGATGGGAAAAGAAGAGGATAGATTATGGGGAAAAGAAGGTAGACTTAGGGGAAAAAAGGGAAGTAGACTTATGGGGAAAAGAAGGTAGACTTATGGGGAAAAGAAGGTAGCATAAACTTATGGGAAAAGAAGAAGTAGACTTATAGCGAAGGGAAAAGAAAAGGTTAGACTTATAGGGGAAAAAGAAGGTAGACTTATGGGGAAAAGAAGGTAGACTTATGGGGAAAAGAAGGTAGACTTATGGGGAAAAGAAGGTAGACTTATGGGGAAAAGAAGGTAGACTTATGGGGAAAAGAAGGTAGACTTATGGGGAAAAGAAGGTAGACTTATGGGGAAAAGAAGGTAGACTTATGGGGAAAAAGAAGGTAGACGTTATGGGGAAAAGAGGTAGACTAGGGGGAAAAGAAGGTAGACTATGGGGAAAGAAGTAGACTTATGGGGAAGAAGTAGACTGAGGGAAAAGAAGGTAGACTTATGGGGGAAAAGAAGGTAGAATTATGGGGAAAAGAAGGTAGACTTATGGGGAAAAGAAGGTAGACTTATGGGGAAAAGAAGGTAGACTTATGGGGAAAAGAAGGTAGACTTATGGGGAAAAGAAGGTAGACTTATGGGGAAAAGAAGGTAGACTTATGGGGAAAAGAAGGTAGACTTATGGGAAAGAAGGTAGACTTATGGGAAAAAGAAGGTAGACTTATGGGAAAAAGAAGGTAGACTTATGGGAAAAAGAAGGTAGACTTATGGGAAAAAAGGAAGGTAGACTTAGGGGAAAGAAGGAATATAGACTATGGGAAAGAGTAGACTTATGGAAAAAGAGGTAGACTGATGGGAAAAAGAAGGTAGACTTATGGGAAAAAGAAGTAGACTTATGGGAAAAAGAAGGTAGACTTAGGGAAAAAGAAATAGATAGACTAGGGAAAAAGAAAAGGTAGACTTATGGAAAAAAAGGTAGACTAGGAAAAAGAAGGTAGACTAGAAAAGAAGTAGACTTATGGGAAAAAGAGGTAGACTTAGGGAAAAAGAAGGTAGATTAGGGAAAAAAGGAAGATAGACGTAGGGAAAAAAACGTAGACTAGGAAAAAGAAGGTAGAATAGAAAAAAAGGTAGACTTATGGGAAAAAGAGGTAGACTTAGGGAAAAAGAAGTAGACTTTGGGAAAACGAAGGTAGACGTAGGAAAAAGAAGGGAGACTTATAGGAAAAGAGGTAGACGTATGGAAAAAGAAGGTAGACTTAAGGAAAAGAAGGTGCTTATTGAAAAGAGGTAGACTTATAGGAAAAAGAAGGTAGACTTATAGGAAAAAAACGGTAGCTTTAGGAAAAGAAGGAAAGACTTATAGGAAAATGAAAGGTAGACTTATAGGAAAATGAAAGGTAGACCGAATTATAGGAAAAATAGAAAGGTAGAACTTATAGGAAATGAAAGGTAGACTAAGGAAAGAAAGGTAGACTTATAGGAAAATGAAAGGTAGACTTGATAGGAAAAATAAAGGTAGACTTATAGGAAAATGAAAGGTAGACTTATAGGAATGAAAGGTGACTTATAGGAAAAGAAAAGTATACTTATAGGAAAATGAAAGGTAGACCTTATAGGAAAAATGAAAGGTAGACTTATAGGAAAATGAAAGGTAGACTTAGTAGGAAAATGAAAGGTACACTTATAGGAAATGAAGGTGACTTATAGGAAATGAAAGGTAGACTTAGGGAAATGAAAGGTGACTTATCGAAAATGAAGGTAGACTTATGGAAAATGAAAGGAGACTTATAGGAAAATAAAGGTAGACTTATAGGAAAATGAAGGTAACTTAATAGAAAATGAAGGTAGACTAGAGGAAAAGAAAGGTAACTTATAGGAAAATGAAAGTAAACTTTAGGAAATGAAAGTAACTTAAGGAAAATGAAAGGTAGACTTATAGAAATGAAGGTGACTTATAGAAAATAAAGGTAGACTTATAGGAAAATGAAAGTGAACTTATAGGAAAATGAAAGGTAACTTATAGGAAATGAAAGGTAGACTTATAGGAAAAAAAGGTAGACTTAAGGAAAAAAAAGTTAGACTTTAGAAAAAAAGGTAGACTTAAGGAAAAAAAAGGTAGACTTATAGGAAAAAAAAGCGTAGACTTATAGAAAAGAAGGTAGACTTATAGGAAAAGAAAGGAGACTTATAGAAAGAAGGAGATTATAGAAAAAAAAGCTAGAATTATCGAAAAAAAGGTAGACTTAGAGGAAAAAAAGGTAGACTTAATGGGAAAAAAGTGAGACTTATGGAAAAAAAGGTAGACCTACACGAAAAAAAAGGTAGACTTATAGGCAAAAAAAGGTAGACTTACGGAAAAAAAGGTAGACTTATACGAAAAAAAGTAACCCACAGGAAAAAAAGATAGACTTAGAGGAAAAAAAGGAAGCTTATAGGAAAAAAGGTAGACTTATAGGAAAAAAGAGACTTATAGGAAAAAAAGGTAGACTTATAGAAAAAAAGGTAACTTAAGGAAAAAAAAGGTAGACTTACAGGAAAAAAAAAGGTAGACTTACAGGAAAAAAAAAGGTAGACTTACAGGAAAAAAAAAGGTAGACTTACAGGGAAAAAAAAGGTAGACTTACAGGAAAAAAAAGGTAGACTTACAGGAAAAAAAAAGGGAGAATTACAGGGAAAAGAGAGGTTAGACTTGGAGGAGAAAAGAGAGGTAGACTTGTAGGGAAAAGAGAGGTTGACTTGTAGGAAAAGAGAGGAGCGTTGACTTGGAGGGAAAGAGAGGTGTACTTGTAGGGAAAGAAGAGGTGTGACTTGTAGGGGAAAAGAGAGAGGTTGCATTGTAGGGAAAAAGAGAGGTTGGACTTGAGGAAAAAGAGAGGTGACTTGTAGGGAAAAAGAGAGGTTGACTTGTAGGGAAAAAGAGAGGTTGACTTGTAGGGAAAAAGAGAGGTTGACTTGTAGGGAAAAAGAGAGGTTGACTTGTAGGAAAAAAAGAGGTTGACTTTGTAGTGGTGAAAAAAAAGAGGTTGACTTGTAGGGAAAAAAAAAAAGAGTTGACTTTTTGCGGGGGAAAGATTATAATAAGAAATTACTTTTAGGAAGAAAATTAAAGTTTAGAGAAGAGAAACTTTTAGAAAAAATTTTTGATGTTCGAAAAGTTAGATTTGAAAAAATATTATGGTTTTTATATCTTGATATTAAAAAAAAAAAATACTTTGAATTAAAAGAAAATAGAAGTTTAAGAAAAGTTTAGGCTTATAAATGAATTTCGCTTTTTGAAAACATGAGGCTTTTGGAAATTTTAAACCTGTTAGAAATTATGTAATGATTTTTATATGTTTGTAGTTTTAGAGGCAAATGTATATAACAGAAACGAGGGGTTTAGCATAACGTTAAACAATGAACACCTTAACAGATAGCTAATATGAGCGTTAGTCAAAGTTAATGATGATCTATAGGATATGATATTACAATTCCAACCTTTGAGAAAATCGGCAAGAGGTGTCATTTGAGATGTTAGTCCTAGGAGCACAGTCCCCCTGGTGCTCATTTCATTTATAGGCTGAGTCGACCGGTTCGGTGCCATGTGGTCAGCAGGAAATTTAGGATATTACACGCTTTATGTTAGCTTAAAGTAACTGAATCGTTTCAACATGATTTTGACCCCTTAAAAAAATTGGATCGACTCTTAACTTTGTATACTTGTTAAGGACCAATGACAATACAGTAATTTCATATATAATATAACAGTAATCCATAGATCCCTGGTTCAAATCCGGCCCGGAGGATTTTTTAAAAACAGTATTACTTTTAGCTCATACTACAATAGTATCACATTTAAAAGTATTTACATTTTTAGAAAACCAAACTAAAACATAAATAATAGCTTTAAAAAAAACTATAAATAACACGCTTTCCTATAAAATCGAACTAAAAAAATGAAAAATAATTTTAATTTCCAACACGCATGAAGAAATTAAAGTGTTCAGCAAAAAAAAATCATGTCCAACACATCTAGAATAAAAGTAGAGTTATGTAAAAAAATAATTTTACCATCAAAAGCGTGGTGTGGCTTTACATCATTATATATTGATAATAAACAGTTATTGGTAAAAGTAAAGTGTAAGAAGAAAACGTAAAAAACCATATAAAGCACCCGACGCTTTTGATGGATAATTATTTTTTTGTAGATAACTCTAGTTTTATTCTAGATGTGTTGGAGATGATTTTTTTGTTGACAATTTAAATTTTATCCAAGGTGTGTTGGAAATTAAAATATTTTTCATTTTTTAGTTCGGTTTTGTAATAAAGTGTGTTGTTTCATTTTTTTAACTATTATCTACTTTTAAAATCTGGACGCTATTGGACATAAAACTGCAAGTAGGAACTTTAAATGACTTTATGAAAGTTACTTTAAAAATGCTACAGTTTGTATGAGAGTCAATACTTTTAACAAGATTAGTCTGTAATTTCAAATGAATTTCTTATATAAGAGGAAACGTTGAACTACTATAGGAGGAATGTTATACTGGGGAAATAATTGCTGAAATATGTAACCATAAATAAGTAATTATTTTTAGAAGAATATCGAATTTTTAAATGCGTGGAGAATTTAGTTGATCGCAGATCAAAATGAAATAACAGTAACCATGATTTGAGGGAACTAGATTGTACAGCGGATGATTTGAAAACATTAGCTGGGGATAGGGATGTATGGAGAGCTTATGTCCGCGTGGCCATGAATCTAATGGGTTCGAAAGAGCCAATGAGTTATAGTTAATAGTTAAAAATTAAATACTGTTTGGTTTTGGTGCTCAGATGTGTGTGTACGCTTCTCTTAGTGTTTTTAGTTTTTTGTGTTAATTATTATTATTAAAAAATGTTTCAACATATTGATAATATGAATTGACTCTGAATACAGAAATAAGCGCATTATTTTATCTTCGGTAATTAAGGAAATAATAATAATATTTATAATGATGACAGTAATAATACCATGAAATATGATAATTTTCATCGCTGTGGTCTCGGGGTAGCGTGCTGCCTTGTCACGCAGCGGGCCCGGGTTCGATCCCGGTCGGGACAGTTTTTCTGGGTGAGGTTTTTATCGGGGTTTTTTCCTCACCTGTAAGAGAAATGTCAGGAAAACTTTAAGGCCGAAACGGTCCCCGAAATGATATGGTCATCGCAATGATCATGATTCATATTCATCTTTGGTTAAGTTTAGGATTAGGGACTCTCCTGGCGCACCACTATCATCACCCATCATATCATCGGGGCAACGTAACCCCGCCTTCCAGGCGCCCCAACCTCAGAAGTGGGTTACAATTACGCCATGACAGGAGAGAAACCAGGAATGTCGAAAGACAAACCTGGGGAATTTGAAAAAATATATATATATATATTTTTTAAAAATCCATTATGCAAGGATTTGTAAATTAAGCAAATTGATGAGGGGGTCGAATTGATGGTCCGATTTTGCTAGTTTTATGGATTGTATAATTGAATTGTCAAGCGGTTAGACACTCGCCTCTCAACACCGGGGTTCCGAGATCGAGTCTCGGTCACTTCGTGTGGATTTCATGTTGGACGAAACAGAGCTAGGGCAAGTTTTTCTCCCGTTTGCCCCTACCACAATTTCATTGCACCATTTCTCCATACTCATCTCATCCATTTAATTTATTTCATCTGACCCCGTGATGGTGCGTCAGGCGTGGTCGACCGGCACTCTTGTCAATCATAGACTTCTATAATAGGTGGCTTTTCATCTCATCTCACTCCTCGACCTGACCCTGAGTTGAGGACATTTTCATTTATAATAAAATTATATTTACTTACTACCAAGTTAGATTGTGAGAAAAGATATATTGCTCCAAGTAGAAATTTATACATGCTCCTACTTAAAGGTCAGATTTTGGGTTTGTGTTTACGCTTAATAGTTCTATTTGACAGATTAACAAGCTCAAGATTATTTTTCTTAACCAAATGTTACATAAAGAGTTTTATTGCGAGAAACAAGTATGGCGGCCGATGGAGCGATTTATAAAATTCAGTCTTTCAGGTAATTTCCCATTTCCAATGGTTGGATTTTGGAGGTGTTTGTAGGATACCTTTCTCGCTTATTTGAATAGCGTAAAGAATATCGTTTGGGATACATTTAAAAATTGCGAACGACAGAGCCATTTAGAATTTTCTGTTCAGATTAACCGACACTCCTAATTGTTTTATTTTGTTGGTTGACGAATGTGATTTTTTATACCAAGTTGTGTTACGAAAAAAATTATACAATTACATATTTTTGTTATAATCAATTTTGGTGTTTAATAACTAGGATCGATAAAGATAGGTAAAAAATTTTTCAAAAGTCTTTTCATGAGAATTTTAATTTTGCAAAATGAGTAAACGAAGTAATGAAATTGCATCTCAGAGAGTGTGATATTTTATTGTGAAGCTGGTTAACAATTTTCCCTGAGTAACTCACGATCTTTCAGTGTGTGTATGTGTGTGTGTGTATTTGTGTATGTTTTGTGTTTGTTTGTTTTATGTACATGTAGTTATGAAAAGAGAATTTATGAGAATACATAGAGCATTAATTAATGCTTAATTATAATTGTAAATGTTTACTTAAACTGGCAGAATTAAGGCGATTAATGCTTTGTCTTCCATTGGAGCAGTGAAAGAAATGAAAAAAATACAGACAAAAATTACATAGAACAAAAATTATAAGTAAACATTTATACAATGAAACTAAAATTGAATTTAATCAAGTGAATATTATTGGAGAAGCTAAAAATGAGGAACAGTCAATTAATCCGCTGAAACACCGATTAATTTTTTTTAAAGGAAGCTACTATCCGGCAGTCCCAAATTTGTTGTAATAGGGAGTTGAAGAGTCTGAAAGTATCTGTAGCCTATATACAGTATAGGAAATAGATTAACGGGAAGTACTGTAATGTGGATTTAAGTGAAATGGAATTGAAAATGTATTGTGGTAGGGGTAGACAGACGTATCGGGTAGGTGAGCTGCTGCTGTTGTTAGAATAATGTCTTGTAAAGCGTTGGGCAGTGGAACAGAAGGCTGTGGTTGAAGTCAGGAGTCAATTTTATTTGTCTATTTATTTACATAGTAACGTAGGCAATAAAACGTCTAATTAGGGATTAAATGGTCTAAGTATAATCCGGGAGATAGGGATTCGTAAATATGTACTATTTTGATGTTAAAAGGGCGAGATTAGTTAGAGATTTGTAAGCCTTTTTGAAATTGTGTTAACTTTGATAAATATAAAATTGGCTTTATTAGTTCATTATTTTGCCTGTTTTAAATAATATTATTTACAATTTGACGTAGCACTTGGGAATTGTGTTACGATCTCTATATATATATATATATATATATATATATATATATATATATATATATATATTGCACCGGTTAAGAAACTGAAAGTTTTTCAAATTTCGCCATTTTATAAATTATTATATGCAAAAGAGTGGACGAATGCAAATTAACAGGGTAGAGGTTAAAATTGCATAACATATTAAAAATGTTAATTTAAAAAATAGTAAAAAATATATATATTGTCTGTATCTTACGAAAGTCGCAGATTCAAACCCGTACGGGGGCGATGGATTTTTTTAGGATGGAAAAATTGAAGGAGCAAGTCCTCCGGGAGGGACTTGAATCCGTGGGTGTCGAGTTTGAAGATTTTCATGCTGGTAAAAGGTTGTTAAGCCTGAATAAAGAAGCCTTTAAAACAAAAATTACAGATTTAATGACTCTAATAATACCTTAGTTGCCTGCTAGATGTCTCGTTGGGTCGGTACATTGACCGCATAACATTCATGACATTTGTAGGTAAATAAGTGTAACTGAATTAACTTGATCTACTAGATCCTAACATAGGATGGGCTAAGGCTCAACATTGGCTGTTACGTCATTGTAGATAGGTAGATAAATAGAATATATGTAACAGTTATTCCTCGAGTTATGTTATATCCAATAAAACATCGTCTATTGCTTTAAGAGAGGATATTACAGAGTATTTGTGAATAAAGAATAGAAGAGGGGTATGGAAACTTGTAGGAGAATGAGAAAGGAAGCTGTATGAAGTGGGAGAATAACGTTAAGTATGACTTGAAGAAGGTTAATTATACAGAAGGATAATTGCGAAACAGTAGCTGAGAGTAGGGATATATGCAGAGTTTATCTTCGCGCAGTCATGAGGCCCGAGTTGATAGTGCCAGTGAATTGCGTAGAGTTTAAGATTTGAAAGTAATGATTACTTACACTACGTAGAAGCGTTTATAAGTCAGTAAATTAGTAAAGACAAAAAATACAATTCGATAGTACGACGGGGCTCGGGATGTATATTTATTAAGGTGAACGATAATGCAGCTAGTAGAGGGGTTTCATGTAGTCGGTATGTCAGGTCCCAAGGCGTTAATCGTGGAGGTAGTTGTTACTGTAGGTACAGAAATGTCTTACAATGTTGGGTGGGTACCGGTCCCATATTGGATCGTATGATATAATTTCTTCCCCCATGAGGATTCGAACCTCTTAGGAAAAAATTTGGACCAAAGAGAGATGAACAGACAGGTCAATGGAGAAGACTAGACAACAGTGAACTACATGGTGTTTATAGGAAGCCAGATATAATTAGAAGAGTTAAGTTTCGTAGACTGTGATGGGCAGAATATGTGGCATGAATGGGGAATGAAAGAGGTACATGGAAGCTACTTGTAGGAAAAGCAGAGGGAAAACTCCCAGTTGGTAGACCAAGAATGAGGTGGGAGAACAACATTGACTATGATTCGAGGGAAGTAGATTACAGAGGGGATGATTGGAAAACATTAGCTCAGGATAGGGATGTATGGAGAGCTTATGTCTGCGCGGCCATGAACATACGGGTTCGGTAGTGGCAGTGAGTTAGTTATGGGGACTCGAACCAGGGCAAGTCTCTTAGGTCTGCACCAAGGGATGATTTTGAATAGCGTATATGGTGAGATTTGAAGGAAATAAAAAGTTATTACGATATAGGTCAGGTAATAAGAATATGAATAGAAATTTGAGTGTAAAAGGGACAACAAAGTTTTTCTCAGATGCCACTTTCGTCAGGCTTCTTGTTTCATGTGATAAACGTTTTATTTCCCTTTCAAATAAGGCATAGAGATAGTTTTGTAAAATGGATCGATCTCGGCCGTACATGAAGAAAGGAATCTCGGAATTAGTGGGAAGGATGGTAACTACGAGTAGTTTTAAGAAGAGGGGGGGTGTTTGAAAAAAATATTTTATGTTTATTAATAATAGTACAATTTTAACAGGCAGGCGAATGTAGAAGACTACTTAAGAGGTGAGCTACATATATTTATAGGAAACCAGATATAATACTCCGTAATACTTAAGTCTCGTAGAGTGCAATGAGCAGGACATTTGGTACAAATGGGAAATGAAAGATTGCAAGGAAAGTTGTAGGAAAACGAGAGGGAAACCGCCTAGTTGATAGACGAAGAATGAAGTGGGAGAACATGAAGCATGTTTTGAGGGAAGTAGTTAATACAGGGGATGATTGGTAAACATTAGCTCAGGACAGGGATGTATAAAGAGATTATGTCCACGCGGCTGTAAGCCTGTATGTTAGACAATGCCAGTGTTGTAGTCTGTATTAAGATGTTATTAGAGAAACGAATAAAGTCAATGGTAATAAAATTGATAACAAATTCCGTTGAGGTAAAAAGTCATAAGATAAAAAGTGAAAATATGTACCTTGTGACAGGTGCCGTCGGCCTCAACTGTGTTAAAATGCTATATTTAACATAGTTGAGGAGGACGGCACCTGTAAAAAAGGAAAATATTTTAAATTTGTATCTTAGGAATAAAGTTAACTTTTATAAGAATTTGAATCCTGCCGATGATGGGACCTAAAGGGCTACAGTTAAATAACTAATAAAGTTGAGGAGACGGACCTTTCAGGTGAACATTCCATAATTTTATATTTTAATTAGGAATAAAGCTGTAAACAATTTATTTGACAAATGGATCGCACGTGTAGGAAGCCATACGTGCTTTTGGGAGTCCTTAATAATATATCAGTGTTTACTGATAAGATAGAACAATCGAGAAGAATATGATATTAGGATTACATTACAAGTTAAATAAGTAAGTTATACAGTGAAATTAATAACAATATGTTAATACTTATTATTCTACGTAAATTCTCTTTTCATATGTTTAATGTATTTGTAACGTAGATAGATGTATGTATATATATATATATGTGTGTGTGTGTGTGTGTGTGTTTGTGTGTGTGAGAGAGAGAGAGAGAGAGAGAGAGAGAGAGAGAGGAAAAGTTACAATGAATTGTATTTTCGAGAGAAAATATGTAAATAAAAAATAGGAATGAATAATAGGAAAAATTTGTAGTTAATTTTATGAGTGTTTTGTATTTTTATCGTATTCATTGGGGAAAAAATAGGTTTACTTATTTCGTAGGTCTACTTCGGCGCATAATAAACAAGTTACATATTACTGGAATAAAATGAAATAGATAAACGTGTTTTTTTTTAATTTTTGGGTGTAGCAATTAAACAGGAAACATGTAATGTATATTTTTCAAAATTATTTTTTAAATAAATTAAGGATAGGCTTGACCTTTTAAAGGAATTGTTTTATACACTCCAGAGACTCTTGTTATACAAACTATTAATGTTAAACTGAAAAAAATATAATAGCTGGAGAGGATAAGCATAGATAAGTCTTAAAAACATAACATTTCATGAGAGGTTATTACTAAAACAGGAGATTTGCAATAGTTCTCAGGAAGGGATATGTACAATAAGATATGAGTTACCATTTACGAAGTTTTATCTTATGATAGAGGAAGAAAAGTGCCGTATTTTTTTACATATTAATCTTGAAAATAAGAAAAAGTGATATCGGACTTAAGTACTTTCATCTTGATGCCAGAAAATATTGCATGGATACGATACATGGCCTCTTGCAATAAGGAAGACAGATGATCAGAATTTAACAATTCATTCCATAGTAATTCTGCTCGAGGGTAAGGTCTTTCACTGCAATCATAGCATCTGCATGGTATGCTTTGCAGGTTTAGTAGGGAATTTTAGGTGTGGTAGTTTCCCGTGGCTTTCCACACCGGTGAAAGATGATGATGACGGTCGGATGATTTTCGGGGACCGTTGGGTCCTAAGCTTCCTGACATTTGTCTTACAGCTGAGGGAAACCCCGAAAAAACTTCAACCAGGAGCCTGTCCTTGCCGGGAATCGAA
This sequence comes from Diploptera punctata, assembly GCA_030220185.1. Lineage (NCBI taxonomy): Eukaryota > Metazoa > Arthropoda > Insecta > Blattodea > Blaberidae > Diploptera > Diploptera punctata. Next base: position 395,315 of record JASPKZ010000442.1, on the reverse strand, counting down.
GCCGGGCTCGCTGCGTGATAAGGCAGCACGCTTCCTCGATACCACAGCGGTGGAAATATTTAACAATAAAGTCTTTAATTTTAACTGGTTAACGAATTGGATCTTAGTCTTCTTGTTTTTTAATGATCTTAATATGGCGAGTTTGGTTGCAGAAAATAGATTGTCTCTGGGTGAATAGATAAGAATAGAAATTTAGCAAGTATAGCATAAATATGAAGGAATTTGGTACGTGATATAAGTTGAGGCTTTTGAAAGCGTGTAAATAAGATTCGATTAAGGCTTGTAACTTTTTCTCTGTGTTGTGAGTGTGTAATGTGAATGAGTGATTGTGTAGTGTTGTAGCAAGTTTGAAAGTTGTGAGTAAAAGAGGGTTGCCAAATATTTGAAATGATACTGTGGTTTATTCTGTTGTGTGTTTTGTCTCACGGGCCATGAATTTAGTAAATTAATGCATGAAAGGCTGTGCAAGGAACTGAAATGGTTGCTGCCATTGCAAAGTGGACGGTAGTAGTTGTTCATTATAGGAGAGAGGAGATGTTGCACCTGGACACACATTTGTGCAGTAGGTGATAAGTTAGTTAGGTGTCATATTTAAAAGAACATTGGTTAAGTATTTTGGCCTTTGTACGTGGTAGGAAAATGTAGGCCTATATCCTTGATGAGCCCCTTTAAATTATTTTGACAAAGGTTCGTCGGTTGGAATTCCGAATGGGGTGGATGGGATTTTGAGCTGGAAAAAGTATAGCTGTGAGCAAAATATTTCAATTATTTTGCGCTGAGATTTTAATTGTGAATTAAGTGAGGAGAGGTGTTAAAAACCTCGGTTAAATACGAGTTGCAAAATAATAATGATAATAAGAAACCCGCAAGTTGAGGGCGGCACAGATTTAGAAGGTCTTAAGTCTAGCAGCCGGCTGCACAATTACATGTGTTAATCACAGAGGTGAACGATCATCCAGTAGAGTAGGGGTAGATATGGTGAGCATATCGGGTCCCCCGGCCGTTATAGTTGGTTTTGTCAGCCTGGAACCGCTTCTTGTTGTATGTACCCAGTTTCGTTACGATGCAGGATTGGCGCGGATTCCATGTTAATCGAAATTACGTGAAAAAATTTGTTCCCCTATGGGAATTTGAATCAGCATAAGTCCCATAGCAGTGGATCGAGGCATGATTTTTTAAACCTCTCAGCTATCATCAGTTAAACGGATATTGTAATGTTTTTCCGCTTCACAATTTTGTTATTTCGTGCAGTTAAATGTTAATATCAATTTTGTTAACCGGGTTTCCCAACTTACATCAAGTTTTTTTGTGTATTTTTTTACGTGATTGAACAAATTAATGTTATGTTAGTAAATATTAATACAAGTTAGAGATAAAGGAATTAGTTGGAAGCGTTTAATGCAGTTTTGGTTTTATAATGTATCTTTAAAATATTTAGTTATCGGCATTTTGCGTTTTTGTGGTTATACAATTTGGATGTTTGGAGAAAGTTTGGCAACCCTTAATTAAGGAATGAGTTTTTTGTGATGAGTAGTTTGTTTGTAGTTAATTTCTGTATTGAATGAGAGAGTGAGTGAGTGAGTGAATAAATGGGTACTAATTTTTAATAAAATTGATTATTTGATGACAGGTAAGGGTGGTATTGAATATCACAGTTCGCAGTGTTGTTTGAGACTAGGTAACAGGCTGTTGTAAATGTGTTCCATTATGTTCGGAAATTATACGTGTAATATCGATTGCCGAGGTTATTAAACGGAGAAATATCAAATTGTTGCTATATGACAGTGGAATTTATATGTTTTTAAATGGCGTAGTTTCTGATACATGATTATTTTGTAATTTAGTTAAAACTGTGGCGTTGCAACAGATAGAATTAGGCGGTTATAAGATGAATGAATTATCGTATATTTTTACTATGAAATAAACCATGTAATGCGTTTAGGAAGGTGAATTATACTGGGAATGTTAAAAAAATATATCAGTTTACGGATGTATGGAGAGCTCATGTCGGCGCGGTGATGATGCTCTATATAGGAATGATATTAGCATCGAGTCATTTAACTGAAGTGCAAATTTTAGTGGACATTGGCCTGGCCGCGGGCTAATGTGGACATATGCATATACATTAAAAAAAAGGGAAGTGGATGTTCATTCAGATAGTATAGGGTTGACATGTAGTCAGGATGTCTGGTCTATCAGGCATTAGGCTGTAGCTGGTTTTGTAAACGTGGAGGCGCTAATCATTGTAGTTACTGAATTTTTTCACAATTTTTCTGTTATCGGTGTGATAGTGGTCGAAATTGAATGAGGAAATTTTTATTCCGCGTTGGGGATTGGAACTAGCGCAAGCTTGGGTTGGTTAAATTAAAAGTTTTAAACGGGGGGGGGGATGTCAATAACTTTTACGGTTGGTAGTGAAGCGTGCATAGTATGAAATGATCCATTGAGTGAATTTAATTATTTAAGTATTTAATGTGTGAGTAAATTAGTGTATTAATATTGTTTTATTTAGATGGTTATTTAATTAGTAATTTGGATTGTGTTAGTGAATAAGTGGAACGTGTGGAGAATGAAAGAGAGGCATGGAAAGAGCGTATTGTAAGCGTGAGAAGAATGAGGCGGGAGAATAATACAAACTATGATTTAAGGAGGAGGATTATAAATAGTATGATTGGGATACATTAGGTGAGAATAGGGATGTATGGAGAGGTTATTTTCGTGTGGTCATGAATTAGCGGGTTCTATATTTGGAGTTAGTTATGGGGGCAGTGTTTAATCCTTTTTTTTTTTTTTATGAAGTATTATAATTCTATGTTCCAACGATTGTTATTATGTGCATAATTTAACCCTGGTGAAATGGAAGAGAAGACGTTACAGTTTTAACTCCATCATCGGGCAAAAGTAAATAAGTAAAATAAATAAATTTTGTGAAAAAAAAGTTAAGTTCGAAAGGAATGAAGTGGAAATAAATGTATTTACAGTGTAGTACAGAATAGGCTGTTCGTTGTTAGAAATAGAATAGAGGAGATAGCAGGGGGGGGGGGTTGTAAGTGGTTACATTAAAAACGTAAGGGGTTTTTCTAGTTTTTGTCAGTTAGTACGAATAGTGGTTTGAAATTTCGTAATTAGAATTAATATAATTACTAAAAATAATGTAATTGATGAAACATACGATTAAAGTATTTTTATTTATACGTGAAATAGGAATAAATTGAGTGCACATGCACTGTATTGGTGTAAAAGGGATGACTTAAGGACGTGATGTGAAGAAATGTTTGGAAAAAGTGAGGATATTAGTTAAGCAGTGAAATAGGTAGACGGATATGTATGGGGTATGGAAAATAAATAAATAAATAATAAAAAAAACTTGGCAAGCGAAATATTTTTGTACATTAAAGATTTATTCGTTTCGTTTTAAACTTGTTAATATCTTGTATAAGAAAAATAGGAGGCTAAATTTCAGTTGTCCAAGTAAAAAGACGTATGTATGTATGTTTGGTATATGTATGAATGTAGCGTTAGAGGAATAATAAATTGTTAATATAGTAGTTTAATGGAAGAAGTAAATTTGATAGGAAGGAAGAAGGAAAGTTATAATTAAGGAAAGAAAGAAAGGAAGGAAGGGGAGAAAGAAAGTGTGAAATTTGTGGAGGAGGTTAAAAAGGGCTGTGGTTGGAATGAGTAAGGTTTTACGGGCACTGTCTATGTAATGTGTTGTATTGTAGAGGATACTGTGTAATGAGTTGAGTGTGCAGTTGAGTGTGCTTGTTGTTTTTGATTAACGATTCTGTAAATATATTAATTAGTTTTTGTTTGATAGTATTTTGTTAGTTTGAAGTGTTGTAGTGAGACAAGTTCATTCAAGTTCTGTGAGATGACGAAGTTATATAATTATTTTTTCTAATGTGTTAAAATTTGTAGGAAAATCGATAATTTATAGTTTGATGTTTTTGCAGCGTAATTTATGAAGGAATAGGATAGTTGTAATATTTGTTGCGTTATATTTTTTGAGGGGTTGGGGAGGAAAAGATTTTATGAAGAGGGAAGGAAGTTTTATATAAAATGTTTGACATATGATATTCGGTTTCACGGGTATAAATTAAAGATGGTTGATTTGTTTATAAATTAAAACGTGATTTATTTTGGAAACAGTAAGGTGGTTGCAGTGTTAGTTTACTTTTTATAACATTGTATATGTTTCAAGATGATCATTTATGAGGCATTGGGGGGAAAATACGATATAAATGAAATAGTTGATGTTTAGAATTGAGATTCCTAAATTAAATGTCATGGCGCGAGTAGTCTAGAAGGCTGTTGACTTACCAGTCGGTTGCTGGCCTCACATCTACGTGTGTTATCACAGAGGTAGACTACCATCCTGCCAGTGTAGAGGTGATTGGTCTGTATGTCGGCTCCTCCATCCGTTATATGTCTGGTTTTCTGAACCTAGAGCCGCTATTTATTGCATGTACGCAAATGTATCACGATGCTGGGTGACCATCGGCCCCGTACTAGCCGAAATTCTATGAGAACATTTGTTCCCCTTTGGATACCGGAACGAGCGGAAGTCTCGTAGGTGTGCGGCAAGACATGTTACCTTTACCACTCGGCTACGGTATGGGATTTTTGGCGTTTGTTTTGTGTTTTAATATAGAGAACGTGATTTTAAGTTAATTGGACAATTCCTTTAAGGAAATGTTTTATAATTTATTTTTAAAAAAATTGGGAAAAGAAGATTAGGACCGTGTAGGGAAAGGTGGGAAGATAAAATTAGGATGCATTTTAAGGAAGTGTATATCAGATGTAGGAGTGCTTTAGTGCCATAGGTGTGTAACCCAGATTTAAAAAAATACGTTTCCCTATAACTGAACTAGAAATAATCATCTCTGTCAGAGCCACATCTGTTTATAACATTTTTGTGTTAATTTTAACTCATCCACAATGTTATAGGCAGGTGTGGGTCTGACAGATGTGATTGTTTCTAGTGCAATTACAGGGAGAAGCATTTTTTTAAATTGTGGGTTAGGCATCTGTTGCAGTGATAAAGTGAATCGAATTGAGGAGGATGAGGAGGAATGAAGTTCGTAAGTGAATGGGTACTGAATTTAAATGTTTCATAAATCATATTAGTTAGTCGCATTTTATTTGAAAGTAAAATGTTTGTAGAGTGTATAATTTTTATAAGGGATGATATAACAGAAGATGACTATTATAAATTGAGATTTAAAATTTGTAGGGATGCGTATGTTAAGGTCATGAAACTTAATGGGTTAATATAATTATGTTTATATAGGCCTAATTAATTTCGAAATGAAATTTTTATTTAGTAGTGGCAGTTTTTAGAGTTTTAATTAATTGTTTTTTAATAAGTTTTGAAAATAGTATTTCAATAATAATGCTATTAATAATTGTAATTAACATCCTGGAGATTTTACGTTTTTGTTTAGGACTCAAGGAAGTTAAATCAGGTTTAGAATATATAGATAGCCGTATGATTGGATAATGTCTAGAATATTGTTACATACAATTGTAAGGAATAAAATATTAATAAGTACACCTAGTAAGGTATAAAGATATAAATGCAATTTGAAATAATTTTTATTTATCTTAAAGAATTGTCCCGCCTACGCGACGCGGGGATTAGAGGGAGGTTACCTTCCGAGAGAATGACAGATGGAAGTGAAATATAACGAATGCAATTTTTTGAAGGAGAAATGGTAGAATTGAAGAAATGATTGTGAAAACCTGACTTATAATTTTGAGTGTGGGGAATCTGTAATAAGATAAGGGGGGGGGGGAATTACAGGAGCGGATTGTAGTTACGTGCAATTTGACTATCTGATTCATAGAAATAATTGTTAAATATAGATGGTTTGATGAAATCTATTGAAAATTAATTGGTTTTACTATAGATGGAGTTACAGCGTACAGAATTTAAATGAACTTGCAAGTGTATTTATGTGGTGGTGGTGTGTGAATGTGCAGAATGCTAAACCTGTTTTGTTTCCATGTTTACCTTTTTAACTTAAAATTATTACTGATAAGAGTGCAGTTTACGATATCAACTTGTCATTTTTTGCAGATGTTGCTCAGTTGTTTACAAGTGTGTTGTACTGTGGGCACTGAATGTGAAAGTGTTGAGGTATTATAAAGTTGGCAATGGTGTAATAATGCCAGAATAATACTTCAGTACTTTTTTTTTTAATTTGAATGATTTTATGGACACAGCCAAGTAGTAGGAGTTTGAGAAGTTATGCGATAGTTAGGAATTTGGGATGAAACTAAATAGGATAGATTTGATGAACCAAATATGTCTGTAGAGGTTATCATTTGATATACGTAGGAGAGAATCGGAATGAATAGTGCGATGGAATTTTCGATCGTTGTTAATATAATGTAGGTGGATAGAATTAACGAAGTGTAGATTTTTAGGTGGGGGAGGAAGTGAAATAGAGAAAGATGTTAGGGATAGATGGTTCCGTAGTTGGTTAAGAGGATGCGCTATATGGTAAAAGTCAAGGGTTCGAATTCTGATGAGGTCAGTATTTTTACGTGGGATAATAGTGTAAGGGAGATGAGTTGGGGAATGAAGGCGGTTGTTAAGAAAGGGTGATAACCGAGGCGAAATCTAGAATTAAGTGGAGAAAGGGAATTGTCTAGGAAGGAAGGAGCTTTGAAGGTTCTGCTAGCAGTAGGGCGTCTAGTGTTATTGATAGATAGTGCGGAATTTAATAATGGAGATCAATATTAAAAAAAAAATATAGATTTTTAATAATGGATTACGTTTGGTATTAATGAAAATTAGTGATACAGGGAAGAGGTAGGAGAATAATATGAACTATGATTTGGAGGTAAATTATACAACAGGGAATGGTTGGAAATAATTAGGAGAGGGATGTATGGAGAGGATAAGTCCGCGTGTGAATAAACCGTAGGGTTCAATTGTATCACTGAATATTTTTGTGGGTAGGAAATAGAATATATTGTAAATCATGTTATTTATATAAAATTAATTTCAAATAAGAACTTGTAGGATTTATTGAAATAATTAAATTGAAAGAGAGAGGAGATAGAATGTATTTTGGAATTTATATTAATTTTATGTTCTTCGTAGGAATGACTTGTATGAGGGGATGAAATAAGTTTGAAAAACAGATTATTTTATATTAGTGGCTGTGTCAAAATAAATTAATTATGACAGAGATTCTGTGTCCAAAGCTACGACTTGTTGTGAATAACTGAGCTGTGTCTATGAGTTGATGTGAACTGTTACTCACTGTGTTTCCTACAACCTGTTGCCCATCAGGAGTCTATCTGTAATTTAGTTGCACTTAACAACATACGCTATATTTGTAAGTTCAAACAAGTTACAAACTCTATTATATTTATGCAACTGTTGACTAGGTGGGAGGGAACGTATATAATTATTATGTTATTGTTATTATTAAGTTATTATTAAGTTTAAAGAGTGGAGATATTATTTAAAATTTGTGTGCCATGAATAAATTCATAACAGTATGCTTCATGGTGAATTGATGTACATTTGAGAAAAGTAAATATCTAAAGGATATATATCTTGTAAATGTAATTATTTAGTGTTTTGAGGCTGGCTTATATATATTATAGTGATGGTAATAAATTTCAAGAATATGATATAAAAATATGACATGGCACTTGAATGATTTAATATTTCTGCTCTTTAGTTAAATTGTTGGTTCCAGAATTGTTAGTCTTAATTTGGATGTAAAAGAACTTCAGAGATGAGATAATAATGCAGAGTTATTTAATTAGAATTGAGTTAAATGTAATTGATTAATTTTGTAGGATATTTTGTTGAGGAAGTATAGAATATAAGATGTTAAAATTCAATAGTAGAAATGTGAAGAGTAGTGAAAAATGTAAAAATTAAGTTTAACCAGTTGGTTAAGATGATTTTAAAGAAATGAAGGATTATGTTAAGAAATATCTGTAGCTGAGTGGTTAAGGCAGGAAGCCTTGGTGCAAAGCTATGGGACTTGAGCTGATTCGAGTGTCCATGGGAGAAGAAATTTTGTCATGGTATTTTGGCCAGTATGGGACCAGTGTCCACCCAGCATTGTGGGGCATTTGGGTAGCTACATTAAGTAGTGGTTGGAAATCGAGAAAACCAGCTATAATGGCTGGTGGACTCGACATGCTGGCCACATGTCAGTCGTACACTGGCTAGATGATCATCTATCTCTGTGTGTGACACATGTGGATGTGAGGCCAGCAGCTGGTTGGCAGGCTAAGGGCCTTCTAGGCCTGTCACGCCTGGAATGATTATGTTAAGATTGATGAATGTTGGAATATGTGTAAAATCATACAGTTATTTGAAATGAATAATTTAGTGGAGTTCTGGAATCAACAATTGAGGGGTGTTCTCGGAAAAGTTGACAACACAGAAAAAACATTTTTTACTGAAATAAATTATATTAAGGGCTGAAGGTGCTTGATTTTTTATATCTTTTAAAAAAAGGAATTTGATACATATTTTTTAATACAAGGAATATATTTTAAAACTGAATGAAGGGTTTGATAATACAGAATTTTTTTTGAGAAATATATAAGTTGTCAATTTTTTATACTGGAGCCCTAGATTTATCTTTAGATGTAAGATAATAATGATAATAATAATAATAGTAATAATAATGTAAAGAATGCCAATGTAGAGTGTTCAATAGATTATATGAAATGTAAATTAATTTTTATTTAGGGAAATTGTTAATTTGATATAAAATATATTTTATATGTATTTAATATTTATAAATCATTAAGAAAGTTAATAATTTTTTAGAAGCCATGTTCATGTGGTATATTTTACCAATTTTTATATTGAATCTGCAACTTTGTATGATTTGTTTTTCCCTGTTTTATAATTTTTCCCCTTAAATTATATTGTTGAGTGTATGTTATCATGTAACTGCTATTCTTGTTGTTGATGGCATGCACTTGACTTGGATAAGACATTGGCATTCTACTGATAGAATTTTGTGTTTTGTAGAAAGTAGAGAAGAGCTTGAAAATAGTGATACTTGATAGAGTATTGAAGACTATTTTTGTTTATAGTATTTTAAAAGTATAAAATTTAAATTCTAGAATTGTTTTGAATGAGGAATGTTTTTAAATAGTAAATGAAATTAGGAATTTTTTTGTTATGGATACACAGCATTTTCAAGCTCTAAAGAAATAAAATGATAAGTTTAAGGTTTAAAGATACATTGTTGGTTAGTTAAGAAGTTTTGATTTTGTTAAAAAAAGTAGGAGTAATATGAAATGTTTTTTAAGTTGGAGGATTTATTTTGATTGATGTATTTAAATGATTAAAACGGAATTGACTTCTGAAATTCAAAGTAAGATAAGTAATAAGTAATAATTAATAAATTATTATAATGAATTGATTTGAATTTAGTTGAACTAAATGATTGAATAAGGATATTGAATTTAATAAAATTAAATAAAGTTAAAGTGGATTTGTTATGAGAGATTGTACTTAGACGTTGAATTCAATTCAGTATTAGTATATTTCAAGTATTTGTGCTAGCCTTTCAACTTACATGTAACTACTATATATTTATATGTATCTCTGTCATAAATGTAACATGAGCGTATCATGTTAGATTTATGAGAGAGATACATATGAAATATAGTAGTTGGATATAAGTTGAAAGGCTCAGAGAAATAGTTGAGATATGGTATTACTGAATTTAATTGAATGCATAAGTTAGTATTGAGTTAATTTTTTTCAAGGCTGGTGTATATTAGAGTAAATATGATTGACATATAATTTTTTCCTTACAATTTATTTGGAATATAAATATTTTGTTTTGAATAAAAAAAAAGTTTTGTAATTATTTGCTCTATTTTTGATACTGTATTTATATTCAAGGGTGTTAGTGCTTGGGGGGTTAAAATGTCCCAATTGTTACAAAATTAGAAAATAATTTATTTTGAAAAGAAATTGATAGGTGGTCGTGAAAGGATTAACTTTTGTTTTGTGGTGATGTTGTTTTACTTCTGAGAAGAGTTTGGATGAAGAAGATGACATCAAGTTTTGTGAAGGCACTTATTTTTTTTTTCCTCGATTGTACAATTGCTATTGTGTCTATGATAACAGGCGTTGTGTAATCTTGGATGAGAAGAGTGCTACATACAAGATACTGAGAGAATAATTTAGTTTAAATTTAAAGTTGTATTATTTTATGTAATAGTGTGTAATTTAGTTAGCATGTAAGATGGTGCGATAGGGATTATGATTTAGGTATAAGTGTAATTATGGGTAATACTGGTAAAAGCTACAGATTGTGGTAAATTGGGGTTTTAATGTGAAGGGTGTTGATGTTATAAGTTGCATAAATATATATTGGAGTTTGTATTTGAGTATGAAATTGTTTTACACACATTATGCTGATACGACAAGTTATTTGTTTAATATGTTACATGTTGTGCACAGGCTATGATTTGATATACATAAATGTATACATACTTAGGGATGTGTACATATGTTGATGACTATAGACATTAATAGACACATGACTGATATATAAATGACTACATGGAGGAGTAGATACTAATATGACTAAATTCAAAGATGGCTGGAAACTTAGATGAGTACATAATTATATTGACTACATATTTTGATTGACTGTATATTTACATGAATAGATACTTACATTTACTAGAAGGATATATACATACATAGATACATATGCAGAAAATTGAAGTGTTAGTAACTGTGACAGAGAACGGTGGTTATAAAGCTGAAGTATTTTTTTGGAATAATGTTGAGTCTTACGTATATATTTAAAGTAAATTTGATCCCTTCAAAGTTAATTTAATGATGTTTATTTATGGTTTGAATTTTTTTAGTTCATTGAAATAAATTCAAGTCTAGTTTCATGATTAAAACAGTCTAGAATTACAATTATATGAAAAAAGTAATAGTCCCTTTGAGTAAAATGTCATTTTGAAATTATGTTAGCTGCCTAAAAATTTTGTGATGTGAGTTAAATGTAATTTTTTCATGATGGACAAATACTTCAGAGAATATAACCATGTGAATATACATTATATAGCATAGAAATACATTAGAACACTGACATGTGCAAACAAAATTGGACCTATTTGACTTGACATTCAACAACAGAAAAGAAATAGGGAAGAAAAGCCTGTGTATAATATGTATACGTTAAACTATTCTTGTCGTATCAAGTGTAAATTTGTGTGGTATTCAATTTCATGCTTAATTTACTTGTTGGAACTGTACAAATATAGCATATGTTGATTAAGTGCAACTAAATTATGGATAGACGTCGATGGTCTAGAATCATACTGTTTTCTAAGGGCATTGTTTGAAATTTATGTTATGAGACGAGTGTACCATTTCTGTGGGTGTTGAGAGAATAGAATAGGAATTTGATATTTTGATTACTGATAGTTTTAGTAATTGAAATATAAAATTCCTATTTTATTCTCAGAATGCCCATGGAAATGGTACATTCAGTGCATAACATGAGTTGAAAACAATGTTTTTGGGAGAAAGTATGGTTCTAGACCATTGACTTGTAGACAAGTCCCAGAGCAGAATGCATGCCAAAAGCAGAAAAAAATCGGTTAGGGCTTCCGAAGTCTTTCGGAGAAATGCAAGCAGAAGGCAGAAATAGACAAAATGTTGTGAAAGTGCAAGCAGAATGGCAAAATTATGCTCAGTTCCTTGGAACTTTGTGTAATTTTTGCTGTTCTGTTAGCACTTTTGCAGCATTTTGTCTATTTCTGCCTTCTGCTTGCATTTCTCCGGAGGCGCGGAAGCCCTGGCCGATTTTTTTTCTGCTTTTGGCATGCATTCTGCTCTGGGACTTAGTATATATTTTTTTACATTAAAAGAAAAAATATATACTAAGTCCCACTTTTCTTTGCGCGCACAACTGCAGAACTCTGTTTGTTAACTTTAAACTTTTTCCACTACATTGTATACTTGTAGGTCTCTCTCTTCTTGTCACTTATCTTTATCTCTGTATGCTTGCAGGTGATATCCTTGCACAAGACTCTTTATCATCTTCTACAAGGTTTATACCATACTCCACACTTCTAGGTATCTTCTTTCTTTATTACCATATGTCAACTCTTTATGCTTACTACATACAAGTGTAATGTCTGCACGAAACTGTTTGTCACCTTGAACCCAGTATCCACTGTGTTCTATACTTGGAGGTAACTCTTATCTTTTCCTTTTTATTTATATATTTGTCTCTCTATGCTTCCAGGTCCTATGCTTGCACAAGGCTGTTTATCATCTTTAATCATATATACATACTTACAAGTACCATGTCTGCACAAGACTGTTTATCAACTTTCTCACACTAAATACCATACTCAATACTTGTGGATGTCTTTTTATATTATTGTATCTTCATCTCTGCATACTTATCAACTTACAGGTGTTACGTCTGCACAAGACTGTTTCTCAACTTTAACCCAGTATCCACTGTGTTCTACATACTTGGATGTAGCTTTTTTAGTTATATATATATATTTCTCTCTCTATGCTTGCACAAGGCTCTTTATCATCTTTAATCATATATACATACTTACAAGTATCATGTATGCAAAAGACTGTTTATCAACTTTTTCAAAGTATATATCATACTGAATACTTATTAATATCTTTTTATATTATTTCCATCTACATCTCTGTATACTTATCAGCTTCCAGGTGTTGTGTCTGCACAAGTCTGTTTCTTAACTTTGTTCACATACATACATTCATTACACTCTCTCTCATTTTATACACATGCATACATAATTTGTTTATATAACTTTATATGCCATACATTAACACATATCAGTATGTGTTAATTTTCACACATACATGATAAATATACATTTCAATACCAAATTCTATTTACTTACTAACGTAGCTACAAACTTTTTTTAGAAAAACATACACAGTAATCAACATCCAAACCTCATCACTTCTTACGTTACACCTACCTACGTCTTTTTTTTTTTTTTTTTTTTTTTTAACCTCACAGCCTGCCCTGGCATTCGATCAATTAACCTCTGGCACTCTTACCTAGCCCTCTAACTAACTGAGCTACTAGGATCAGATACCTAATATAGTCCAAATATTCTACTTATGTCACATTCACTCAAACTTACTTCTAAATAATAACTTTTTTATTACAAATAACTTCTGCCAGCTCCGGGATTCGATCCGCGGACCTCTTGAACTCCTACCTAGCCCTCTAACTAACTGAGCTACTAGGATCAGATACCAACTCTAGTCCAAATATTCTACTTATGTCACATTCACTCAAACTTACTTCTAAATAATAACTTTTTTTATTATAAATAACTTCTGCCAGCTCCGGGATTCGACCCGCAGACCTCTTGAACTCCTACCTAGCCCTCTAACTAACTGAGCTACTAGGATCAGATACCAACTCTAGTCCAAATATTCTACTTATATCACATTCACTCAAACTTACTTCTAAATAATAACTTCTTTTTTATTATAAATAACTTCTGCCAGCTCCGGGATTCGATCCGCGGACCTCTTGAACTCCTACCTAGCCCTCTAACTAACTGAGCTACTAGGATCAGATACCAACTCCAGTCCAAATATTATACTTATATCACATTCACTCAAACTTACTTCTAAATAATAACTTTTTTTATTATAAATAACTTCTGCCAGCTCCGGGATTCGATCCGCAGACCTCTTGAACTCCTACCTAGCCCTCTAACTAACTGAGCTACTAGGATCAGATACTAACTCTAGTCCAAATATTCTACTTATATCACATTCACTCAAACTTACTTCTAAATAATAACTTTTTTTTATTATAAATAACTCCTGCCAGCTCCGGGATTCGATCCGCGGACCTCTGGAACTCTTACCTAGCCCTCTAACTAACTGAGCTACTAGGATCAAATACTAACTCCAGTCCAAATATTCTACTTATATCACATTCACTCAAACTTACTTCTAAATAATAACTTTTTTTTATTATAAATAACTCCTGCCAGCTCCGGGATTCGATCCGCGGACCTCTGGAACTCTTACCTAGCCCTCTAACTAACTGAGCTACTAGGATCAGATACTAACTCTAGTCCAAATATTCTACTTATATCACATTCACTCAAACTTACATTTAAATTATGTTTTATTAGGAAAACTTTTGCCAGCTCCGGGATTCCATCCCCGGACGTCTGGCTCTCTTACCTAGTGCTATAACTAACTGAGCTTCCTGGATTAGACATACGACTATGTCCAAATCTTCTCCTTATATTACATTCACTTAAACTGCATTTTAAATTATAAGTTTTTTATTAGAAAAACTTTGGCCACCTCCGGGACTCGTTCCGCGGACGTCTGGCTCTCTTACCTAGTGCTCTAACTAACTGAGCTACCAGGATTAGATATCAGACTATCTCCAAATCTTCTTCTTATATTACATTCACTTAAACTTCATTTTTAATTATAAGTTTTTTTTATTACAAAAATTTTCGCCACCTACGGGACTCGATCCGCGGACGTCTGGCTCTCTTACCTAGTGATCTAACTAACTGAGCTGCCAGGATCAGATACTAGACTATCTCCAAATCTTCCTCTTATATCACATTGACCTAAGATTAATTTTAAATTATTTTTATCAGAAAAATTCTTGCCACCGCCGGGATTCGACCCGCGTACGTCCAGCTCTCTTACCTAGTTCTCTAACGAACTGTGCTACCAGGATTAGATACGACAGGGACTCCAAATCTTCCTCTTATATTTCAATCTTAGGCTATTTTAAGCTTAAGTCTTTATTAGAAAATAATCTTGCCAGCGCCGGGATTCGATCCGCGGACATTTGGCTCTCCTATCTAGTCCTCTAAGTGAGCTGCCGGGATCAGATACCAGATTAAGTCCAAATATTCCTCTTATATCACATTCACTTGCGCTTAATTCTACTACTACTAATTTTAAATTATGTTTTTTAACTATAAAAACTCTTGCTAGCTCCAACATTCGATCCGCGTACGCTTGACTATCTTACCTAGTGCTCTAACTAACTGAGCTACCACAATCAGATAGCACATTATGTCCAAATCTTCCTTTTATATCACATTCACTTAGGTTTAATTTTAAATTGTAAGTTTCATAATATGAAAACTGTTGCCGGCGGCTGGATTCGATCCGCGGACATTTAACTCTCTTACCTAGTGCTCTAACTGAGCTACCAGCATCAGATATCAGGCTAAGTCCAAATCTTTCTCTTAATTTTCCAATTGCTTTTTTATTAGAAAAACTCTCGCCAGCGCCGGGATTCGATCCGCGGACCTAGCGCTCTAAGCTACTAGATTGCATATTTACCACTGTCCAAATCTCCCTCTTCTATTACATTCACTCCATTATACTTTCAAATCAAGTTTTTTTTATTACAAAAACTTCTGCCAGGTACGCGGTTCGATCCTTGCAACTCTGGCTTTCTTACCTCGCACTCTAACTCGGCTACGACAGTAGAAAGAAACTAGACACACAGCAACCAACTGATAAACCAGAATTCACGTCCATTTCTTCAGCGTTCATTACTTCATTTCACTTTTAATTCATTCAGCTACTTATCACGATTATATAATTATTTCGTTTTATTAATTTAACTAGCTTAAAGGTGACATAGCCCCAAACAAAACAACTTACCCAACTTGATTCATAATTAATCCGTGCAAAATTACCAAGTACTTAAAACAACATATATAATTCACTTTCGATTTTTAATAGCCTGGGAATGGAGCAGGCATCATACACTGGCAAATCTCCTTGCATCTTCCATTGAAAGGGTTTATTACATAACCTATGACAAGTGCAACAATGGCCATAATAGACACACCCATTACATCTTTCTGAAACAACACTACTTTCCAGAACATTCGCTGCAAGCAGTCACCCCCACCCCAATAAAACATATTCAATCCATCGCCTACCTTCTATATACTACTGTGTGTCATGATAACCTTCAAGAACCCACTTTTTTTTTTACGCCGCCATACTTCAATTTCTTCCATTCCTCAACAAAGTCATTTTCTGAAAACAATAATTGACATTTCAACCAAGAGTCGAACCGAAGTTCTCCAACTCTGTGCATCGGTCCTACCAATGTACAGACTAACAAATCAACGTTCAATTCCCAGTTCAAACGGTGTTTTTTTTTCTACTCAAAAATGTGTGTATATATATTTACTTTCTTAATTTTAAACAGGCAAATGGAGTCAGTTCTCTAACACAACCCATATGGGGGGGAGAGGAAAGAAATCCGAAAGAAAACGGGACACTCTGATCTGGAGCTGGGTGAATACAACCGACCTACGTAGCAAGCCTGGAATAATAAACCAGCCTTGAAACAGCTACCAACCCAGTTCAAAGTGTGTTAAATATTGCTCACAATCCAAAGGAGCAAGCCTCGGATCAAACACTTAACCAGCCAACAGCTGGATACACTGTGGCTGCACATCTTCCTCCAAGGAACGATATGAGAAATAAACAGGATGATAATCCTACAACCAAAGAATAAGAAGAAACCCGTAACATTCATACTTCCTTACCTTAACGCCAAATCTTGCAAGTAAATAAACCACAACTAAACTGTAGCTTTTACCGTTCCACATTCCTAAATTATTGATTTCCATGGACAATCAAATTGCATCTCAAAACTTCATCAAAAAAATTATTTACTAGGTTATTTTCCTAAATCCTCCATATATTGGGTGAAACCAAACTTTCATAAACTGTTCACGGAATTTTTTATAAGTGATCTAAGCTATCCAGTAGCTCATTACCAAGCAATCTCATTTTTTTTTTGTCAAGCCATCCTTCCTTATATTTCACAAAGGTATGTGGTTACATGATGGGACACCAACATTTTTTGCAATGAATGTTAGGCAATACCTCCTTCAACACTTCAGGTAAAGATGAATTGGTTAGGATGGTCCTGTTCTATGACAAGCTGTCACCAGATCATACACACATGGAACTTTTTATTTTCAGGGAACATGTAAAGAACATGGTGTATGTTATTTCCGTTAAAACGTGTATCGACTACTTGCTTAGGTTTCTAGTAAACACTAACAATCTCCACCAATTTCCTGATATACTACATCGTGTAGTATATGTCCATGACACGTTAAAGTCGCTGTGAAGTTTATCCTCATCATACCAGTCAACATTTATTTTAAACGGTGTAATTTGGATACAACTATATTTTCATTATCTGAGCAAACAGATTCAAAGATGGTTGACTTACGAAACAAATATTCAATTACTCACTCAATTGCAAGGATTTGTATGTACTAAAAGGTAAGGTTGCAACACATTATAATGAAAAGTTACACTTAAGACTACTTTTTGTTTCAAATACAAACAGACAAACAGTATTATCAGAAATAACACTTCTATCTTTCATCTTTCTTTCACACATAAAAAGTAAAATAATGTCTACTATCTGTATTGCAATCGCAGATTAGCATTACTTTATCAAAACACTCAATTACATCCATGAAGAAACTTACGAAAATTACCAAGTCAAATTCATCCTGTATATAATACATACATGATTTTTTTTCTTTACGAAAATTCAGAAAATACTTAAAACTGAATACAAGTCAATATACAAATAACCTAAAAATGCAATAACAATATTTACATTAAAATTTAGCTATAAATTATGCGAAAACATGATAGTTAATTTATATCACTGAAGCACTTAGGGCAACAGCATGATAAGCCATATATTGTTCTTTATGACATGTAAGGATTTTAATGTTTGGAAAAATATACGGCATTGTCTATATGTTTTAAGTCATCTCTGGTGCACTTACAAATAATTTTATGGATATTTCATTACATTTATTTGATATCATTGTAATAAACAACATTTCGTGTCAGAATGTGACTTATCATGTTACTGCCCTAAGCTCTTCATATATCAGTAACTAAAATAGTCAACAATCAACATTTTTAACAGGCCGGTCAACACAGCTGTAGCACAAGATCCAACTAAAGCATCCTTATACTTAATAACTAATATTTCTTATTTACTTAAAAACCTCAAAGTTATTTCCCATAATTCATTTATAAAATATCTATATACTTCTTTATTAACTAGACATTCATGCACTACAATAGTTCATTATGCAGACGGGGCAGGAAGGCTTCCCTCAAACATTTACTCCATTATCCCAATATATTCTGAATGAATGGAATGAGGTCTTCTCTCACTATCTCACAGTTCTAGGTGATCTTCCAGGTTCAGCACACTGGTTCTTTCCTCATCACCAATACCACTATTTCTGGGTTGGGGAAACTAGCCACAAGGGACTACAAACCTCCTGTTGGCCACATCCGCCGTATTTTATTGCTCAAGCTCAGACTCATGACCCAGCACCAAGGTGGCTCCCCACTACATCCCTATAATTTCAACGCTTGTGGGCACCAACCAAACTATTTTTCCTAAGATGAGAAAACATGAAAGCTTATTTAAAATAAATGTACGACGAATAAAGTAACATCAATGGTAGACAAACAACAATATTCTATGTTACATAAAATTCAGGAGATGAGAAAAAACAAAAAATCTCAATTTGGCACCATTAACATCCCTCTGCAACCGCCAGGATTTGAACCTAGTATCCCAGTCACGGCAGTCCCATTCACTAGCCACTGACCCCATGTGCTACACTAACTCTATGTTTAATCAGTAAGTTTGGTCTGTATTATCTTACTTCATATAGTTCTTCCCATTATACATATGTTTCAAAGCATGTTTATTAGAAACAACTATATAACTTAACAATAATACAGACTAAACTTCATTATTAAGTAGGACCTCATAATATTACTTACTTTTGTATTTTCAAAAACTCTACTTTCCCTACCATCTCAATTACCTTAAAATCTATCTTATTCATATTTAAATTAATATTGGGAAGTAAACATTATAACGTTATATCATTAATAGTGAGTAGAGAACACATTTTTAACGACTCGCCTCATAATTTTAAATTTCTCCACTTACTATTAAGTATCTTATTCATTTCTGATTCTCTGCAGAGATATGATTATCTGTACCAAGATTTATAAAATAAAACAAGTTAAAATATACCTTCTTAGGTAAACTCCGTCGTCCTCAACTTATAAAATATATATTCTTTATGCCTGCAGGCCTTTCAGAACATCCGTTCCATCTTCAGCAGATCCTTCTTCGCTACAATATCTACTATCATGGTTGATGCTGCTGGTCCTAATGTGGTATTGTGACTAAAGCTTCTTCCTGACGATATCGTATAGTGGGTTGTTTAGTCTGGGAGTGCTTTCATTTATTAAAAGCTTGTTGTCTATTTCCTTGATAATTTCCAGGTCCCTTGCCATTAAATTTATTATGTTTTTTTTCTATTTTCTCACTTATTACATCATTTACTTTTTATTACTTTTGTAGGCTATGTTTATATTTTCATTTATTTTTCTCTATGTTTTTGTCAATTTTATGGTTTCGTGGCCTGTGTATGTTAGTATAATCCATGTATTATTAATATGTTTCTCTTTCCAGTTTCGTTGTATTAATTATATCGGTTTCCCTCTCTTGTTTTCTTATAAGTTTATGTATAATTTTCCTGTTGTATCCATTGTTTCTACCCATTTCTTAATGTACCGTAATTCCTTATTGTAATTAATTTTGTTAATCTTTCACAACAAGTAAATGAAATATATGGTAAATGTTGGTACATCATAGAAAAACAAATACACGAACATATTAATATTTTACTAAATAAATACCAAACACTTAACAAAAAAACTTGAAAATCTAAAATCAACCAAACAACAAAAAAAATACACACAAATTCGTAGTAAATACATAGAACATAAAATACTAATAAATCTAACAGAACTAACACTAAATAATGACGAAATTAAAATACTAGAAAATGGTTATAAATTTCATTTTCCCAATCCTAATATAAATAAAATAAAAAAGAACATGATAATTGAAAGCGAAACAGCAATTGATAAATTACAATATAATAATAAAGTATATGCCAGATGCATAACTGCCAAAACTATTCAAGAAATCTCACCCACAATAGATAAAGAAGAAAAGAAGAACTTAAAACTGTTAAATACACTAAAATCTAAACTTAAAAACAACGATATTATACATACAAAAGCAGATAAAGGAAACAACAGTACTGGTCAAAAAATATTACTACATTTTAAAAACAAAACAATTTATATATGGAAATAAATTTAAGAAAATACATAAAGATCCTACAGCCAAATTCAACAGAACTTTAAAAGAAATAACAAAAACATGCCCTATGATAATTAACAAGAACGAATCTAACAAATATAATGTGTATATAAACAATAATCCAAAAATTCCATTAATGAAAGCTCTATCCGAAATACATAAAGAAAATATTGCAATACGGCCAATAGTCAATTGCATCAACGCTCCCAATTTCAAGCTTTCCAACTTAATTGCACACAAATTGAAAAAATATATTAACTTAGAAAATAAATACACAATAAAAAATTCCTACGAAATAGCAAACGAACTCAAAGACATCGAGGTGAATAATAATACAAAAATAGCAAATTTCTATATAAAAAATCTATATACAAATATTCCCATAGAAGAAACGCTAAATATAATTAAACAAAAATTAGAAACGAACAATTTGAATCCAAACTACATAAATCAATTACATTATATCACAAAAACCATAATGACACAAAATTACTTTCAATTTAATAATGATATACAATTATATATATATATATATATATATATATATATATATAATATATATATATATATATATATATATATAATATAAGAACATGGGATCCCTGTGGGATCTCCAACTTCAGGGATATTATCAGAAATATTCATAAGACATTTAGAAAATATACACTACTAAAGATTAACACAAAAATACAACATAAAATTAATCGCTACGTACGTAGATGACATTATAATAATTTATGAAAGTACAGACTGAAAAGAACAAGAAATTATATCAGAATTAAACAATATGCACAATAAATTGGAATTCACAGAAGAAATTGAACAAATAAAAAGATATATTTATTCAATCTTAACACAGTTAAAAACACGAAAACAAAAAATAAATTGAAATAGATATATACAGAAAACCAACAACTAATATGCTTGCAATTAACAACAAATCAAGACATCCGTACCAACAACAAATCAGCGTATTCAAGAGCCTAATTAATACAATGCTAAAACTGCCATTAAACAAAATGAATTACAATAAGCAATTACGGTACATAAAAAAATGACTACAAACAATGGATACAACAGCAAAATTATACATAAACTTATAAGAAAACAAAAGAGGAAAACCGATATAATTAAAACAACGAAACTGAAAAGACAAACACATATTAATAATACATGGACTGCACTAACATACACAGACTACGAAACCATAAAATTGACAAAAATTTTGAGAAAAATAAATAAACAATTTTAACATAGCCTACGAACTAATAATAAACTAAATAATGTAATAAGTAACAAAATAGGAAAACTTATTAAATTTAATGGCAAGGGTGTATATAAATTAACATGCAAAAACTGTGACAAGTTCTATATAGGTACAACGAAAAGGAGCCTCAGCATATGGTTTAAAGAACATCGTAACGATTTCGTATAAGCATATGGAAAGTCTAATTACGCTAAGCACATAATAAACGCCGGCCATAGAATGAACTAAATAGAAGACACCCTTACAATAGTACACAAAGAGGGAAATCCAACAAAAATCAACATATTGAAAGACCTGGAAATTATCAAGGAGATAGAAACAAGCTTTTAATAAACGAAAGCACTCCCACACCAAACAACCCACTATACGATATCATCAGGAACAAGCTTCAGTCACGACAACACCACATTAGGACCAGCAGCACCAACCATCATACTAGATATTGTAGCGAAGAAGGACCTGCTGAAAATGGAACGGGTGTTCTGAAAGGCCTACAGGCATAAAGAATACATATTTTATAAGTTGACGACGACGACGGATTTTACCTAAGAAGGTATATTTTAACTTATTTTACTTTATGACTCTCCACGTCAACGGTTTTAACAATGAATTTTATTAGTATTGTACCAAAATTGTATAATAAAGACAAACTGAATGACTACAATATGCCAATACCTGACTTACCTATACAATTTTGGAATAAATACAAATATTTATGAATTACAATAGGAAGTAACATTTTCAGCTTATTCTTAATAAATAAGCTGAATCCAGGATCACCTTACCTCATAAATTGTTGTGTTGAACATGTTTCAATATGCTAAGTTCTTTCAGACTTATGTTGTCGGCCCTGGATGTAAACTCACACTCCACACAATCATTAATTTTCAAATCCTTAGGGAAAACATTTAATTTGCAAATTCTTCAGTCAGCCAAAATATGGAGTTGGCATCCAAAGCCAACAATAAAGCTTAACAGACTGAAAAATCTATTGATCGTACACATGGCATATAGAAACGTGTTCAAATACAACACAATATATGAGGTAATATCATCCCAGATTTACCTTTTTTATAAATACATGTTTTCAATTAAACAGCTTAAGAAAATACATCTCTGAAAAGCGTAAGAAATTAAAACTAATTCATTGTTTCCAGCAAAAGAAAATCGTTTAGTGAAGGCAATAATTAAACAAGCCATAAAGTCTCAGCTTCCAATCATATTCAAATTCGATTCTTTTAAAGT